>OU015742.1:171898433-171972458 GCA_907169655.1 Acomys percivali | reverse complement strand
GGGGGCCCCTGTGGTGCCAAGGAGGCAATTCCACCATTCTGCTTCCAGGGCCAGCAGTTTGCTCTGTGCTGGTTATGCTATGTTGACTGGCTGGAATGTGCCTTACATGACCTCTCTCCCCTGTATAACATTGTAGGGCTTCTAGCAAGTTGTTCCCCCTCTGTGAGTGAGGTGGAGGCCACCATTCCATTTTAGGCAGAGTGCTCAGAACCATGGGGCAGGTCTTATTTGCATCACCTGGCAGGTAATGGTCACCTTAGCGTTTGCTGGGATTCCTCACTCAGCCGAAGAAATCATTGAGTACCTCACCAACATGTGCAATTATTATGTATCAATTTTAAAGAGAGAGAGAGAGAGAGAGAGAGAGAGAGAGAGAGAGAGAGACAGTTATCAAGCCCCTCTTGAATGTCATGCATTGTGCCAGGTGCCCAGCAGAGGTAACTGATAATAAGCAAGGTCTCAAGGGCCTTGAGAGACATGCATATGGCCCAGAGACATGCCTAGAGACAGTTTTTCATTGATGGCAGCAGTTGTCACATCAGGTAGAGGGAAACCAGTTAGTGGTGGAGGCGGTACTGGACCACAGAGATGTATGGAAGGTGTTTCCATCATAGAAAGGCCCATAACCTCCCCGGCCGCCACACTATTACAGCTGTGGCATGTGAGTCTCTTCCTGGACTCCTAAAGCTCCACACCAGCCTCTGAAGTCCAGTCTGTGCCACGCAAATTACTGCACACACTCTCTCTGTTGTTGTTTGTTTGCTTGTTTGTTTTTCCAAGACAGGGTCTCTCTGTGTAGCCTTGGTTGTCCTGGACTCACTTTGTGGACCATGTTGGCCTTGAACTCACAGAGATCTACCTGCCTCAGCCTCCCAGAGTGCCGGGATTACAGACATGCGCCTTCACGTCCGGCTCACACTTTCAGTTTTAGACAGTCACAATTGTTTAGTTTTATGTCAACAGTAATAGTTGCCTATTAGTGTGGAAATATTCAACCATTTCGATGAGCAAGAGGAGGGGCCTCTGAAAACCCTGTGTACTGGATTTTGATTGAATAACAAAAGCCTGTTTCTGTGGCGTGTATCATATCATTTGTTCCTGCGATTCTTGGACTCTCTGGGTAGCTGAATGGGTGACCAGGCTCCTTTCTTTTCTTTTTTTCTTTCTTTCTTTGTTTTCTGAGACAGGTTTCTGTGTGTAGTCCCAGCTGTCCTGAACTCTCTCTGTAGACCAGGCTGGCCTTAAACTTACAGATCCACCTGCCTCTGCCTCCGGAGCACTGAGTCTAAAGGCGTGTTCCACCACGCCCAGCGCTGAGTCTAAAGGCGTGTGCCACCGTGCCCAGCTCTCTCTGCCTTCTTTTATGTAGTCGAATCGTAGACAAGATGCATGACAGCAGCACTGGAATCCGGCCATGCCCCAACATGGAGCAGGGAAGCACCTACAAAAAGACCTTCCTGGGTGAGCCTGCCTACCCCATGGCTGGGACACCGTGACTCAGCCAAGTGCTGAACTAGCTTGTAACAGGGATGGAGCTGCCTGCTAAGAAACGGGACTGCCTGTGAGGACTACAGGTTGTAGCTGTAGCTCCGTGCGCTGGGTGTGGCTGTCGGGCTGCTCTTAGGTAGAGCCTGTGGCTTCTCGGGAGATCAAAGTCAATGAGGTAGCCGACTAAGCCCGAGGAGGCTGGGGTATAGCTAGCTCGTGGTCTGACAGGCATCTGCCCTTGTGCTGACGCAGGCTCCTCCCTGGTGGACTGGCTCATCTCCAGCAGCTTTGCAGCCAGCCGTCTCGAGGCAGTGACTCTGGCCTCCATGCTTATGGAAGAGAACTTCCTCAGGCCGGTAGGGGTCCGGAGCATGGGAGCTGTTCGCTCTGGGGATCTGGCTGAACAGTTTCTGGATGACTCCACAGCCCTGTACACTTTTGTAAGTCAGAGGTTGGGCTCCTCTTGCCACTAGGGGAGAAAGGAGGAACTGGGCAAGTGTAGGAGCTGGGAGTTTGGAGCCACAGGGAAGGCCCAGAGTATGGGGGAACAGCTCTGTCCTGAGGGGACAAGGGAGTTGAGAAATTCTCTTTTGTCTTTGCAACCGCCATGCCCTGGGCCTGGGCCTCTTTGGTAACAAGTCCTTGCTTTCTCTTTCTCATTAGGCTGAAAGCTATAAGAAGAAGGTAAGCCCCAAAGAGGAAATCAGCCTCAGCACCATGGAGTTAAGTGGCACAGTGGTTAAGCAAGGCTACCTATCCAAGCAGGTAAGGCTGGCTGCCTTTGAGTGTGTGTGTGTGTGTTGGGGGGGGGCATGTATGTATCACAGTTGGAGAGGCAGGAATGAGCCTCTAAGGAGGCAGGGGCTGAGGATGCTGGGGGCACACTCTTTATTAGTGGGATCCACAGAAATCAGGGCCTCTCCATCCCCAGCCACAAGAAGCAAGTCAGAGACCTACCCATTCATATCTACATACCAGACTCAAGAACTGTTTTGAAAAAAAAAATATACACACAAGTAATTGTCACGTTAAATAAAAAGCAATTTCTATGTTATTGTCAGATGTCACATTTGCCACCTGCTTGATAAAGATCAGGATCCATCTGCTCTGAGATTATTATTTACTATAGATTCAATGGTCTACCTTGAGGGTCCTGCTGCTGCCAGGCCTGAGAGCATCCCTGTCTGAGGGAAGAAATGAGGCCCCAGATGAGTGGAAGAGGGCACGAGAAAGGCTCCAGGTGCTAAGGAAGTTTTGTGATCTTGGGTGTGAGTTCAGAGAAAGTTTCTTTCACTCTGTCACACAAACAGATTAATACTTTACCATTTAGACTTTATCATGTACTGTATCATAGACTATACTGATACAGAGTGTTACATTGATTTCCTCTGTGTATATATATGTAAAATGCACAAATATACATGCATCTATCAGGTTGTTTTTGGGCCAAGTTGACCCTTAAAATGTTGGTGGCCTTGAATGTAGCATGGCCGAAAATGTTGGTGGCCTTGAATGTAGCATGGCCGTGAACTACCCATCCAGATGACGCTTGCTTCCTCAGTCTGCCTCTTCCTTTCAAATGAAAAGTTATTTAATATTTTTAATAAAGATTTTTTGTAGCTGGGTGTGGTGGTGCACGCCTTTAATCCCAGCACTTGGGAGGCAGAGGCAAGTGGATTGCTGTGAGTTCGAGGCCAGCCTGGTGTCCAAAGTGAGTCCAGGACAGCCAAGGCTAACACAGAGAAACCCTGTCTTGAAAAAACAAAACGAACAAACAAAACAAAACAAAACAAAACAAAGGCAACAAAATTTTTTGTGCCTATAGGTGTTTTGTCTGCACATATGTGTGTGCAGTGCCTACAGAGATCAGAATAGGGAATTGGAGCTTCTGGAAGTGGACTTAAAGATGGTTGTGAGCCACCATGCTGATGCTGGGAATGGGTTCTCTTTAAGAGCAGCACATGCTCTTAACTGCTGCGCCATCTGTCCTGCCCCTTTTGTTGTTGTTCAGTGCTGGGTATTGAACCTAGGGTCTTGTGCTTGCTTGGCTCACAACCCTACAGCTGAGCTGCAGCCTCAGCTCCTTAGTCCTCCTTTCATTCCTGAGTGTTGGGGTGATGAGCCCCTTTCTTTCAGTGCTAACTCTTCTTAGCTCTCTGTCAACTAAATGTGGTACTTTCATAAGGTGCTGCTAACCACTATAATCCTTGAGTTTCTTGTAAACTGTCATTAGAATGTCATTCTATTGGAGTAGGCTGCCTTGTTGGCATTTTCATTTGTTTGTTTGTTTTTTGAAACAGGGTTTCTCTGTGTAGCCTTGGCTGTCCTGGACTCACTTTGTAGACCAGGCTGTCCCTGAACTCACAGCGATCCACCTGCCTCTGCCTCCCAAGTGCTGGAACTAAAGGTGTGCGCCACCACGCCCAGCTTCTTGTTGGCGTTTTGTTGTGGATGCATGGAAAAGGGAAGGAAATGGAGAGCCTTCACCAGTGAGACTCGAGCTCTTTCCTTCTTACAGGGGCACAAGAGGAAAAACTGGAAGGTGCGCCGATTTGTTCTGAGGAAGGACCCAGCTTTTCTGCATTACTATGACCCTTCTAAAGTGAGTGACTCACGTCCTTTGGGACGGTACTGCTTGCGGAGTCTGAAGCAGAGTGGGTACCTGCTGTGCAGGCTCTCTGCCACATACCACCATGGTCCCTTGCAGGGCTTGCTCCTCTGTCATATAGTTGTCTGCTCAGTGTGTGGCCTTCTGTGCCCACTTCTTGTGAGAGGAAGGTTTGAGAAAAAGCACCTTTTACTTTCCCCAAAGCCTGAGCCTGCTTTGTGGGCGAAGGAAGTGATAGGTCCACATGAACCCCCTCAGTGGTGTCCCCAGCTTCTCCATCCTTTTCATCCAACACAAATCCTGCCTCCTTCAACCTTTTCTCCCCTTTGGAAAAATTTCTTTTTATTATATTTAATTTACATGTTACTTTTTGAGGCAGGAATTGCTGCTCCAAGTTTCTGATAAAATATCAACTCAGGCCAAGCTAATTTAATTCTAATCGAAAGAAGAAAAATGGCTCTTCAGTTGGGGTGTTCAGCCTTGTTTTGATTTGCTTTTCAGTCATGATGCCTTAACTTTATAGAGGAACCCCCTTATTCTCTGCCAAGCCCAGGGAAGGGGAAGGCCTTGGAAGAGGGATAATAGAACTGCCTGAGGGATCAAACCCTTAGGTCTCCAAAAGGCACCTATTGACCCCTCTATGGGTCCCAGCAGGGCTGCTACCATGGCTGCCAAGTTCCCTTTAATTTAATTTTAAAGTTTTTTTTATTTTTTGGTTTTCCGAGACAGGGTTTTCTTGTGTAGCCTTGGCTGTCCCAGACTCGCTTTGTAGACCAGGCTGGCCTCGAACTCACAGCGATCTGCCTGCCTCTGCCTCCTGAGTGCTGGGATTGAAGGCGTGCGCCACCATGCCCAGCTCCCTTTAATTTAATTTTTGAAAGACAGTATATCATGTAGCTTGGGCTGGCCTCAAACTCACTATGTAGCCAAGGGTGACTTTGAATGCTTGGATTACAGACATGGGTCACCACCCCAGATTGAACCCAAAGTTCTGTGTAAGCTAAACAAGCATGCTGACAACTGAGCTATATCCCCAGCCACAAATCCTTTTTTGAGCAAGGAAAATGCATAAACATGGGGTTTGCATTTAACTCTTAGTCCATCCTCAATTACTTTGTGCCCTTGATGAGTCCAGGACCATTTGCTCTCAGGCTTTGCCTTTATGCTTCCTATTGCTGGGCTAAATCCACCCCAGTACCCAGGACAGTTATATAACTTCTTTAGTTTTTGTTTGCTGGAGTCACCATTTAGTATTGATTATTAACAGAAGGGACCAAGGGCTGAGGCTCTGTCTTGGTAAAGTTGCACTTTAACCATCCAGATACCATAAAGCCAATCTTATTTCATGCCAAGTACATAACTAGAGACTTAAGTGCCAATGTCCAATGTGCAGGAATACCTGTCATAACCATGTATTGTTGACAAAGGTTAAGGAAGCCAGCGCATGCTTCTAGTAGGATGTTGGATCAGGCTGGTAACTTAGTAGCATTGCTGCTAGTGGTCATTGCTGCCAGAGGCCCAAACTGCATCACTGGTTCAAGTTACTTGGGCGAATGATGCCCTAGTTCTGGTTCCTCAACTACAGATTACTTGAAGCAGCTTTATCAGGCTTGACAGGTCACTTATAGTAGAGGATGTGTTCATGAAATTACCAATCAGTCTCTTCCTCCACAGGAAGAAAACAGGCCAGTAGGTGGATTTTCTCTTCGTGGTTCCCTTGTGTCTGCTCTGGAAGACAATGGTGTTCCTACTGGTAAGCTGCAACTTCCACCATGGCCTAAAGATCTCTGGGGTGTCTGCCTGTCATTAATGCCCCTGAGGGAAAGTCTGACTTCTGAGAATCAAGAGGGACTTTTCTCAATGAGAAAATGACGTGATTTTTGAAGTCCATTTTAGAAACAAAGGAAAAGGCCATATCCTTAGTTTTGCTCTTCTTCCCTTTCAGTTCTGTGCTGATAGCCCATAAGCTTCCACCTAAGGGTCAATGTTCTCATGTCAATGACACGCTTTCATTTTCTATTCACACCGACTTTATAGTCCTCAGCTATGGTAGGAAGGTAGTATTATTTCTATCTTATGGGTGTAGAAATTGAGGTTCAAAGCCAATTCGAAGCGAACATCACATCTTGTGCTTTTTTAAACATAAATTTAGGGGAGTCTGATGTGAATGAAACTGTAGGTCTATGGGTGGCACAGGGGCAAGCAAACAAGCAGGCTGAAAATGTTCAGAACAACCACTGGCAGGCCTTATGGCTGTAGTTTTTGTCAGCTCCTTCAAGCTGGAAGATGGCATGGATATTCAATACTCTACTCTCCCCCCGCCCCCATGTAGGAGTTAAAGGGAATGTCCAAGGAAATCTCTTCAAAGTGATTACGAAGGACGACACACACTATTATATACAGGCCAGCAGCAAGGCTGAGCGAGCAGAGTGGATTGAAGCTATCAAGAAGCTAACATGACCTACGGGAGCAGGACCAGGGTCCTCATCAGCTGATCCAGATGGGACTTCCTGGAGAACTGGAGGACAAAACAGACTGGGCTGGGGATGTGGCTCCAGTGGTACAGGACCTGCCTGGCCCCAGGTTCAATTCATATGTGTGTATGTATGTATGTGTGTGTGTGTGTGTGTGTATGTGTGTGTATATATATATGTATATGTACACACACACACACATACACACACTCTACATTTTGCGCTGCTTTGGAGTGAGACTGCTCATGGTGGTTCCTCAGATGACAGTGGGGATGATTTCCTTCTGTCCTCTGAGTATCAACCTGAAAAGCAGGACAGGCTGTCAGATGGCAGCATCTTGAATTTTGCTCTTCAGTACAGAAATACGTCTTTGGGCACCACAGTAGTATCTCTGTTGGAACACTGACTCCACCTTTGCTATATTAAAGACTCTAGTCTCAAGACAGCTCTCTCTTAAGTGAATTCAACAATCTACATCTCCGGAATTAATAAAGATTGACATTTGTTTCTGGCTATCATAGTTTTTGTGGTTCTATGGTTCCCACAGGTTTCCTCCCTGTGAGGCCCTATGTATTACAGAAGATGGTTGCGGAGAAACCTCAAGTGATGGGTCACCAGGATGCCGAATCTCACTTTAAAGGGGGTGTTGGTGGCAAGCTGTGGACTGTTCAGAGGATTCTATTTGCAGAATGAGACAGCAAATATCATAGTTGCAGAGGTCATAGACTCTTGAAATCTGTCACATATGTTAGAAAAAAAAAAGAGTCAGAAATACAGCTTTTCTATACCAAATGGACATTTAGAAAGACATGGAGCAGTTCTCTAAACAACAAAGATACAAATGGCAAAAGTTAAATAACGGTGTAAAACTTTGGTCTAAAATTGAGCATTAACTGAAATAATGAAGCACTTCCCCAGTTTGGGGTTGACCTAGAGTGAAAAGTCTGTATCATACAGTTTTTTTTATAAACACTTTTTATTGAGTTTATACAGTGATCTGGCACAGTTATTGCCAGCATTCTTGCCAAGGACAATGGCTTGGACTTTAATAAAATACATAACTTACATTTAAGGGGAGTGGGTATTTCTAAAGTACCTAAGTAAAAATTTCTCTTAAAATAGATTTCCTCTAAATGTCTGGACTATCTGACCCTGAACAGTCAGTGAAGACACTCAAGAGCATGTTTCCCCCTTTGTCCCTTCCTTACTTTGTAAGAGACTGCCTTTTCAAGCACCATTTTTTCATTTGGCATCTTTCCAGGTTTAACATACCTCTAGTATTTTAGAATATTGACAGGTGCTTATCTGAATTAACCTACATTTGGTTTGACAGCTTCCTGCTTCCACACTGCCACAGCCGTGCTTCTCATCCCTGTGGGTGAGACACGGATTCTCAAGGGTCCTAAAACAGGCAGGCATTGGCTTGAGACAAAGCAGTGAAGCTGGCAAGGTGACCATCTCAAGGCAGGTCTGACCTCTCACCCCTGCTCAGTGTAATCGTTCTGGATGTGAAGAGACACCTAGGACATGAATGGCTGGTTACAGCAGCTGAGTAGTGGCACAAAGATGGGCACATCTCCATAGCCCCAGTTAAGAACTTGGAGCATCTTGAACTGCCCTCCTCACACCCCTCCAAAAAATCCAAAACCAAAGCTTCAACATATTCATGAGAATTGGTAGGTTTGGTTGTAAAACTGATATAAAATTTCAATGTTTAATTTTTTTCACCAGATTCAGTTCACTAATGTAAGCGACATAAAATACTGCAGTTTGTTATATGAATTAATGACCATATGACTGTAATCTAAGGCTGGAGGAAAACCAGAACTATTAGTATTTTTAATGAAAAGGTATTGGTGGGAGAACCAAGATATGGCAAGTTATTCTGTTTGTTGTTACTCTGTTCAGTGTTTATTCCGGGCCTTATGTGTTTTAGCGTGTTCTGTTCATTACAGTGTTAGCGTGATTCTCACCTCCCTGGCTGGGGTCACCGTTTTATAGAACTGTAGAACCTAACAAAAAAGCTCAGCTGGGATACACATTCTGAGACAGGGTTTCTGTGTAGCCTGGCTGTTCTAGAACTTGCTTTGTAGACCAGGGCGGTCTTGAAACTGTTCTGACTAAAAGGTGTGCGCCACCATGCCTGGCTTAAATTGTTTTTACGAGACAGGGTTTCTCTGTGTTAATAGTCTGGAACTTGCTTTGTAAACCAGGCTGGCCTCAAATTCAGAGATCCACCTGCCTCTGGCTCCTGAGTGCTAGGATTAAAGGCTTGTGCCACCATTCCGGTCTAAAATTTTTTTTTTAATATAAAATTTTTCAGTAAACAATTCCCAGGAAAAGGGCACTTGTTATATATGACAGTGCATTTTTCTTCTGTGGCAATGGGGATTGATCCCAGGACTTTGACAGGCTAGGTATGCACTAGAACTCAGCTACATTTTACATCCGTATGAGTATTTGTGTATTCCTGTCAGTCTCTGAAACAGCTGGGATTACAGTTAACATGACAGCGTTGGAAATACCTTCAGGTCCTTAGTTTTATGAACTTGAAAGAACTATTTTTTTTTGAGACATGGTCTCACTATGTATGTAGTCTTGGGTGGCCTGTAATTTGATATACAGACCAGCTATGCCTTGAACTCAGAGTTCCATCTGCCACTGTCTATGCTGGGATTAAAGGCTTGCACTACCATACCTGCCCCTAACCTTGTTTCTTGATGCTTGGCCAGTAGTTTTCAACCTTTGGGTTGCAACCCAAGGTAGTCAAATGACCCTTTCACAGGGGTCGCCTAAGACCATTGAAAACCACAGATATGTACATTATAATTCATAACAGTAGCAAAATTATAGTTATGAAGTAGCAAAAAAAATAATTTTATGCTTGGGGGGGGTCTCCATAACATGAGGGATTATATTAAAGGGCCATGCATTAGGAAGGTTGAGAACCACTGCTGTAGACAGCTATGTAAACAATGTGCCAATCTGGAGTACATTCAGAGTCCCTAAATACCAGCAACATGGTATGCTGACTGGCAAGCATGGTTTCTTGGAAATGGGTCATGTTAGATTAATAAGTTAAAAGGTTAACAGACTATATTAAATGGCATAAAATATCTCTAACAATCTCATTTCCAATCTTTTTGAGATACAGGTCTTGCAATGATTGCCCAGGCTGATCAACCATTCTGGGCTCAAAGAATCTTCCCTCCTCAGCCTACGGAGCATATGCTACCGTATCCAACTCTAGAACCCTTTCTATTCAGTCTAGACCTTGACTATGTTTTAAGTTTGCCTACAGACAGATAATAAATAGTACAAGCATCCTAAGACAAGCATGCCAAACTAAACAAAGGTTTTCTACATTTGACTACTGTAATTGTAACCTTACATGTTTTACTTGTGAGATTTATTTTGCACATTAACTCTTAAAGTAAGTAGTCTGTAAAGGTAAAAATAGGAACATTAAAAAGTTGTGTTAAATCAGATCCTGGTTTTTTCTTTGTTAAAATATATAAACAACTAAAGACTAGGTAGCACCTACCAGATAAAGAGGAAACTGTCCCCTTCAGTTGGATGCTGCTGCTCAAAGTAATATCCAAGCAGCAGCATTTTAAATAACCCTTTGAATTACAAATTCAAGGTATATACCAAAGGGACCAAATGTGGTGACTTCTCTCATACAAGTTGCCCCTGGTCTCAAATAAGATAACAGGCACATAAGTCTTTAATTCAATTTTAAGGTTTTTCTCTACTAGGGACCATATTTACTCTGGTTAAATTCACAATTACTTCTCTAAACGTTCCTTTTGGAAGTATGTTATTGCATAAACATGTGACTACCTGCCCATCTAGTACTTCTACCACATGAAGAGAATTAGGGTCTGAGCATTCAGAGTGGCTTTTAACTAGTGACAAGAAGGAAGAAGCCTAGAATTAAATATCCCAGAAATTTATTTGATATTTGCTTGAATACATTTTATATAGAAAGATTGGGATTATTTGTGTTTGGTGCCCCTGGCAAATCTCTCAACCACAAGGGTGCCAATCCAAAGACATAAGAAATGGAAACTGCAGGCCCAATCTTAGGACTGCTGTTTAAGATTTGTCTCTGGTCCAATCAAGCCACTCCCTTAAAAAATGCTTGAGGTGTTAGAGCCACTGTGTGAAAACAGCTGACATGAAGGAGGGCATTTAGATTCTGGTTTGTTGAATACTTAAATACTTGGAAAAAATATTCAGCTTTGAAGTTTTCAATACTGGAAAACTTTCAAGTCTAGGGTTTACAGCCAGGAAGGGCCGCTTCATATTCCTTAAATTGGACTGTTTTCCAAAAGGTTAATCTTCAGCTTTGGCTTCCATTTCTTCTGCATCATCATCTCCATCCACTTCTGCATTTTCTCTCTCAAGCCGTTCCAGCTGCCTTGCAAGTTCAGTCTCATCTGTATCTGTGACCACCTTCGGCTGTGGAAGAGGCAAAATTTCAATATGAAATAATCAGCAGCGCAGATTTGACTTTAATAGTATTACTGGTCACTGTTTAAAATTCAGTCATTCCTGTGCTGACTTAGCACTGAAAGTAAAAACAAAGTACAAGACAACACAGTGTAAGGAAATAGTGCACTCTATAGTAGAATAATATTCTCTGCCATTTTAACAATATAACTGGAAAACATGCATTTAGTGACCAGCCTGGTGTGGTGGTGCATGCACTACCTTGGGAGGTAGAGGCAGAGGCTGGCAGATCTCTGTGAGTTCAAGGCCAGCCTGGTCTACAAAGCGAGTCCAGGACAACCAGGGATACACAGAGAAACACTATTTTGAAAAACTGGAAAAAAATGTTTTTTCCCCCACAGGCCACAATGGAAGACCATCAATGTTCTCCTTTTTAAAAAATGGATATTCTGAGCGAGGCATGGTGGTGCACGCCTTTAATCCCAGCATTCGGGAGGCAGAGGCAGGCAGATCACTGTGTGTTCAAGGCCAACCTGGTATACAAAGTGAATCTACAACAGCTAAGGCTACTACTACACAGAGAAACCCTGTCTCAAAGGAGGAAAAAAAAAATTCTGGGCTTAAGATAAATTCTTCTTCAAGAATGACTTATTCTATACACACAGACATAAGGTATATGGAAATTAAGTTCTGTTCATATTGAGATAAGGGAGGGACAGACTGCTCTATGTTTGAGACAGGACGCCTTATGTAGACAAGGCCCTCCCTTTGCCTTCCAGTGCTGAAATCATAATTCGGTGTCATTACGCCCAACAAACTTTACTGTCTATTTTTCTCCATGAGGGGAAAAACCCTACCACTGCCCCAAATGTCCTACAACATGGCATTCCAATGCTAATAGTGTTTATTAACAACAAAACCCCTTTTAGAAATACTATGTACCAACAACTTTATACTAGTAATTTTTTATTCTGAAATATATCTGACTGGTCAGGTAGCCGTGGTATGTTGACAAGGCTGGCTCTGAACTGTAGGCAATCATCCTGGCCTCAGTTTCCCAAGTGCTGAGGTCTCAGGTATAGGTTTGTATCTAACTCATATGACACAACAACAGCAATATCAGCCTTTACTTATTTGTGTGTGTGATACAATGCCATGATGTGCTTTTCTTTCTTTCTTTTTCTTTTCTTTTTTTTTAATAACAGGGGAGAGAGTGAACGCAGCCCCCCATTACCACAAATTATGCAGCTGAGAAGACAACTTTCGTGAGTCAGTTTTCTCTTTCTAATACATGGGTCCTGGTATAAGCCAGGTCACCAGGCTTGGCAGCGAGGGCCTTTACACGAAGCCATTTTTGCTGGCTCCATATCTGAGGTTTCAAAAAGCACTAAGAGAGGTGGGGCATAGAAGCTGGAGAGATGGTTCAGAGGATAAGAGCACTGGCTGCTTTTCCAAAGGTCCTGAGTTCAATTCCCAGCAACTACATGATGGCTCACAATATCTATAATGAGATCTGGTGCCTTCTTCTGGCCTGCAGGTATACATGCAGGCAGAACACTTAAAAAACAAAACACAACACTAAGGGATTGAAAAGGTGAAGTACTTTCTACACAAATATGAGCCATACATAAAGCCAGACACAGTGGTACGTATCTGTAACCTAGAGCTCGGAGACTGAAGAGAGGTGGATCTTGAGCTTCAGATTTAGTGAGTCTCAAAAAACAATAAAGAGGATATTCAACAGTGACCTCTGGCACAGTTTACCTGGGCACATATACACTAAAAAGCAAATTAAAATAAGTAGATAGGCAGTTATTAGGGAGTTCAAGGCAAGCCTTGACTATACAGTGAGCTGTAAGTTAGCCTGGACTACATGAGGTCTTATATCAAAAAGTAAAGTAAACAGCCAGGTGTGGTGGCACACACCTTTAATCCCAGCACTCAGGGAGGCAGAGGCAGGTAGATCACTGAATTCGAGGCCAGCTTGGTCTACAAAGTGAGTCTAGGACAGTCAAGGCTATGCAGAGAAACCCTGTCTCAGAGAAACAAACAAACAAATGAACGAACAACAAAACCCCCAAAAGCATTAAGAAGGAAAAAAAACAAGACACTGATCTCACCTCCATCTGCACATTGAACACTCCTCTCTTCTCCTCAATCTTCTCTTTGATGACTGCCATAGCCTGATTGAGGACAGAGAGGCCTTCTGTTCTCTCTAGGGTCGTAGTTGTCATCACATACCTGGGTGGAGCTATTAGGTTAATCTAAAGGAGAAAGACAAAAATGAAGCTAGGAAATTCGCTGCATGAAGCAATCATCTCAACCTGCCCCTCAGTTCTCTAGATCAGTTTATTAATACAGTCTCTTGGTTACTTTTCTTATTGAGGTAATAAAATAATGTTAACAAAAGCAATTTATAAGAGAAAAGATTTATTTTAGCTCACAACTCAAGGCACAACTCCACATGGTGGAAAGTCAAGGTAGTGGGAGTCTAAAGCGGTCAGTCGTATTTTATCTGAAGCCTGAATGATGCATTCATTTCTATCTTCTATTTATTCAGGTCCCTCTCCATTTATACCATCGAGGATCTATTCAGAAAATGTTGTCATTCACAGTGTGTGTGTGTGTGTGTGTGTGTGTGTGTGTGTGTGTGTGTGTGTGTCAGTGTACCTTAGCTAACATAATTAAGACAACCCTGCAGACATGCCCAGGTGAATTTGAAACCTGTCAGGTTATAAACTAATACCGGCCATCATAGATAGCCAGATCAGATGCAATGATCTAATCCAGTACATGTAAATAGTCCACTGAGATACTGAATATGAAGAATTATAACCCCTGGGTGTTTTGGGTGGTTGGTAACTGGGACTAAAAAGATGGCTCGGTGGTTAAGAGTGTTTGTGGCTCTTGTGGTTCTCAGCATCCACACAGTGACTCATAACCACCTGCAACTTCAGTTCTAGAGGATCTGACACCTTCCTCTGGTTTGTGGGCACGAGGCATAGACATGGCACACACATGCAGGCAAACACAAAATAATCAATTTTCTCTCCCTCTTTTAAGACAAGGCCTCACTATTTACATCAAGCTAGCCTTGAACTCACAAAGATCTGCTTGTCTCTGCCTCCCAAGTGCTGGGAGTAAAGACATGTGCTACCACGCCTGGCAGTAAATAAAATAAAAAACCAAAAAGGCTAATTATCTCTAAACTAATTGATGGAAGAAATCCTTCTAAGAAATTCTGGTAACAGCTATCCAGTTAGGCCAACTTCATCAAAGCTGAATGTATGTTGTTGAGAAAACGGTATCACCCAAAGGGCTATAGACATTTTGGGCACTGCTATTTCTTACTGTAAAGATTTAATATTGCTGGTCCACTCACAATAGGAACCCCCTCCCCATTCACAGTGATGGGAATACCAGCAAAAAGTCACAGTTGCAAACAACCCCCCAGAAATATCACAGAGCATATTAACTCTGAAAGAAAAAAAAAAAAAAAAGATTTAAAAAACGAGACATGACCAGGTTTTTTCTTTTTAAAAAAATGATGTGTCTGTGCCTGCCCTGTGTGTACGGTACACGGGTACCTGAGGTGTCAAACCCCTAGAGCTAGAACTGAACTCAGTTCTTCTGCAAGAGTAATAGCTTTGCCTGAGCTAGCTCTCCAATCCACACGATAGTTTTTGTTTTGTTTTCAGGTGTTGGGAATCAAACTCTTGTAAGAAGGAACCAAAGTGAAGCCATTTTGAATAGGAGTCAAAGTTTAAGTTCCCAAGACCTCCCTGGGAAACTGACATCCTGCCGGGCAGAGACATGTATGCAGCTAACTGACATCCTGGCTGTCAAGCTGAGGCAGGAATGCTAGGCAAGTCTCTGGCAACAGGATAAGCCCACCATAAAGACACATTCCTAAGGAAGGAGTCCCCTGTCCCTAAATCCAGATTGGTGGGGTAACTTGCACAGATGTTTCTGGTTTTGGAGCTTAAATTCTGTGACATTCTCACTCAGGGACAGTTCAGATCAGTAGTGGTCTAAGTACAATAAAATTTTGTCATCTGCTTAAATACTTGCAAAAAAGGGAAAGGACTAAGAACATAACTCAGTGGCCCTGGGTTTAATTGCTAGCACACAGATCAACTGCAAGGTTCTGATGAGCAGGGTGGTAGAAAATGCAAAAGTTACCTTGATGGGCATGGTTTCTGTAGAACAATTCAAACCTGCTCTCAGGGCTTCTTTGACAGCATCGATGCCTTCATAACCATAGCAAGCTACCTCAATATCTAAAATGACAAAAATCCAAAAGCTGGTACAGAAATGACAATAAGGAAAAATATAAAAGAATCAGAAATTTACAGCTAAAAATATTTGACCATGGCTAGGTACTATTTAGAAACTGCACAGCCTTTGGCCCAGCAATTTGGTATCTTTCCACCATGTCGGTCCTGGGTTTGAACCCAGGTTTCCAGGTTTGGTGGCAAGTGGCTTTACTTGCTGAGCCAGCTTGTCAGACCTGACCCAGTAGATCTTTTAGAATACCCATGTAGATGGTTAAGCATATTTTTTGTAATTATGAAATATTGATAAACTCTGTGTTCTTTAAGAAGAAATGTTAACATTTGTGCATATTTACTGAGGGCTGGTGCTAGCTAGCTGGGAGCGAATCCAGGGCTTCACAAATGCTAAGCGTGTGGCCCATCCTGATTTATATACCTCTACCCCTTAGACCTCTGGTTCTTGACCTCCCTAATGCTGTGACCCTTTAATACAGTTTCTAATGTGGTGACCCCAAACATAAAATTATTTCATTGCTACTTCATAACTATAATTCTGCTACTGTTATGAATCGAAAATATCAGATATGCAGGAGATCTGACATGTGATCCCTGTGAAAGGGTTGCTAAAGTCCCAAAGAGCTTGTGACTCATAGGTTAAGAACTGCTGCCTTGGGGCTGGAGAGATGGCTCAGTGGTTAAGAGCACTGGCTGCTCTTCCAGAAGTCCTGAGTTCAATTCCCAGCAACCACATGGTGGCTCACAACCATCTGTAATGGAATCAGATTCTCTCTTCTGGTGTATACAAAAACAGAACATTCATATACATTAAATAAATAAATAAATCTTAAAAAAATATTCTGGATTCACAGGGTCAATAAGGAGGTATGGAAGGATATCACTGTCCTGTTGAAATGTTTTAAATTGTATACTAAGGCAAAACACTAGCTCTTTTTGTTAAAGGGCTAAATGAAGGTTAGTTGAATTTTAGGAGTATTTTCATGGTTTTGTAGAAGTAATACTTTCTTGGGCTAAGGGTATGAGACTGTGATAGAGTAATTTACCCAGCATGTATGAAGCTTTGGTTTGGTTCTAAGAGCCAAACAAAATCCAAAACCAGTCAAACAACCCCTACCTCTAAAACAAATCACCAAACCAAGCAAAAAACAAACCAAAATAAACCCCTAAAATATTGAGAAATAAGTTATAGCTGTAGATGTAGCAACACATGTTTTGTTTAGTCTCAATACTTAACACCTTGTTTAGGCATGCATATTAGAAGCCACTTACCTGCTCGAATTTTGACAGCCTGTGGGGTCAAACGTCTGTTGATGTTGTTAATGAGCACTTCTCGTTCATCTTCATTCAAATCTAAACTATCCAAGATGGATGGGTCTCTGAGAAACAAACAAAACAAGAACTCTCAAGATAGTATTACTAATAACTGTGAAGCCAAACACAGGACCAGAGAAATACAATGATAAAACACCTCTTTCAGCATGGAAGTTAAAATCTTGACTTGGCACACATTTTAACTATATGTTCTTTTCTCTTTCTAAATGTGTAAATTAGGGATGAAACAATGTCTCATGAAACTGTTGTAATTATTAGTATTCTCCCTTCCAAGGACTTAGAATCTAGTTTGGAAAAAACAAACATTCGGGCACTCGGACAGGAGGGCATCTCTACCAGTTAGTGAGTGAGGTCAGGAAGGGCTTCATGCAGAAAGCAGTACTTAATTTGATTCTCCCAAGTGTCTAAGACCTGGATCAAGGAAGGCCTTAATTTAACACCGCCATTCAGCTACTGCAGTGTTAACTGAAAAGATATGTGTGTGTGAGAGAGAAAGAGAGAGAGAGAGAAAGAGAGAGAAAGAGAAAGAGAGAGAGAAAGAGAAGGGGGGGGGCAGACAGACAGAAATTAAAAGAACAGTAGACCCCTAACAAGCAGAGGCAAAATGTTACAAAAAAAATTATTCAGAAAAGGAGTAACATGAGTAAGCATCCAAACTAGTACCATGGGGTCTTGGTGAAGAGATAGTGTGTGCGGACAGGAACTTTTCATTTAGCTTTTCATAAAGTAACAAGACAAACCAAGAAAATATCTACTGTCACATGCTGACAAACACAGACTGACATTTACAATCAATAAGCACAAAGCTGCTGACCTCACCAATAAGCAGGGGCATGCAAATCAATTATGACAAAATGAAAAAAATTACTTTTTCTTTCTTTTTTTAATATATATTTTATTAATTTATTCATATTACATCTAAATTGTTATCCCATCCCTTGTATCCTCCCATTGCTCCCTACCTCCCAGTTTCCCCTTACTACCCTCCCCTATGACTCTGACTGACGGGGACCTCCTCTCCCTGTATATGCTCATAGGGTATCAAGTCTCTTCTTGGTAGCCTGCTATCCTTCCTTTGCCAGAGGGTCCTAGAAACCTACAAGAAGAACATTATGACAGGAGGCTCTGGGCTCAGGGGTCCTGCTCAAACTATGGCACCAACCAAGGGTAATATGTGCAGTACACATTGAACCCCTCCCCAGACCTAGCCAATGGACAGGACATTCTCCACAGTTGAGTGGAGAGTGGGGACTGACTTTCACATGAACTCCGGTGCCCCATATTTGACCACGTCCCCTGGATGGAAAAAAATTAGTTAATGATAGTAAAGATGAGGGAAAACAGCAGTATCTACTTACATAGTTGCCAGGGGAACCAATTTGGAATATAATTTGCAAAACTAAATATACACTAAGAACTGGCCAAGAACAGAGAGATGTGGGGCAGCAATGAAGACACAGCTGAGGTGAGATCCTGGATATACAGAGGTATCAACTGACCATTCTATTTTTTCTCCTAGCAGTAGCCCGCAATCTACAATTGCAGAGAAGTCAGGAGATATCAATCGAAGGCTGGATATAGCAGAAGGAAAAATAGGACAAAAGCTCATAATACTGTCAAGAAAGTTCTTGCAATTGTATCTCATGGTGTTTCTATGTTAGATAATAAAGTCAGGCAAGGAAAGGTATGCACGCAGAGAAGAGCAGGTTAGGAACCAGAGCCTAATACTTATTTATAAGACTACTGTGAAAGACCAGAAAAGAAAAAGCACAGGTTTTTGAGAGCAAAGCAAACCTAGTTAGAAAGGTTATTATGTGGCCACATGGAAGATAAGTTAATGTGGCATGGGATGAAGATCCAAGCAACTGCAGTAAGCAAGAGGCTGTACTGTTTTGGTGAGATGTCCACACTGGTCCTGGAATCATTCAGCCAATACTGAGGAAATGGGAATGAACAAGGGAGTAGTGTGAGCCAAAACCATGTAAACATGGCATATTAAAGACTACATATACTAAACCATATAGGATTGGCTCACATCACAGGCCTTTTATACTGAAATATTTTTTAAAGCTAAATTTGACAAGAACCTAACATCTAGGTGTTGTATGACTGGATGTCAGGCAATCAACCTGTGTGTTAAGACTTAGCAGGTGAGACACAAAGGCAGAATCAATATGTTCTTACGAGACTGCATGCTTAAAGGCATCATAGGCACCATATCCAGGTCTCTTGTACTTGTCATCAAAGACCCAGGCAGTCCTCTGGAACAGGCTTTCCAGCTGCTCGTCCTTGGTATATTCTAATACCTCAGCAACATGGCGAAGAATGCTATAAACCTGGGTACAAAATGAAGAACCCAACAATTTGAAAGTAAGAGAGCTACAACAAAGAGACATTTTCATATTTCAGCAGATGAAATTTCACTTCAATAATTCCTGAACAATAAAACCCCTAACTATAAATTCTGTCTCCATAAAGAACTAGTTTCTGTCTCACAGTACTTAAGTAGGTATAATAAGTAGAAATACGATGTAACTTTGGGTTTTCAAACAAACAACATTTGAATTTGTTTCACTTGCAACAAGGCACTTAATATCTTTCGTTACCAAGAGTTCTTGCATAGATGAAATATATACAAAACCACACTATAAGGGGGAAACTGTTATGAGAGTATAGAACCAATGAGATTGTAACATTTCTTTTGCTGTTATCATTTAACAACTATCCTTCTGCCTATTTACACATCAAACTTCCTAAAAAATAATAAAAACTTAGCGAAATTATTCATGAGCTAGCAAGATGGCTCAGTGAGTAAAGATGCTTATTGTCAAGAGAGATGATCAATTCCCCAGAACCCACGTGGTGGGAGAGAACTGGTTCCCACAAGTGTCTTCTAACTTCTAGGACATCAAAACCAAGTAAACAAAGGTCCTAAACTGCTTGTTCGATTTTATCATTCTGGGAACAGAATGCTGTTCATGCTGTTACTGTATGAGACAGGAGGTTGATGTATTGCTCAGACTGGGCTGAAGCAAAGCTCCTGTCTTAGCTTCCCATGTAGGTGGGGCTATCAGCATACATCCCTGTATCAAGTAAATACTCAATTTATTAGTGTTTTAGTGAGACCAAAAATAAGTAAATTGCCTAGAGCAGTGTTTTAAGTAACAAAAAACAGGATCAAGGTCACACTTTTATTTCTTTGACAGTACAAAGAATCAAACCCAGGGCCTTCTTCCATGCCAGGTAAATGCTCTTAGCCCTCAATCACAACCCTAGTCTCTCTGTCTTTTTGAGACATGGTTGCACTATGTAGGCCAAGTTAACCATAAACTCCTTCCTATGCTGGCTTGGAATGCTGGGAATAAAGGCATGTACCACCCTAACTTGAAATTCTGCATTTTTAATATGTAGTCAAGTAATGCTGGAGGGAATAGTTCAAAGACTATATTCTGAATGACAAGTCTTACTGAAAAGAGGTTTTGCTTTTTGTTGCATTCATTTTACATGTTTCAGATGTGTGAACACATAAAATGAAAGGAAAGATCTGGAGCATGGCCTGATGGGCATGAGACTTTCATTGTTTATTTTACTGGGTGTCTGTTTCTGTTTTGTTGCTGTGATAAAATACCCTCACAAAGACAACATGAGGGGAAGGGGGTTATTTGGGTTACAGTATCAGGCTATAGGTCAGGCAGGGAGGTCAGAGGCTGAAGTCTGAGAAAATTGGTCCGATCAGCAGTCAAGAGTAGAGAGCATGAGCCAAGGTGTGCAGGCTGGTGCTCAGCCTGCCTCTCTATGTCATACAGGCCAGGATCCCCTGGGCAGGAAACAGTCCCACTCACAATTAAGATGGGTCTTCCTACATGAATTAACCTTACCAAGACAGGTATGACTGGAGGCCTGCTTTTTAGGTGTCAAATTATCATACTGGATTAAACAAAAATTAAAAAAAAAAAAAAAAAAAAAGATCTTTTTATTCAAACATTTTCTTGGTATTTTATTTTGAGAATAGGAACACACACAGCAGAAAAGAACAGAATACCAGTAAAAGGTAAAGAAACTAGGATATCATTAGGGGCTGGATTAGGGGCTGGAAAGATGACTTAGTGGGCAGGGGTACTTGCTGGCTTTGTAGAAGATGTGGGTTTAATTCCCAGCACCCACATGGTGACTCAACCATTTGTAACTCCAGTTCCAGAGGATCTGATACCCTCTCTTCAGACCTTGCACACCAGACACAGCCACAGTGCACACACATACACACAGACAAAACACCCATACACAAAACAAACTAACCAATCAGTCAATCTCATATCTATGTACCTATCTACTCGTCTGTCCATCTGTTTGTCCACCTATCCATCTATCTATATTTTCCCCTTGGGATAGGGTTTCCCTGGCTGGCCTGGAACTCATTCTGTAGACCAGATTGGCTTCAAACTCACAGGGATTATAGGTGTGTACCAGCACTGCCCAGCTCAAAATATGTTTTTATTTCTGTTTATATGTGTGCTCTTGGTGGGTATGTATATGTACATACAGTGCCCACAGAGGCCAGAAGGCACTGGATCCCCCAGAACTTGAGGGACAGACAGTTGTGAGCTGCTGGAGGTGAGTGCTGGGATCCGAACCTGGTTCTCTGAAAGGGCAGCAAGTGCTCTAACCACTGGATCATCTCCATAGCCCCAAATTGAATAAATCTAAACAACAATAATCAACTTACAGTTTTGGATTTTGTGAATTTGTCTTCACATTTGATTGCTTCCTCTGGAGAAACTCTTCTTTTTGACAAATCAATATATCCTGTATGAAAATATTTTTAAATAAAATTTACTTGTTTAAGTATGATTAGAAACAATTTCATAAGTAATTTAAGTTATCTAATTGAGAAGCTTACAATTTTATCTACACTAAAATCATACTGACAAAATACTGCTATGAGAGATTTAGATATTTTTTTTTTCAGAAATATGTTTTAATTGGAGGGTAATTATATATTCATTATTATTTTGGAGAAAAAAAATCAATATTTTTAATTACTTAATTGAAACCTATTTAAATGCCTTTCCCTAAGCCTCAGGACAGTTGAGAATCCACTATAATTTTATTAAGAGGATATTACCAAATCAAGTATGATGACATATCTGTTAATCCTAGAACTCAGAAGGTACAGGTAGGTTTTTCTTCCCTTTTTTTTTTTTTCCTTCTGAGCCAGAGTTTCTTTGCGTAGCCCTGGCTGTCCTGGAACTTAAGAGAGATCGCCTGCCTCTGTCGCCTGAGTGCTGGGATTAAAGGGGTGCCACCACTGCTTGGATGAAGGTTTCAAACCAGCCCAGCACAAGAAACCCCAAAACAAGTAAAACCAACCAAAAAGGGAGGTGATCCTCATTAGAGACAACGTGTCATTTTTGAGTGACTGTTACACTTAGATGGCAGGAGATAAAACACCCTGCTGAACCCTTAAAACAATCTGCGTGGTAGATTATCTTTCCCAGAGATGCTGGCCTTTCAATCTGAAGAAACTAGGACTCAGAAAAATTAAAATTGTCAGATCATGGATACAGCCAAAATTGTCTGGTTAGAACACAGAAAAGCAATCAAAACATGTCTCAGAATGTATTCCTCTTCTGAGCTGCTGTTGTTTTGAGACAGCCCTGGCAGTAGTTCAGGCTGCCATTAAATTCTCCCTGGTACTGGAAATACAGATTGTACCACTATGTTTTTAAAACAGGTGGGGGGGGGGGGCGCGTGGTGCGGGCAGGCAGGCATGGCATAGTATTTGAGAGACAGATGGGTCTCTTTTAGCTGGAGGCCAGCCTGATCTACATAGAAAGTTCCAAGTCAACTAGGGTACTAGAGGGCAACTTAATGAAACCATGTTAAAATTTGTGGTACCATGCTTACGGCCTAGGGCCTTACCTATGCTTGGCAAGTGTTCTACACTACATTACACTACACTATACTCTCAACCTCCATATCTGTCTGAAGCGATATAACACTGTATATTTTATTAACATATTATACCTCTATCTTCTGATTCATTGGGACGACAGGCATGCACCAGTGTGTCTAGTCCTTATAGTTGTTATTGTTTTTTCCTCTCCTGAAACAGAGGTTCTTTCTGTAGCCCTGGCCAGGCTGGAACTCACTCTGTAGACCAGGCTGGCCTCAAACTCAGAGACCCATCTGCCTGTCTTCTGAGTGCTGGCTTTAGAGGCATGTGCTACTACTACCACTCTGCCTTTTTTTAAAAAACAGTCTCTCTGTAAAGTCCTGGCTATCTTGGAACTATGTACACCACTCTGGCCTCAAACTGAGATCCGCCTACCTCTGTCTTAGTGCTGGGATTAAAAGCATATGTTATCTCATGTTGTCATTCTTGTGGTCTCAGTAACTTGAGTGAGAGAGCCTCTCCTGGGCTGGAGAGATGGCTCAGTGGTTAAGAGCACTGTCTGCTCTTCCAGAGGTCCTGAGTTCAAGTTCCAGTATCTACATGGTGGTTCACAACCATCTAAAATGTGTACCTGTAGACAGAGCACGCACACACATTAAATGAATAAATCTTTATAAAGATGGGGGGTGGGGGGGGGAGAGAAAGCTTCTCCCAGTGCCAGCCAATTAGAAGAGTCAGCATGGGTTTATATTATGCAAACTATCTAATCTGGAATTTACTTATTCTCACACAGTATGCCAATATTGTACTTGCCCTGTAGCCTGTCAGGAAGAATTAGTTAAATTATTGGCAGCCCTTTTATCCAAATACTTTCTAGGATTATTCAAACTGGCCAGCTCTGTCAGTCATCTCGCCCTGCTAGATTCTACTATGGCAGGTGGTTCATGTCTAAAACCTCACTAGGGAGGCAGGATTATGAATTTGAGGCCAGCCTAGGCTAATACAATACAACTCTGCCTTACCCCTGCCATCATTACCAAAAATAAAGCAAAACAACCACATGGCTTACTTTTTCTCATAGCTCCCTCTGCCATCTGTCTCAAACTAGAGCTTCCCCAAGTGGCCATGCATGTCATGACATGCCTTCCTTTTGGGTATTGTAAGAAAAAAAAAATCTTTTAAAGATACTGGTCTTCCTGTGTTATCCTCCAATCACTTTCATAAATTTTTAAAAAATAATTTATTTATTATTATGTATACAGCGCTCTGCCTGCATGTACATCTGCAGGCAGAGGAGGACATCAGATCATATTATAGATGGTTGTGAACCATCATGTGGTTGCTGGGAATTGAACTCATGACCTCTGGAAGAGCAGACAGTACTCTTAACCACTGAGTCATCACTCCAGCCCCCCACTTTCATAAATTTAAATCTTGGCAGCACAAATAATATAAAAAACTAAATGTGTTGTGAAGAAATTAAGAAAAAGGGGGAAAAGAGTATTTTAAAAATTAAACACATTTCCATTTCAGGTACCATATTATTATTTCTTTAAGGCAGTTCGACCTAGCAGTAAATTCTTAGTTTCTCTTTACATTAAAAGCTTCTTTTGGCTTCTGCTGTTTTGTATTACTTATCACTAGATACATAATTGGGTTTATTTTGGGGAAAGGATTCCTCTGTGTAGCCTTAGCTGTCTTGGACTCGCTTTGTAGACCAGGCTGGCCTTCGAACTCACAGCAATCTGCCTGCCTCTGCCTCCCGAGTGCTGGGCTCACAGGAGTGCTCCACTGCGCCTGGCTAGATACAATTCTACTTGACCTTTTTGTTCTTCTCAAGGCCTGGCCTTTCTCTGTTAACAAGTTCTAATACACAAGAGCACTCTGTATCTCCATCTCCTCCATCCTCCTATGTACTCTGTTTTAAAAGCTACTTTCAAGGTTTTTGTGTATCCCCCACTCCACCATGTTTTGGTGTACTTACACGAACTATCACATATACTATATAAAGTTGTGTATCTTTTCCAGTTTGTATAGGGAACTTTAGATTTTTTTGTGTCTTGTATCTTTTCCAGTTTGTATAGGGAACTTTAGATTTTTTTGTGTCTTAATCAGGCATGAACCTAGTACTGTCTCCCCCCAACCCCACCATATACCTTTGCCCCATTCCTCTTCTACTGGCACAGTATTTTGATATTAGACAGTGGCTGATGTTTATATTGTTTTCCCTTAATATCTTGTCCTTTAGACTGGCTATTTTCAGTGAGCTATCTTCACTGTTCACTGATGTTGTCATCTTCAATCTTTTAGCCTATCCAGTGGATTTTCATTTCCGGAATTTCAGTAAGTTTGCAAGACTTTCTAACTTCCTTTTTAAGATTTCCTTTTGTTCTCTCTTTAAAAGAATATTTTCCTAATATGGTTGGGTAGTATAACAATCACTTTAAAAATTCTTTTCTCCTAATTCAAACTTAGATTATCTCTAGTTAGTTCTTAATAACTTCGACATTATGAATGACATATAGGAGAGGCTTTAGAGGGTGTTGTTTCATCAGGAAAAATAAACTATTTGAACGGAAAACGGGCTCAAGTAGGAAACAACTTTAATCTTCAGATCTTATACCCCTCGAAATGCTTGAAGGCTACCTGTCTATCAATTTAAGGGTCACAAAAACTGTACAGAATTTATTTAAAGATCAGGGGCTCTCCTTTTATGGACCTTTCCTTTCTTTAACCCAGTGGCTCTCAACCTTCCCAATGCTGCTTTAATGCTTAATGCTTCCTATAATATACTTTATGTTGTGGTGACCCTCAATCAGAAAATTATTTTCATAACTATAGTTTTGCTACTGTTATAAATCACAATGTGAATATCTCAGTGTTCAGATGGTCCTGGGTGACCCCTGTGAAACGGTCATTCAAATTGAGAACCACTGCCGTAACACTTCTTATTAGCATCATTTCATTTGCTGTGGCTATCCAGGGCTTTATGTGGTTAAACCAGCAACACTGAACATTTTATATCATGTATGTACTTGGGGGAACAGATACAAAACAGAAAAGTGATCCAGCACAGTTCCTTTCAGTTTTGGGCAGCTTTTGTTTTTTCCTTGTTTTATGTAGTTAATTTTTTATATGTGTCTGGAGTATTATGGTAAGTCGTAATCAATGAGATCTGACTTTCTCATTATTAAAAACATAGCTCCTTGTTGGACATGGTGATACATGCTTTTAATCTCAGCACTCCAGAGGCTGATGCAGGTTGATCTCTGAGTTGGAGGCCAGTCCAGTCTACAAAGTGATTTCTAGGACAGTCAAGAGCTACATTGAGAAACTGTGTATAGGGAAAAACAAAACAAACAAAAAAATTCAGCTTTCCTGGGCTGTAGCTGTAGAATCAGCTCAGTGGCTAAGAGCATCAGCTTCTCTTCTAGAGGACCTTGGTTTGATTCCAGCATCTACATGATAGCTTACAACTGTCTGTAACTTCAGTTCCAGGAGATCCAATGCCCTTTTCTGGTTTCTGAAGTTACCAGACAGGCATGTGGTATACACAAACATGTAGGAAAAACACTCACACACACACAAAATTAAACAGAACAAACCAACCCCAGACCTCCTCCACAGGCTCTTTTGTACTTTGCTTTTGTTTTTACTATAGAGTTCTTCTCACATTAGAAGTTAGATCTTCCTACCCAGATCTAGCCAATGGACAGGACATTCTCCACAGTTGAGTGGAGAGTGGGGTCTGACTTTCACATGAACTCTGGTGCCTCATATTTGACCACATCCCCTTGATAGGGAGGCCTGGTGGCACTCAGAGGAAGGACAGCAGGCTACCAAGAAGAGACTTGATACCCTATAAGCATATACAGGGGGAGGAGGTCCCCCTCAGTCAGAGTCGTAGGGGAGGGGAGTAAGGGGAAAATGAAAGGGAGGGAGGAATTGGAGGATACAAGGGATGGGATAACAATTGAGATGTAATATGAATAAATTAATAATATATTAAAAAAATAAAAGGTGAAAAAAAAAGAAGTTAGATCTTGGTTTACATAAAAATGCTAATGCAGTTAACCAATCTACACTCTGCTTGTTTTTAATTGGCACAATACAAATAGGTTCTGCTATAAAAATAATTGATTGTATTTCTGATATCCTTCTTGATGGCATCTGAAAATATATTGCTTCCTTCGCATATATTTTATGTAATGAAGAATTACAAAACAAGGCAGTATTTGGGTCTTATTATTTTGGGACAGTGATGTGAAGACTTAAAGCTGAGAATGTGCCAGCACACTCAATGGAGAGACTGAAATAACAAGTCTAGACATTACAGGTATGCAGTTGTTCAAACTTGGTAGTAATAACTGACCTGGAACTAACACTTAATGAATCATAGTAAAATTGCTAAAGCCAATACCTATTTAAAAATTCTGTGCACCATGTGTAGAAAAAGTGTTCACAACAGTGATTATTACCATGGAATCCAGAAAAGATGGGTTAAAAAAAAAGGAATATTCACTCAGCACTACCTGAAACACTATAGGATCTGGGAATTGGGAGACAATGCACAACATTGTAACTGCTAGATATTGGGGCTGGCACGCGCACACACACAATATAATTCTTTCTCAAAGCTTATATAAAATATAAAATTGTCTGGCATGGTGGCACATGCCTTTAATCCCAGCACTTGAGAGGCCGAGGCAGGCCAATCTCTGAGTTCAAGGCCAGCCTAGTTTACAGAGCAAGTTCTAGGACAGCCAGGGCCACCCAGAGAAACCCTACTAAAAAACTCAGAACAGAATCTAAAGTCTATCCATTTTTATCTCACTTCTATACTTAACCCAATAGTCATCTTGTTGCTAATTTGGTTTTAAATCAAGAAAGAAAGAAAAAAAAAAAACCCACCAAATACATTCGAGTCTATGACTACTCAAGGGCTCTCCAGCAGGCCAAGCACTGTAGACAAATTGTGCCCTTTCCCTCTTGCCTGCTGAACTGCTGAATTACACTCCTAAAGCTAGCCCCCAAGGTCTATTCCCTTATTTGGGCACTGACTCACTCCTGAGACAAAATACCAAGGTCCAGCAATCAAAATTCATTATTTGGCTACACTTGCCCAATCAGGACAACTCACACTAGCAGACTTCCCCTTTTTCTTCCTTACAAATACTGTTAAAACACTTGTTGTCTGTCAGCCTTTGCTGTGGTGGAGGCAAACACCCACTCTCTCCTTATTGCCCCTGGGTGAAAAAAATCCCCTTTGTGCTGAGAACATGGTATCTGGGTGTGTTCTTGTAGGGGCCCTCCCTTACAAATACAGATGAGTTAACTACTGTTCTAGGTTTCTTTTTTTCTTTCATTTTTTTGAGTTTTGTTATGAGTTAATTACCAAAATGCTGAAAAATTTCATGTCATTTGGCCTCAAAACTAACTCTAGAATGTACTTATTAAACTACTACTACTACAAGGTGAGGCAGTGGTGGTGGTGCACACCTTTAACCCTACTACTCAGGAGTTCAAAGCCAGCCTGGTCTACAAAGCCAGTTCCAGGATAGCCAAAGCTACAGTGAAACCTTGTCTTGAGTAACCCCTGCCCCAAAATCCCAAAGCAGGCAAGCAAACAAACAAACAAACAAACAAAAGCCTACCACTATAGTAAAAGGTTTTGCTTAGCCAGCTAATTGGTACCTTTTAAATTTTTTTATTTAAAAATTTAGACAAATTAAACACAGATTTATATATATGTAGATATGAGTATGTGGTTGCATGTGTGTATTTATGCATGTATGCCACATGCCAGTTGAAGCTATAGGAGAATCTTGGGTGTTTCAGGAGCTGTTCAGTTTGATTTCTGAGACAGGATCTCTCATTGGCCAGGAACTCACTGAGTAAGTTAGGCTGGCTGGCAATGAATCCCCAGATTTTTCCACCTCCCCAGAGATGGGATTATTAGGCTATGCTACCACATCTGGCTTTTTTGTATGGATTCTAGGGACCGAATGCCCTTCCTCCAGCTTGTATATCAAGCACTTGATTGACTAGCTATATCCCAACCCCCAAATGCTTCTTCAACAACTTCATATGTAAAATAACTTATGCAGCAGGAATGCTAGAATCATTGTATCTAGGATAAACATTAGAATGAAAGTTATTTTCTAGAAGTACTCTGCCCTTGAAGAAATCACTGTAGCAAATATTGGCTATTTCCTGTATCTATAGTTGGTTTTCTATAGCTTTACAGCCTTTGCATGACTTTGGCCACAAGACAGTCCTGGCACACAGGAATATCTGGCATTATTGAGTACTACAAACAGTGCATAATAAATACTAATGTTGCAATACAGATTAGATTATGGGCTTTGGTTTGAGAAACTTGTTTTACCCAAAGAACAACTTTTGTGAGCAATCAATAAATATGCGTTTTGAAATTCTTAAGACATTCAGTCCACAGAAGCTGGACCTCCCGCTGGCAGCAAGGCTTTAATTCATCCCTGAGTGACCCTCTCTCTCTTTGAAATTTAAGTATGGTAGTCTAACTAAAGTGTATTTTTAAATATATATTTTTTAAATACGACATTTGAAACCAGAAACTTCTGTAGTTTTATAATTCAAATTTCTTAGCTATTTTTTTTTCCTCACTTACCTTTTTCTTTGTCCACTCTAATAACAACTACACATTCATTTCTGCCAATTCGGATCAGTTTGTTTATAGAACGAATACGTCTTCTGGATAACTCACTAAGAAGAATCATGCCTTCAATGTTATTGTATTCCAACAAGCTGACATAAGCCCCCATCTCAGCAATGGATCTTACATTCACCATCACTACATCTTCCACCTCAGGAAACTTGTGTTGATAAAATCTACAGCTTAGACCCGGCATTCTGCAATTTAAACAAACAAACAAAAAAAATGTTGAGGTAAGCTAAAAACAATCAGTTTTGTATACCTTGACAATGAAAGAACACCACAAAGGAAAATAGACATTAGTTTTTTCATCTCTTTAAATGTCTTAGATGTCAGAAAACGGATCGATACCCAGGAACCAAACTTTAGTTTTTATTTGCTCCATATTTTGTGATGCTTAGGCAATCACTTTTAGAGGAACCATAAAAAATAATGACTATCTATAAAGTGTTGTGAGTCCTAAGGATTAAAGGAATATGTCAAGAGTAAAACACTGTTTTAATACTAGTATTAAGTAGGACATCATGGTGTATACCTGTAATCCCAACACTCTGAGGTTGAGCCAGAAGGATCACAAGTTTGAAGACAGCCTGGGCTATATAACTAGATGCTATCTCACAACAAAAGCAAAGCAAAAACAAACTTGCAAAATACAGTAAATCACCACCTAAGATTTTAATAACTATCACAGAATGGAAGGCATCACTATAACACAGTTTAAACATTACCCAAGCCACTTTCCTCCCAAGTCAGCTCAGATGGCATATATAACACACAGCATATAAAGGGCAGACTCTGACTACTTAAAAGGTAACCAATAGCCAAGTGTTACAGCCAATCCTTTTTGTGATGCCGTGGACTCAGCTGAGTTTCTATTTACACACGAAGCAAATCTTTCCTAACTTACCTCTCATTAGCTGCACCTCTAGTCTATTATCACTGTAGCCAAAATTATAATATCACAACCTAAAAGTTTATTAAGGGGCTAGAGAGACAGCTCAGTGGCTGAGAGCACTGGATGCTTTTCCTGCAAATGCAGATTCGGTTCCCAGGACCCACAACCAACCATATGTTAGCTCCAGTTCAAGGGATCTGATGTTCTCTTCTGGCCTCTGTGGGCTGTAAGCACATGGTACACAGATGCACAGCACCCATAAAATAAAAGTAACTTCATTCTTTACCTCCTTTTAACACAAATGATTTAATTCAATCATTATCATTTCTAACTTGTATTATTCTCCAACAGTTTAATGTGCTAGCCTTGTTTATGCCAGGGAAGTACTCCACCAAAGCTCTACTCCAGTCCTTGAATTTTTATTTTGTTAACAAATATGCCTAATCTTGAGAAACGCTTTACAAATCTCCACAGTTCCAAGTGTCTTTAATCTCCATACATTAAAGATACTTTAAAAATTTTTTTTTGCATTAAAGATACTTAAAGTCATTCCTTTTGCTCCACCCAAAGTTCCCAGCACCACCTCTTTAGTGGCCCATGTGCTGGAACTCATGCAGTTAGCACTATACTTTAAGGGATGTCCCCAGACCTTAATTGTAGCTGAGGACTTTCATGTTCTCCTACTAATCATAACCTACTTACTGTTGTAAGAGCTCAGAAGATAGGTAGTAAATAGTGCCCAAAGGCCCAAGGGAATAACTGTGATATTTTAGAAACTTACTTTCTTATTAATTGGGAATAAGGCACCAATACTTAAGAAACAGATACTCAGCAATGTTTAGTGTTAATGCCTTTAATCTTAACACTAGGAAGGCAGAGGCAGGCAGAGCCCCGAATCTGAGATCAGCTTGGTCTAGAGCGAGTTCCAGGACAGCCAGGGCTACATAGTGAAACTCTGCGTCAAACAACCAACCAACCAACCAACCCAGAGACCAAAACCCAAATGAAAACAAAAGAAAAAACAAACAAACAAAAAAACCAACCCTTTGCCACCTGCCAACCAAGAATTACACCCAGCATATGGAACAACAAAGTTCTGTTCTAGAATGGTTTGAAAGCTGACATGCACATAAGCAACCCCACTGCCTATTGGGAAGATGCATATGGAGGACTAACTACGTGATCTGGCCACAGCCTAGCTCTTTGACAGGCCACTTTCTCCTTATTTGTAGATAAGGAATCGGAAATGTAGGCTGAGCAACTTGCTCCTTTATGTACTGACAACATGCTATGAAAGTCAAGATTCCAGCTGATCATTCAAACAGTTTGTGCTTCTAAATCAAAGATACATTATTAAGAAATATCAGAACTAGAAACATCTAACATGATCAAAAAGCAACGCTGATATATACATATTCAGTGTTGGAAGCCTACATAACATATTGGCCAAACTATTAGGACACAACTTATAGTACTGTGTAGCCAAAAGTAACATGTGACAGACTCATTTCTCTTCGGCTCAATAAAACAGGGATTTAGTAAACAAAAGAAAGTAGATACTCAGCTAGAATTACCCATTTGGAAACAGTTGTTTCATTTTTAAACAGAGCTTCTCTTAAGGGTGGGGGTGCACATGTTTTCAAATATCTGTATATGGAGAACTTGAGAATTAAACAGAGACTTTCAAAGTAAGCATTGAAATAAATGCTATAGGAAATGTGCAACAATTTTAGGAGATTTAAAAAATCTGCTAATCATATTTATTCAGCAAATTAACCCAAATAGCAAAGCTGACACTTTTGGCTTCATCAGCTGGTTAAAGATTACAGGCAAGGGAGTAAGAGGCCACTGTAGGGAGACATGGCTACTACCTTAGAAGGCACAAATCTGTTCGCAAAATATGGAGTAAATATTTGAACATTGCTAATGGTATGTTACTTACAGTAGCAAGAAAGTAGCCTGAAACTACAAAGGAATTCTTGTCAGGAAGAACTTGCATGTTGGTTAATTGACTAAATCACTTTATGAAATGCTAAGAACATTTTAAAAACAATGATAAAAAGCCCATTTTTATTCTGTCAATGAAACAGAAATCAAGAATTTAGTCAGTCATTTCCATAATTTTCAAAGTATTCAGACTTTCATTTTGCAATTTAATTTGTTAAAACAATTTTTTTGGGTAGTCAGTACTAAGTACTAAGCAATACCAACACAAAAAGTCTCTCCTACGGAATTAAGTACCAGTGGGAAAACAAACTAGAAGGATTACAAGGTGCTATTTAAAAAAAAAAAAAAAAGTGGAGGTGTTAACAGGAAACTGAGGAACAGAAATATGAAATGACTCCAAGGACAAAAACATAAGTACTAAAATCAGGAATCAAACCCAAGTACTATCCACAAAGCCTCACTGTATCATCGTTTGACAATCCTATTAAGGTCTCTCCCGCCCCCTCTTAGACAGGTTTTCTCACAGTGCACCTGTGGCTGGCCTTACTAAAGGTGTGTGCACGATCACTCCTGTAACACTCAAGATCCCACTTCTTTTAGAGTAGCTGGTATTATAGGCACACACCACCACATAGGCTGGATGTGTTCATGTAAACAAACAAACAAACCCACTTCTCTAAAGATAGTATCCAAATTGGAAGCTAATTCCAAATACTTCGAATTATCAGTATTTTGTCCCTGTTAGCAAATGGTACACTTCTAGAACCCAGTACAGTCATGTCACCACAGTAGATAAGGGAACGAATAATTAAAAATAAAATGCACTATGTAAGGAAAAAGTCTGTTCAGCTCTAAAGCTCACCAGTACAACTAATGTCTTCTGAGAATGAGCACCAGCTGGCACTGTGTGCACTGAGAAAAGGCGCTACAATTCCACAAGTAACTCACACTTGTGAGGAACTGTAGAGTCTCCTCCCCTACAACTTAATGAGAAGAGAAAAAAAAAAAAATCAAGACTCTCTGATACACCCTTTCTTCAAGAAACAATGGTGTTTTTTTTTTTTTGTAATGAAAATGTAAGCATCCTAAATCTGGAGGCTACAGAGCCCCAATAGTGTGAACACACGTTTAATCTTAGGCTTTCTGCTCCCATAATTAAAAGACCCCAGTTTTTATTCTCGCGTGTTGCCCAAACAGGGCAAAGAAATCCCTCAGTAGCATTAATTCCAGTGGGATTTTCACTTCCAGGAATTCACCCTACAGAAACACAACTAGATCGAACTTGATCTTCAACTTTAATGGTTACATTATGGTCTATCTTGGACTTGTTTTTTTTTTTTTTTTCTTTAATTTTTATTTAAACATGGTGGTCTATCCTACTGGTTCTCTTGCGAAAGAGTCCAGTCTCCAACGAGTCAAAGGAAAGTTTTGACAGTATCCTGGGGCGGGGGGTAAAAAAAAAAAAAAAGCCCCAATTCTCAGACCTTATGGTAAAAGCAAAGCGCCCAACCATCCTGAGCTAGGGTGGGATGTCGGAGCGTTCTCCAGAGGCCTCCCCACCCACGGGATGTCTTTTCTTTAAGGAGGCTGTAAAAATCGACTTGGCTCACACTCCTTCGCGGGGTCCCCTCCGCCCGTACACCCCACGTTTCTGGCTCACAGGACCAGGTCCCCGGCTGGCGAGAAGGGGGCACGAAAGAACCAGCGGGCGGCGGTTTCCAGACACTTCCCGCGCAAGAACGGGAAAGGGTGTGTGTGTGGAGGGGGGTAGTGATAGCTCGGGGCCTAGCTTCGCTCGCCGGCTCCTGTCACTGCACGTAACTAAAGTGAATTCTTGGGAGGGACGAGCTGCGGGGTCAGTCACCTGAGGTGTGTGTGCGAATCCCGACCTGGGGTCCCACGCCGTGCTCCTGAATGGCAACCAAGAGACTGGGAACACCAACACCGGACGCCGAACCTTCCTCAGCGTGTGCTTCGCTCAAGCCAGCGCGCATGCGGACCCGCCTCTCACTGCGCAAGCGCCGATAGAAAAGGCCCTTCGTTACCACTAACCATAGAGTCTTGGTCCTCCTAAGGTGGGCGGTGTGGCTTCCCCGCCCCCACGGGACGAGCTGAGAAGTGCGTTTTTCTTGGGATTTACAGACTTTGCGGAGGGAACTTGCAAGGCTTAGAGAAGAGGTGAGATTATGTTTCTTTCTCCGGAATGATTACTTTTAAGTCGTAGTCAACCAAGAGATGGCGCTGTGACGAAACACGGGAAGCCCGGGAAGAGGAGGTGCCGGATCCTCTCCGCACCCGTCCCTCAGGGCACGCTGCGTTAGGCGTCGGTGAGCCGCCGGCGAGAGGGACGGTGAAGGGACCCGGAATTCCGGACTGTGCACGGTTCCACATCCGGGTATTCCTCAAGGCCCGCCTCCCCCCTCCTCCCTCTCAGTCCTCGCGCAGCAGGAACCGGAAGTGAAAACCAGTTTCCCCCGTGGCCTCTTAGCAACGCCAGGGGTCATGTGACATAGTCAGCTGACCCCCTCCTGGAGGAAGGCCCTGTGGTCCCCAGTTCTGGAGGTGTTGCAGTTCCGATTGCCCAGCCGGGGGCCCGAGCGGAACAGTCACCGTCAACATGTCAGGCAAAGACCGGATTGAAATCTTCCCTTCGCGAATGTAAGTGAAAGAATTAGGACAAGCGGCGCCAGGTTCAGGCACATCTTCCTGGGGCGCAGCCCTGCGTACCCTTGGCCATCAGCGGGGTTCCTTTCTGAGCCGTTCCTGAGCTTTCCCCAGGGTCTTTCCCTACGTTTAGAGCTTGGCTTCCTTACTGTCCCCCCTCACCTGTTCCTGCTGAGAGCACAGGCTGGAGAAAGCGGGTCCAGGGCAAAGGAAAAGGGGTGCGCCTGCTGGCTTTCTTGCAAGTCCGAGGTCTTTACTCATTCATTCCACACACTCTCTGAGCCACACACGGAGTTTACATAACTGGGCAGTCGCCATCTCTGCCTCTTAGGGCTCATCAGCGCTTGTGAGGGGTGACGCTTCGTAGATGCTAATAAGGTGGTTAGACCAAAGCTCTCAAGACGGGAAGTTACGGGATGGGAAGCACATAGCAGCCAAAGTGGCCTTGGATGAGTCGTCCCAGCGCAGCTGTAGGTTTTTCAGTCTTGGATCCTGTCAAATGTCACCTGCCGTGGGGAAGATATCTCTGCGCTTCTGAGGCGTCTTCAGCCTCGTGATAATTGCACTTTTTTTTTTTTTAAGCCTCTAGCAGTGACACTCATGACATTGTCACGAGGACATTTGTTTGGTGGGGTCTTTCTCGCTCCCACCCAACTATGGGCTGCCTCCTAGATGAGGGAGGCATCTTTTTAATGTGTAAAATGTCCACCCACCCACAAGTTCCTTGAATCTTCGCCTTGGGATCTGTCCAGTTGCAGACTGCCCTCCTATTTTGGCCTGGCATTACATTTGTAAAGGAAAATCTGAAGTCTTCTCAAATCGCGTAACGACTCGTGGAAAGTAAAGATTATTTTTATTTGTATGCTCTATTATTGTCCCTGAAGAAGGAAATCAGTTTTTACTACGATATTTAGTCTTTTCATTGTGGTCTGGTTTTGGGAGCCGGTTTTAGATGTGTGTGTGTGTGTGTGTGTGTGTGTGTGTTACTGCATCGTTTTCCATATCCTATGCTTTTTTTCTCACAGACTCCGAGGACTCTTTAAATACCCTAGAGCGAATTTCTGTCTTTGCCAAGGTGTGTAATTCTGAATGGATTAAAGAGTTTTAATTAAAAAAACAAAACAAAAAACCAGACCAACCAATCCCTTTTAACCTTCATACCACTTTGAAATGGCAGATTATACTAACTGTACAAATGGGCTAGTTGTGGATAAATGCAATGCCTGGGAAACAGATAAAAGATCATTACTACACTAGGGTGGTCTCAAAACTCAGCATTTAAGGCTACGCCCCTAGGGTGACCCCAGTTCTTCTCCCCAACCCCCAACTATAATGCCACTGAGTGGCCTAACTCTTGCCTGGCATACACATGGCCCTGGGTTGAATCCCCAGCACCTAAAAGTAAAAATAACCATGCCTGCCTGAAATAAACAAAACTCAAAGCCGGCAGGAGAATTAGATAATTGTTTTAGTGAACACCTGATTGATTGACCCCAGACCTCTCTCCCATAGAACATTTATGAAAAAGGGTTTTAATTGAATATATAGCTTATATAACTCATGAGTGCGTCAGGGACCTGAGAGAAACCTTCTTTGAAAGGTGATCATCAGGAAGGACTGTGTCTCTAGGTGTCTCTTGTGTCTATGGGAGGCTGGAATCCTAACTTCTGTAGCTGTCAGCAGGCAGACACAGCTGACACAACCACAGCCGTGCTCACCAACCCTTTCTGATGCTCTCTTTTCTTATTCTGAGTCCTCCTCATTTTCTTTAAAATGCCCGGGCATGCCTTCATGATCCAGAACAGAGCTCAGCGTCTTGCCTTGCCGTCAGTGGTCTCACTGTTATAAATAACGTCTAGCCATACTTAATCACTGTTCATAATGCTGATGTGTGTTTATTTTTACTTTGGAGCTTTTAATTTAAGACTAGGAGGTGAAAATGAGCTTCTCTGGGCTTAAACAAGAAAAATGATAGGTTTGTAAAGGTGAAAACTGTTATTGGAGAGCACTCAGCTTGCTGGTTGAGAGGAAGTCAGGGTAGGAAGTAAATGTTTTCCCAAAAGCTTGCCAGTCATGCAGTCAGATGCCTTTGAATCAGCTGGAGACAAAGTCACTGTTTTAGCTGAAGGTCAAACTTCTTGTTTCTTTGTTTTCAATTTTTTTTCTTTCTGTAGGGCTGAGCAGCTCTGAAACAGAAAAGAACTGGTTTAACAGCCTCAGCCTAGTTTCCACAGCACTGATTTTGTTTTCACCTTTATTCATGTGGTGCTATTGTCCTGTGGAATGTTGCTTCCGTTCACCTAGCACCAGAGAAAATGAAACAGATTTAGGTGGAAGCAAAGGAGGCCCCAAAAGGCCTAAGGACATGGTTCACACACACAGTGCTGGCTTTCAGTCACTAGTACCACATGAACTGGTGTGGTGGCATGTGCCTGAAGCACAGCACTCAGGAAGGTTAAGCAGGATCAGGAGTTGAAAGCCAGCCTGGAATACGTAAGACCCTGGCTCAATTAAACACGTGTAAGTGTTTGGGTAAGTCACCTCTAGTTTATTCTATATCCCAGGCTGACCTTCAGCCTCCAGTCTTCCCGCCTTCACCTCCCAAGTGCTGGGATTACAGGCGCTCACCACTCCTCCCAAGTGCTGGGATTACAGGCACTCACCACTCCGTGTCTAGCTCTAGTTGCTCTTGAGTCTGAGTAATTGGAAGCCTTATTCTCAGAGGTACAGACCTCTAGAATGGACTTGATCAACCAGTTCATCCATGAGCTCCAAGCTGTTGGAGTCTGCAGTGCAAGCTAGGATTAACCTGAATTTTATCCAACTTTCTCTCCTCCTCTGTGTGTGTGTGTGTGTGTGTGTGTGTGTGTGTGTCAGCAAGTATGTTGGTGCATGAGCTTGTGGAGGTCAGAACAGGCTGTCTGGTGTTTTCTATTGCTTTGCCTGACACAGTCTCTTAGGGAACTGGAAGCTTGTGGTCAGGACCTGCCTGTCTCTGCCCACCAAAGCTGGGGTTACAGGTACATGCAGACGTGCCTGGCTTCCTGTCTGGCTCTTGGGTCCTTATGCTTGAAAGCGAGTGCTCTTACACACTGAATCAGCTTCCCAACCCCTCACCCAGTCTTTTGAGACTTAATTCTGGTATGTAGTGTCAACAGTGCAAACTGTTCAGTGTACACATTGGTATGGCTAGCTCTTGTTTGGGCTGGAAACTAAACAAGCTTCCCTGGATTAGCCCTCTGGTGAGGCTGGTCACTGCAGTCACCCACTGCTAACTGCTTGCCAGATGGAACATTTTCAGGGGAGGCTGTGTGGAACTGGGGTTCAGTGCACCTAGGCTTGGGCAAGTCACTGGAGTCAAGTCTGGTTCAAATTCCTGCCTGCTTGTTCTCCAGTGATAATAGGGTCCTGGTTTATGACTGGAAAGCACTTTAATACCATGCCAGTAATAGAAATATAACACATCATTGTGGATAAAGTGTAGAAGGTACCCAAAACTGTAGCAGTTAAAAGGTAAGCTCATGTTTTCCCCAAGCCTCATTTCCCAAAGAAAGCCATTTCTAGTTCCTGTGAGTCCTTTGCAGGCCTATTTTTTGCACCTGCATGAATGCATTCACTTCTTTGTTCTTATAAAGACAGGCTATAAATCTGCTGTAGAGGTATTTTTTGTGTCTTTTAAGTGGTGACAATAATGTGTTTGATTTTGTAGGGCGCAGACCATCATGAAAGCTCGATTAAAAGGAGCACAGACTGGTCGAAATCTCCTGAAGAAGAAGTCTGATGCCTTAACTCTTCGGTTTAGACAGATCCTGAAGAAGATAATAGAGGTAAAATAAACTTTGCTTAGAGCATGGATCCTATTTAATGTATATACTTGAGGAAAATCAATTATGGCCTTTGGCACTTAAATTTTTCCTTCCTCTATTTCCTTCTGTCCCCCTTTCCCTCCCTTTCCCTCTCCGTCTCCCACTCTGCCCCCAGGATTGAAGTTAGGGCCTCAAGTATGCTAAATACACACCTTAGCACTGAAGTAAATAATACTTTCTAATTTTTCTGGTATTGAAATCAACTTTTCTCCTTTCAAGAATATTAATACCTCTATAACAGGTGTAATACACAGGCCTGTTATGTACTGTGTACTGTGTACTATGTAGGTATATGTACACATGGAAACTTAAGTTTCAGAGAGTTCATTATAAAGCCTACCCTCTGTCATGCCTACAGAGCCACTTGATTTCATCTGTATCAAGCCTGCCTCTGTACCTCGTGGAGTGCTCTTCTAGTGTCCTCTTCCAGGCCCTTAAAAAAAAAAAGATAGATTTATTTATTTATTTATTTATTTATTTATTTATGCAGTATTCTGACTGCATGTACATCTATATGCTAGAAGAGGGCACCAGATCCCAGTACAGATGGTTGTGAGCCACCATGTGGTTGCTGGGAATTGAACTCAGGACCTCTGGAAGAGCAGACAGTGTTCTTAACCTCTGAGCCATCTCTCCAGCCCCCAGGCCCTTTTCATTGTGTTTTCTATCACTAAATTGCTTTTACCTTAATCCTTTCTAAGTTGAGATAGGCCTTACTCTGTAGGCCAGGATGGTCTTGAACTCATGGCGGTTTTTCTGCCACAGTCCCTCAGTGCTGAGATTATAGGCATAAGATATCATGTCTGCCTCCCTAGAACTCTTTTTAACTGGTTTCTCTGGTCCTTCTGATCTCTTCAGAGAGGCTGTTCCTGATCATCCAATGGTGATGAGCTTTCCTCAGTTGATTCTTATGCTGCTACAGACTACATGGCCTTCTCTTGTTTGATGGATTTACTACCCAGAGAGGAAGGGCTGGGTCTTCTTAGTGTTCTATTTCCTGTGCCTGAGATAGTGCCAGCACATAGTAGGCTCTGTTGAAGGTTTTTTTGTTTTTTATTTTTGGTAAATGGCAGATGAATTCCACAGGGTAGTGTATAAGTCATGCAGAATCATTTTCAAAGCCAAGGCTGCTTCTTGCCACCGGCACTCTCATCTCTCATCTCTCTGAGTTAGTTTCTGATACTTTCCAAATGTGATTTTGTTTATTGTAGCTTACGTGTGTGTATGCACATGCCACAGCACATGTATGGGTCAGATGATAACTTGCAGGGGTTGGTTTTCGCCACATGGTTTTCGCCACATGTTTGCTGTGACTTGTGTACTTCAGACTGGCTGGCTAGATGATTCTTCTAGCTCCACCTCTCCTCTCACCGTAGGCGTGTCAGGATCACAGGTGTGTGCCACTGCGCCGCCCCCTTTTTTTTTCCGAGGCAGGGTCTCACTATATAATTCTGGTTGGCCTAGAATGCCTTTATGTTAGACCAGGCTGACCTTTAACTCAGAGCTGCCTGCTTCTACTTCTTGAGTACTGGAATTAAAGATGTGCACCACCATGCCCAGCCCTCTGGCTTTTACATGGGCTCTGGGGGGTCAAGATCTAGTAGGTCTTCAGGTGATCCCAGTCTTTGTAAAGCACAGACCCAGAGTATTATGTGCATACACCTGGATTTTTAAGATAACAGTAGTATTAAATTCTGTAGTATTTTTTATTTTTGTCTTTCCCCCTACTTCATGACACAACACAGACAGCTTTATATCAATACATAAATCTGTCTTACTTTTTTCTTTCTTTCTGTTTTCTTTTTTTTTTTTTAGACAGGGTTTCTCGGTTTAGCCCTGGCTGTCCTGGACTTGCTTTGTAGGCCAGGCTGGCTTCGAACTCACAGTGATCTGCCTGCCTCTGCCTCCTGAGTGCTGGGATTAAAGGTGTGCGCCACCATGCCCTGTTTTTCCTATTTTCTTGTCTTTTCTTTTTTAGGTTTTTCGAGATAGAGTTCCTCTGTGTAACAGTCCTTGGCTATCCTGGACCTTGCTTTTGTAGACCAAGCTGGCCTTGAACTCACAGCAATATAGATCTACCTGCCTCTGCTTCCCCCAACCCTCCAGTGCTGGGATTAAAGGTATACACCGCCACGCCTGGCTAGCTTCCTATTTTTTATAGTACATGTATGGTGTTCTCTTGATGTGGCTGTTGTCCAGTTTAGTCTAAAGAGTGCCTTGGGAGGAGGAAATGCTTAAATCCTTTTGTATACATTTTTCCAGAAAGTAATTTCACAGTCTTCTTCCAGGGATATAGTCATTGAAGTTTTTTATAGGTAACTGCGAAGATTTAATACGAACTTATATTCTTACCAAGTGACGTACAAGAGGGCGTGTTTTCTTAGCTCCTTCGTAACTGAGCATGAGTGCTGTTTCTAGTGGCTGCCAGTCCCTTGTGCTGAAGTTGTCTTCAGCTTGTGCTGTTCTCAGTTCCTGTGTGAGCTTATGCAGCTTTGCACCGTCATTGGTAATTTGGTTCTCTTGGGGAATTTCTTTTCATTTGAAAAAGGTCATTATACATTCTGGTAAATATATAAAACACTAAAAATACTTTCTTCATATCTGTAAATTAAAGGACAATTGAAATGTCTTTTGATTTTCTTAGATTCAAACCCAGGGACATTCATATACTAGGCAAGTGCTCTTCCACTGAAACAACCCTGCTTGTGAATTAAAATAAATAAGTAAAACAGCTAAAAATACTTATATTTTTATTTTGCTAAAAACAAAGTTTAGCCCTCTGTCTCCCATCCTCCCCTCTGTTAGACAAGTCTCACCTACAGTCTAGCCTTTACCACAGTCCTCCTGCTTTAGTTTTCCAGTGCTGGGACTCCTTATATATCTAAATTATATAAAGCTTAGAAAGGCTTCAAGGGCCTGTATTGTTACTTTATAGCTATTTATTTATTTAGAGTCTTTTTTTGCTCAGTTTTCTATGAATTTATGGGCTTAAGCAGTCCTCTGAATTTACTAATCCAAATGATTGTAGTTGGTTTACAATCTTTTGTTTTCTGTACCTTTTAAGTGCCAAGTTCACAGGTGTATGCCACCACACCCTATTTGCAGTGCTGTTTTCAAACACTTTTGAAATTTCAAAACTTTTATTGTTTGAAATTATGTGTATATGTGTGTATCTATATGTGGATATGTACATGTGAATGCAAGTGCCCAAAGAGGCCGGAGGTCTTGTACAAATTCCTAGAACCAACCCATATAAAAAGTTTGGCATAGTCTCATGAACCGTAACTCCAGGGTGGATGGGTAGGGGTGGGCGTGATCAGATGATCACTGGAGCTTTCTGGCTGCCAGCCTAGCTACAGTTTCAATGAGAGACGCTGTCTCAGACAAGTAAGTGGAGAGTCATAGATCAGGACATCCAATGCCCTTCTACACCTCCCTCCCTCCCCCACCTCTCTCTCTGTCTCTCTCTCTCTGTCTCTCTTCTCTTTCTCACATACACACACACACACACACACACACACACACACACACACACACACACGCGTGCGCGAGCACAGGGAGAGAAGAAGAACATATTCTCCTGTTGAGTGTGTTGGTCTCTTTTTTAAGGCGGGGTCTTTTTGTGGTGGAATGTTCTAAGGCAGAAATTTGTCATTTTGTGAACAGATGGACAGTTGAATGGCCTTTTATTGTAATGTATTCTCATATAGACCTGGGCTTGTTTCTGAATACTCTGTTCCCACAGCAGATCTATTTCCTCATTTTAACAGATTTGTAATATTTGTTCAGCTAATTTTCTTCCCTTATGACCCAGTTTCTCTTCTCTTAAAAAAAAAAGTATTGGCTTTTCCAAACATTACTTTCCAGCTGCATTCTAGTTGGTGTGCTAGTGAGGTTTTGGACTTTTAATTGAATTTAGAAGATTAATTTGAGCAAATTAGCATGTACTTATTCAAGAATAAGTAAACATTGCTATTGTCAGTTTTCTGTTTGTCAGTGAATTTAGTTTAATTTTAAAGCTCATGGTTTTATAACATTATCAGACCAAGACCAAAACTGTTCAGAATTTGAGTTTTCTCATTATCAAATCAGTTTTTGATGCTGATACTTTATATTTAGCATAAAACACTGATGATTATTAAAGAAACTAGTTGTAGTGTGATTTTTCTGTAAGATCTTGATTGATCCTGTTGTTGGCTTATGCTTTCTCAGACTAAAATGCTGATGGGTGAAGTTATGAGAGAAGCTGCCTTTTCATTGGCTGAGGCCAAATTCACAGCAGGGGACTTCAGGTAAGATGACTTTGAAAAAAAAAACCAACCCAGTATTTTAAGTTTATAATTTTATAACATTTTAATTAAAAATGTATAAACATTAAAGACAAAGGATATAGTAGTAGGAATACTTTTAACATCATAACCTTAAACCCATTCATTGCCTGTTAATGTTTCTTTTTTAATAATTGCCAAGTACAGAATACTTGACATTTTGAAGACCATTTTCATTTAACATTGTTTCTTCAACATTTTCCCTGTTTTCACAGGTTTGTACTCTTAAGATATCTTAATGTATATAAGTTTATGTAAATAAATGTTCATTTATAATTACATTTATATACTTATAGTTATATATTTATTTCTATAAACAAATATAACAATGTATTAACCTTTTCTTTTAGTGCTTGATCTTTGAGTGCTAGCTTTTTGAAATCTGAGGGGATGACTGAGCAATTTCATGCACATGTATTTTTGTTTCTAGGATACATTATTTAAAATTGAGACCTTTATGGCTTTTATCACATCATCATAGCTTGACAAAGCATGCATACTGGTTTGTAAGTGGATTATGCTAGTTTATTCCCTCATGAGTCTCTTAGTAACCCTGGGAGGCAGATAAGTGGTTTCCCGCACTTTAAGTAAACATGTCCCTGAGAGGACACAGCTAGTTGGGACAGAGGTAGAATTTGTTTCCTCACCTTGTTAGTTTTCTTGTGCAATGACATGAGCCCTCCCTACTGTAGGAACTTTTCCCGCCGTGAAAGCTTTACAACTGAGGGCTGTGAGGCCAGTTGAGTGGCAGGTCTCACTGCTCGCCGGTGCTAGTAGGGCAATATAATCAGTTGCTTTTCTCCAGCAGAAGGGGAACATTAGTATTGTATTTTTTAAGGTTTTAAAATAAAATTATTTACCTTTATTTTATGCACATTGGTGTTTTGCCTGCATGTATGTCTATGTGAGGGTGTCAGATCTTGGAGTTACAGACAGTTGTGAGTGGCAGTGTGGGTGTTGGGAATTCAGCCTGGATTCTCTGGAAGAGCAGTGAGTGCCATTAATTGCTGAGCCATCTCTCCTGCTCATAGTAGTGTAGTATATGTGGTTAAGAGGAAATACTTTTTCTGGTAACAGATGGTGAGTTGGATGATTTCACAAATTGGATAAAGACTGGATGGATAACAGCTTAACCAACTGAACAGCAAATCTAGAAGGAAAGAAAGTTTTCTGCTAGGAATACACCCCGAGTCACATATCCACTCATTGCTCCCTGAGGGCCTCTACTGGCTCTGCTAAGTTTTCTTTTCTGGAATAAAGATGATTAATACATACTGCAGCTTCTTACTCCTGGTTTCAATGATGAGACTATCCAGTGGGTCTCTGTAGATTTATTTATTCAAATAAGACTAAGTTGTTGTTATTTTTTTTCTCAGCACAACAGTTATCCAAAATGTAAATAAAGCCCAAGTGAAGATCCGAGCCAAGAAAGACAATGTAGCAGGTAACCAACCACCCTGAGGTTCTTGGGGGGTAAAGGTGGCATTTTACAGTTAATTAGTTGCATGACAACTTCTTAATGTCCCAATCTCTTAAATTAGAGCAACCTAATGGCAGGTTAAGGCCTTTGCAACCAGCATGCCTAATACTTGGGATAATTTGATGTTTGAATAGAAGCAAACTCTTGAGAAGACTTAAATAATGACTTGAAACCATTTACAGTTCTAAACAGTCTCTTGGTTAGAAAGCAGCACCTCTTTAAGGAGGCAGGAGAGATGGCTCAGTGGTTAAGAGCGCCATCTGCTCTTCCAAAGGTTCAATTCCCAGCAACCATATGGTGGTTCACAACCATCTGTAATATGATATGATGCCCTCTTCCAGCCTACAGGTATATTTGCAGGCAGAGCACTGTATATATAATAAATAAATCTTAAAAAAAAAAAAAAAAAAAGGCGGCAGAGACCGATTGATCTCTTAAGTTCCAGGCCAGCCTGGCCTATATAGTGAGATCTTGTCTTTATAAAGAAGAGCAGCCTGTCTGGGCTACATTGTCTGCCTATTGAAGAAAAGAAAAAGTGCCTCCAGCCCAGTGTGTGACTCCACATACGTGTCTTCATTGTCTTCACTTTACAGGTGTTACCCTCCCAGTGTTTGAACATTACCACGAAGGAACTGACAGTAAGTGTGGATGTCATAGGATACAGAATTGAAGCTTGAGAAATACGGTTGGTAGTCATTTGCTGTTTAAAAATAGGAGGCTTTGCCTTTACCAATTCACTACCTGGACTTCTGTCTACTACCATGGACTGTTTACCATTTCTGGTTTGTGTCTTTGAAAAGCAGAGTAAGACCTTACATTCTGAATGCTGGGTCTTTCTAGATACTTTTAGGTTACTGCAAGTTTTTTAGAATTGTTCCTTCCAGCCGGTCGTGGTGGCACATGCCTTTAATCCCAGCGCTAGAGAGGCAGAGGCAGGCAGATCGCTGTGAGTTCGAGGCCAGCCTGGTCTACAGAGTGAGTCCAGGGCAGCCAAGGCTACACAGAGAAACCCTGTCTCGAACCCCCTACTCATCCCCCCAAAAAAGAATTGTTCCTTTTCTAATTTGGCAGCATTTGTGAGGATAAGTAACATTTGTTTATACTTCTCTAAGTGAAGTAATTAGCTTTTTCCCACATAAAAATATTCTTTCTTCTGACACTTCCATCTCATTGGTTCACGAACTTGCTCATTGAATTGTGCAGGACAGTAATTGTGGCTCACAGAAAGTTTTCTTGTACTAATGGCATCGGCCACTAGTAGCTAGTTCGTCAAGCTTGGGCCATGGTTAAGTTTCCCCTCTAGGGCTGGTGATGTAGCTCTGAGGTAGAGGCCTGTCTAGCATGTGTTTAGTTCTGGATTCCACCCCTGGCCTACACACACTTAATGCTTTCCTAGCAGCGATTACCATCTCAACCACAGAAGCTGTGGTGACCTGAAGGAGACCCTCAAGGTCAGTCTTCTTGAGCTTCCCTCAGAATAGGAGAGGGGAGGGTCATTAGATCCTTAGCTGAGCTTCTAGCCACGCCCTTATGTGTTCCTGTTCGAGCTGCACATGGTCTCAGAGGTGCTAGAGTATTTAGAGCACTGAAGACTGACTTGAAGTGGGGCCCTCGCCATGCAGCTATGAGGACGCTAGCCATGCTAGAGGAGCCTTTTGGGGTCATCATACTTCTGAGTAACTCATGCCCCTATAAAATAGGCCCAAGAAAGCCATTGGCTCGCCAAGCTAGGCTGTTGCCTTGGTCTGTCACTGGTACCCTGTTGGGTGAGGGGACACCTGTTCATGTGAGCAGGAATGGGCATTTTGTGTTTACCATTGGCATGTAACAGAAGCCAATGCATTTGCCTTTCCATGTTTGTTACAATTCTGAATGTCTTCCTTTTGGGAATTCACAGAGGATTTTTTACTCTCTAATTAAAAATGTTGTCTGACTGGCTCTTTCAGGCTATGAACTGACTGGTTTAGCCAGAGGTGGGGAGCAGCTGGCTAAACTAAAGAGGAATTATGCCAAAGCAGTGGAACTACTGGTGGAACTGGCTTCCCTGCAGGTGCGTCACAGTGGAGAATGCCCCCGTGTGGCTTCTGACAGTCATGTAGGATACTCCTGTGTGAAAAAAGCCCAGTGACCTGAGTTCTGGACGAGTGGCTTCTGCTTGCTTGTCTTTGCTTCTTACTACAATGCATGTGTAGAGGTGCAGCTTGACTTAATGCAAGTGTGACATGGGGGCAGTTCGTATACACCCAGGTTATGAGTGAGTGCTTCTCTGGGGAAACAGCACAGTTCTGCAGAAATCTGGTGAAGTTTCACTTTCTTAGGCAGGCTGAACAGAAGTTCATTTTCTTTTGGGTTTCCAAATGTTTCTACAAGTACAGTCTGAGTGGAGCCAAGTGAACAGACATGACTGATCATGGAGATGTGTTCTTGTTATTAATTTGTCCTTTCATTGTAGACTTCCTTTGTTACTCTGGATGAAGCCATTAAGATAACCAACAGGCGTGTAAATGCCATTGAACATGGTGAGTCGAAGCTGCTGGGAGGCGCTTTGTTCCTTTCCTTGCCCCTCCCTGCCAGCTTGTTAGGCAGGGTTAGGACTCAGGCCCAGCACTCCAGACTGAAAGGTAAGACCTGCCTCTGCCACAGTGGAGAGAGAAATGTGTCCATAGTTCAAACATACATAGGTGTATCCTGAGAGAGGCCAGGCCACTGAATGCTCCAACCTCTGGTCACTCATGCAGTTACTAGAGCAGAAATTCTATGAATCATGAGCCTTCTTAGGTTCACATCACTTAGGTGAGTGAAATCTTTTTTTTTTTAAATAACACATTAAGCATCTATCTTTTTTATTGATTTTTATTTTTATTTAATTAATTTATTCAGATTACAACTAAATTGTTATCCTATCACTTGTATCCTCCCGTTCCTCCCTCCCTCATTCTTTCACCCTATTCCCCTCCCCTAGGTCTGTGACCGAGGGGGACCTCCTCCCCCACTAGATGATCATAGATGAGACTTGATAGCCTGCTTATTCTTTGTCTGAGTGCCACCAGGCCTCCCCACCAAGGGGAGGTGGTCAAATATGGGGCACCAGAGTTCATGTCAGAGTCAGTCCCCGCTCTCCACATAACTGTGGAGAACGTCCTGTCCATTGTAAGCATCTATCTTTAAATCTCTTTTAGGCTGTTGTCTCATTTTGCTACATCTCTTTCTTTCTTTCTTTCTTTTCCCTACTTTCTGTTTTTTCATTCCGTTATTTTAAAAATACAATCATATTAACAGTGTTGTTGGCTGAAGAACTCAGTTTATTCAGCCTTAGGTAAGAAAGGAGCAAAGGCTGAAGCAAAGACCGTCCTTCAGCTGCTGCCCCAATGGTACTACTCTCATCTGAAGTATTTATGGACACATTGGTAGTGCTTTAGCACAGGCTGGGCAGCTATTCTATTTCTGAAACACATTTCTTTTTTTTTTTTTTTTTTTGGTTTTTTTCGAGACAGGGTTTCTCTGTGTAGCCTTGACTATCCTGGACTCACTTTGTAGTCCAGGCTGGCCTCGAACTCACAGCGATCCGCCAGCCTCTGCCTCCTGAGTGCTGGGATTAAAGGTGTGCGCCACCACGCCCGGCTCTGACACACATTTCTTGTCTGCTGTTTAGTGTCATTCTTTATTTCATTGAGCTTCCTCCAAAAACCCGAAATGGGTAAGGTTCATAGTTTTCAACTTAGGGAGCTTGCATTCCAGACTAGGAACACTGTATGTAAACAGAGCTGAATGACACGTAGCAAGGTCACAGCATTTACTGTGGCTTTAGTGTATGTTAAGGTGACATCTGTGGCTTACTGTTACCTATTCAGTAGAATCTAGTGCTGGATCCTGTTTGACCCAATGTGGTGTCTGTACATAGAAAAGATACTGGAAGGGCACATACCAGATATTTCCAAGGTGATTTTACTTGGCTGGATTACATCTCATTTTTGTTTTCTGTGCTTTTGTTTTCCAAGTTCTCTGCATTAAGTGTACATTAATTCTACAGTTAGAGAATAATAAGTACTATTCAGTAATCTTCTGAAAGGGTACTGAAGTTCTCACATGTGTGTGTTTAAACTCTAGTCATCATTCCCCGGATTGAACGCACCCTTGCCTATATCATCACAGAGCTGGATGAGAGAGAACGAGAAGAATTCTATAGGTTTGTTGAAACTGGCACTTGCTATTTTTTTGTTTTGTCTTCCATATGCTACAGTTTCGGTTTGTTGCTCAGTGACTAATATGGTCTTTTGAATAACCACAGTTGGTTATTCTCTCTCTCTCTCTCTCTCTCTCTCTCTCTCTCTCTTTTGGCTTTTCAAGACAGGGCTTCTCTGTGTAACAGGAGTACTGGCTGTCCTGGACTTGATTTGTAGACCAGGCTGACCTCAAACTCACAGAGATCCGCCTGCCTCTGTCTCATGAATGCTGGGATTGAAGGTGTGTGTCACCACCACCTGGCTTCACAGTTGGTATTTTATTCTGTTAAATAAAAAGTAAGAGGGCTGGAGAGATGGCTCAGAGGTTGAGAGCACTGACTGCTCTTTCGGAGGTCCTGAGTTCAATTCCCAGCAACCTCATGGTGGCTCTCGACAACCTATAATGTGATCGGACTCCCTCTTCTGGCCTGCAGGTGTACATGCAGGTAGAGCACTGTATACATAATAAATAAATAAATAAATAAATAAATAGACCAACCTTAAAAAAAAAAGTAAGAAACAAACATTGGGTATGTGGCACTTGCTTACAGTTCCAGAACTCAGAAGGCAAGACTGTAAGCTTAAGGCTAGCCTGGGTTACACTAGAATATACACTGAGAAAGGAGAACTGAAAGAAGAAATTATAGAAGTAGTCCCCTTTACCTGAAATTTGGGTTTCCATTGCAGTATACTGTGGTTAACTGCAGTCCAAATATGTTAAATGGAAAATTATAGACCTAATATGTAGGTTTTCAGTTGTATGCTCTTCTCTGTGGCATGAGACATCAAGGGCCTGTGCTGTCCATCAGGTAAAGCGTCCTCGTGTCTAACATACACAACCTGTACACTATCTGCCATCAGTCATGGCCATCAGTCATGGTCTGTTATCAGAGCAGCTGTCGGCTGTTGTACTGTTATAGTGGTGCTGTGTGTTTCCTTTAAGGAAAGAGGTGTAAATTTTTGACTTAAGGAAATAATTGTTAATTTTTTACTAAATTTTCAAATGAAACTATCAAATTTTAACCACATTTGCCTTAGTATATAGATAAAAAGTTAGCTACAAGGGGCTGACCATGCATGAAAAAGCATACTGTGCAAACATAGTTTCAGATCTGCAGTTCTTGGAATGTATTCCCTGCATAGAGAGGGACTATTGTATTCCCAAAGACTGTGGGGATCAGTGTCATGTTTTACACATCCATCAAACATGGCATCTCCAAAAATTTATGCCTTTCAGAAAAACTAGTAAGATTATTCTTTAAAACAGAAGAGTGATTGGGTTGGGAATCTCTTACATAAAACTCGAGATAAGAAGCTGGAATGGAGCAGCCATTTGGCAAGCAGAATCACACACTCAATATGTGCAGGTGATAGAAAGTACTTGGGAGTCCCAACTGCTGAGTCACAGCGCCAGAGAATCAGCACAGTAAGTGGTGAGAAGTCACCACCTCTGGGACAGCATGAGGGTGTAGAGCAGTATGGGTGAATGTTAAACAAAAGGGTCGCGCTGTGAGTTTGCAGAGTGCAGGGTGGGTAGGGGACTGTTGAGGGAAGCATGCTGGTCTTGAAGCCTCTCCGTGTGACGTGCAATTGTACTTATCGTCCATGTTTAGGGCTGTAGTGATTCAAAAAAAATAAAAACAGTGCTCAAAACCTGCTGCACTACAGAGTGGATTTCAAGTTTTACTTAATGTAGGGTAGGGTGTCTGCAATCTGCTATTAATAGGTTTTCCTACATACATTTTGAGATGTTTTAAATTAATGAAAACGAGAGTCAGCTACTAGTTTTCCAATGTTTATTGGCTAGTTACAGAGCCTGAAGACACTCAAGTCCCTTTGCACGGACATGGCACTCAGAAAGTACCCTTCTTGCAGGTTAAAGAAAATACAGGAGAAGAAAAAGATTATCAAAGAAAAATTCGAGAAGGACTTGGAGCGGCGGAGAGCAGCCGGAGAGGTGATGGAGCCTGCCAACCTGCTGGCTGAGGAGAAGGACGAGGACCTGCTGTTTGAGTAGCTGGCCGCCTCTGCACCCTCAGGCCCAGCACCAGCTCCATTCTAACTCAAGTGTGTAGGTTTGCTATGTGTGGATATTTATTTTGGCATAAAATTCCCCTGGCTGTGAGGTTTATCAGGGTGCCCTGTGAGACTATTTCTCCTGCATCATAACTCAGCAACCACTTATCACACTTGAATGAGATTTGTAAAACCCGCCCAGCAACTTGCAGAACATCCTCTGTGAAAGTGACTTATGGTTTTATTTACAGTAGTTTGACTGGTCCGTTTAAAACTTAAGGAAATACTTAAACATTCATGGCCTCGGCCAACTGCTGTGAGCAGCCTTCTGTCCTTCCTTCCTTCCTTCCTTCCTTCCTTCCTTCCTTCCTTCCTTCCTTCCTTCCTTCCTACCGACTTGCAAACCTTGGCACTGTTGTCCGACCGCGCAGCCACCGCGCTCCTGTGGACTCCTCTGCTCAACACCTATTTTCCTTTGCACGATAAGTGTGTGTAATGGAAGCAGTTCTGCCCATTTAAGTGTGACTTCTGAACAGAGTAAAATGATTTAAAAAACACGTCGCTTCTTCTTTTTGAGATTCAGCTCAGAATAGTGACTATATCCTTATGCTCAGATCAGTGACCTTATTGTCATGCATAGCTCTCCCCAGACATGTAGGTAAGAGCCGCGTTCTTATTCCCCTTCTCAAGTGTGCTATACTAGGCTTTCTCTGAGAGAGTTACTGCATTTTGGGCTATTACTAAGTGACCGCCAGAACTCATGGGCTTCTTAACACTTCCCTTCTAGTCTAAGAACAGCACTATTTCCTACTTTGGAAAAACCAGGTAACTTTTTGCTCTCGTAGAAGCAATAGCAGTATGCTGTCTTGTTTAACTTGGCATGATTATTTGTAATTACTCAGACTTTAATGCAACCAGTTCTGCACTTTCTGGGCTTGACTAGGCACAACATAGTTCTTAGTTATGAAAGCCACATTAGCATTAATGAAATCTGACCAACTGTTATCACAATAAAGATACTAAATGATTTTATAAACATTTAGGAGTGTTTTCCAGGTACTTACTGATTTGTATGTTTATGTTTTCAAAATAACCATGTAAGTTTTTTTAAAGAGGTGCTAGGGAGCAGACCCAGGGCCTCATGCTAAATAAGCATTTACCTTAAGTCACATCCCCAGACTAAAATATGTGTTTAGCTCATTCCATGGAGTTAAACTGTGAGACACAAAGGAGCTTGAATAATTGCTTTTACTTTAAAGCTCCTGAGTGGTGATGGGGAATCCAGAATTTAAGTTCAGTAGTCAAACTTCAGTTTTATAAAAATGTCTGTGTGTGTGGAGAGGTAGAGGAATGCTTGCCCCACAGGTCACTGAGCAGCTCATGTAAATCAGTTTTTCCTTTCACCCTGTGGGCCCCAGGATGGAACTCAAGTCGTGGGACTTGGGGCAGGCCCCTTCATCTGTCGAGCCCTCTCACTGAGCATAAAGGCATACTCACCTAGCTTGATGGTTTCGGTGTGTGCGTGTGCATGTTTACATATGCATGGAGGCTAGAGGACACTATTCCTTAGGACATGTCTACCTGTGTTTTTTGAGAGTCTCTCTGGCTTGGAGCTTGCCAAATAGGCTAGACTAGCAGGCTGACAAGCCACAGGGATCTGTCTCTGGCACTCCAGTGTGGATAAATTCTAAACACGCATTACCGTGCTTTTCTGTGTGGCTTCTGGCAAACCCTTCAGTATCTCCCCAGCCTGCATCCTTTTTATCCTTCTTGTCTTTCCCATATTTAAAATTCTAGATATTTAAGAGCAAGATAGGGAGCCTGTCTCAGAGGAGCTGATTTGTAGGAACCCAGATGTGGCCCATAGGAAAAAATGTTTATCACTTAACTTCCCAGTGCCTTGGTGAGGTATAAGCTGTACCATTTCGGTTGTGCATATGGAGAGATTGCAGAACTTATACAGGCCAAATAGCATAGGTGGAAGGAGTGCAAGTCAAATGAATCTTGATTTCAGAGGCATAATCCTTGAGCACTAGGCACTGCCTCTGGTTTGAAGATAGGGGTAGAGAGCCATATTTAGGCTTATATTTGTTTATTCATTTATTGTGGAAATTCATTTACTTGAAAGCATTGCACCAAAGACACTTAGATTACTCATGTAGCCTCAGTAAAACTGGTACTTCCAGGGCTTGCTTAAACTGTCCATAGATTTGCAGACAATTTCCTATTGAGATAAGGTTGTCTTATGTTCCAGGGCCGTCTGGAGCTCAGCATCTTTCTGCTTCTGCCTCCTAAGTGCTGGGATTGTAGGCACACACCCATCTAAAACTTTAGGTGACTTTATGGCTTCACATTAAAAGGTCAGGATTAAACAGTGGGTAAATATTGTTGGGTTTGGCTGGGAGTGAGCAGATCCAAAGTGGGTAGATAGACCAGGGATAGAAAAGAAATCTGGAGTAAGTCAGGTTGCAGATACATAGCTAAGACTTCACAATGTGACTGTGAGATAAACAGCGGAGAAGCGAAGTAAGTGCCAACAACAACTCACATCAAGTCCCTGGCTGCCCTAAGAAGGATTTGCCTATGATATGCCTCTCCCCTCTGAAACATTTTGTGTTTGCAGCTTTAAGTTGGCTATTTTCAATATTTTTAGCTTAAAGGCTAGGGTGGTGGTGCGTGTCTTTAATCCCAATACTTGGGAAGCAGAGGCAGGTGGATCTCTGTGAGTTCGAGGCGAGTCAGGACTATGTAGAGAAACCCTGTCTCAAACAAAAACAACAACAAAAGTTTGTTTGTTCCAACCAATAAACAAACAGGACTGGGAAGAAGAAAAAAAGGAAACAGGACCGATAATTAACACTGTAGCTTGTATTCCACTCAGATTCCAGAAGTTTGCTCCTGACAAGCCCCTGACGGGGAGGAGTCTGTATAGAAACCCTGGTTATAAACATAATAATAAAAAGTATCCAGTGGCTTTTACAATTAGAAATATAGTTTTACTTTTTTATTTTTTACAATACATTGTACAGTATGACATCTCAAAATAATGAGTGCAGAAACAAAACAGTACAAAGGGAGATCAACAAATGTCAGAGTGATTACCTTCATTAAGTATAAATCCCTGGTTTATATGTTCGACACATTCACAAAAATTACATTCAAATCATTCCTTATCAATATTTACTCCTTGGGCCATGAGAGAAGGAAAAGTAATACAAACATTCTATTTGTTCTGATGTATGAAAATACTAAGATATGAAAGTACTTCCTTGTTTGGATTTCCCGAGGACATGTCATTAGCTGGTATTGTCCACTATGATTTTGAGACAGGGTCTCATGCAGCTGTCGGGAACCTTGAGCTGCTGATCCTTCTGCTTCCACTTTCCAAGTGCTGGGATTACAGCCATGAGGCCCATGCTGGCTTTCTGCACTGCTGGGGACCTAGCCCAGGCTGTGTGTGTGCTACGCAGTACTCCACCAGCTGAGCCATGTTCCCATCCAGCCGCAGTATCATTTCTCTTAAGTGGCTAAGACTTCACTGGCAACACAGTTTCCAATCAGAACACAGAGGGAAAGGAAACAGAATTGGTCTTAATGGCTGTATGTATGTAACAAGGCTCTTTTTCTTTAGTTAGTGTAGCTTAACTTCCATTCTGTTGAGGGGCTGTGTTGAGCATTAGTACATTCATAACCATTAGGATTTACAAAGTTCAGGATATATACTCTCCTATCATTACTTACAAGTTAATGAAATTATAGGATCTCACTGCCCTTGAGACTCTCAGTATAAAAGTATGCACGGTGGCATGGCATGTGCTTAAGTATGGGCTCTGCCTGTGAAGTTGATGTGTGTGAGTTTTGCTAGCACATAGCCCTACTGTCATCAGTGGCACTGACACTACTTAAGACTTTACTCAAACCCAATACTCAAATCCTTTCTTCTTCTTCTTCTTCTTCTTTTTTTTTTTTGCGACAAAGTCTCAGGTAACTCAGGCCCTCAGGCCAGCCTTGAACAGGTGTGCACTGAGTCTCAGCAGGTCAGTACGTAGGTCACAGACCTCTACTGACCATAGACTACCTTTCATTCCTGAGGAGAAAAAAACTGAAAAAAGTTGAGTCTTTTAGGTGCTAGGTAATTTACCTTCAATGCTGACAAGGGTGTGGAGCTTACATTTTTTTTTTCCCTGCTGTAAACTGGGAGTGTTCAGACTTGAGGCTGTATAGCATTCCTTCCCTCAACTCAAGAATGTTCCTTTATTCCTAAGGAAAATTACTTTGAGAATATTTCTAATAGACACACTTGCCAGACAACTACAAAAGCCATGCAAAACTGAACATAAAAGACATTACAAACTCTACATTTATCCCAGTAAGATTATCTAGAAGAGAAATCAGACACATAAAGGGCACTGACAAGACATGAACAACTGCTTGTGCTAAGTGACAAGTCAGTATCATTCCAGTGTTTAGCTCTGGGAACATGAAATGCGGTAGTTACATAAAATCAAGACATTCACATTTGAGGTTGGTTGTCACACATGACACTTTCCTTAAAGGCTTGAGAAGACTACAAGTTAACTTTCCATGCGGATATGTAGACACCAAAATTTAAAGCTATGGCTATATAGACAGTACAAAAATCCCATTAGTGTCAACATTTAAGATTTAGCAAGCTGTTATAGTCTGGTCACAAGAAAGACCTTGTTAGGACAAAAACTTGTCTGCACGCGCTTAATAAACCTCTCCTCCAATGTCCTCCTCTCAAACGCTCAATAACTTTCAGGTCTTCCTTTTGATCTCAAAGTCAGTTGTCATAGTATTTCCTCAGTGCGTGTGTGTGTATAAAATTTTATTCCAATGCCAAACACAACTATTAATCTATTAAATATTAATATGCAGTACAGCTAATTCCAGTTTGATACCTATCTACATACATAGCGCAGTCATGGATATAATTGTGCTCAGATATAAAAATGCAGAAACTGACAAATGTGTTATGTCCTCCACTGATATAAAAACTATCTGCATCATAAGGAAGACATTTTAATGGTCAACATAGTTGATATGAACTCTTGTATCACAGCAAGGAATCAAGGCTATCAAATCACGACAATTTAGTAAAATAATTCAGAAAATTCTATCTTTAAAAATGTCAGCATCTTACAACTACACTAGAGGCTGCTGAGTGTGCATTCTCATCCACAAAGTCTGAGCTAAAAACATAGTTTTATTTCTTTATTTTTGGTTTTTTGAGACAGAGTTTCTCTGTGTACCCTGGCTAGTCAGGAACTAGTTCTGTAGACCAGGCTGGCCTCGAACTCAAGAGATCTGCTTGCCTCTGCCTCCCTAATGCTAGGATAAAGATGTGTGCAGCCATGCCCAGCAGAGCTGGTATTTCTGATGGAATGTTTTTCAGAATGAAAATACATAACAAATTATTTTAAACTTAAGAAGCTGTTCGAAACTAAAGTGGCACTTTTTTGTTTTCCTTTTTAAGAGAAGTATTTCTGATGACTAAATCAGTTTAAGAAAATACTGTTATTCCCAGTGTACAGAAGCACAACCCCTTCTCCCAATAATCCCATGATGTCATTTAAGTTAAATGTTAAATAATGTTAATATTTATAACTATGTGAGACAATGGAGTATTATATATATACATACATGTGTCCTCATAGACATCTGACCAAGAGGAAAAGGAGAAAACAAAAGGTTTTTATCAGGTTAAACCAGAAATGCTTTGAAGAGAGTTTCCATTTTAAATCTCCAAACAAGCCAAGATCCCCTAAAACCATGTGCAGGAAGTCGAGAGTGTTGTGTACAAATTGCCTGCGGGACCTTTTCCACTAGCTTAAGAGATCTACAAACACGTCGGCAGCTTACAGTGCTGCCTTCTACCTTATTCTCAGCATTGAGGCCATCTTCTTGGTGGTTTGCCAAATAAATCCAACATGATGACACAGAAGAAAATAGCCATTTCCTTCACCTTAGCCAAGTGGATGGCACCCACTGAGGCTCAGTATCCAGTTTGTTGATGAGCCTAAGCAGTTCCTGGTAGGCTTTGTCAAGGTCTGAATTGACAATTGCAGTGTCAAAGTAGTGGCCGTTGTTCTGTTCCATCTCTCTCGTCTTCTCAATGATCTCCCGTAACTCTTCAGGCTGCGAAGAAAAAACAAAGGCTGTGAGGTCACACAGAATACAGAATGTATCAATAAGGCCACTGCATGGCTTTTCTGCTTGTGATAAACCCAAGGGCTCCTTCCCAATCCTTGGGCCTTTGCATCAGCATCGTCAGAATTCCCGTCTGAATACTGGTTTATAGCACTTTTTGTTTTCATGTATTTATTTCCACTTTATGACTGAAGAACATGGGTGATTACTTTGATTACCCTAAAACTTTCCTTTTCAAACATTTTAGAGTATCAAAATGTTTATATAAAAGTAGCACCCAGGCTGGAGAGATGGCTCAGCGTTAAAGAGCACTACTTGTTCTTGCAGAGGACCCAGGTTCGGTTGTTCACAACCATAGGTAACTCTTGTTCCAAGGGATCTGACACTCCCTTCTGACCTCCTAGTGGACTGTAGGCATGTGGTGCAGACATAAATGCAGGTGAAACATCCATACACATAAAAATGAATACATCTTAAGAAAAATAAAAGTAATATCTTGTATAATATGGAGTTCAACTTTCTGATTAGAATAAGTGTCTCTAAAATATTCTTTACAAGAGCATTTGCTTCTGCTGTCTTTGGTGGCGCATGCCTTTCATCTCAGCACGCAGGATGCAGATGCACGGGGACTTCTGTGAGTTTGAGGCCACTCAGGGCTACACAGTGAAGACCCTGTTTCCAAAACAACAATAACAACAAAAAATGCCATATGTGTTTTGAAGACTTAGGCAGAATTAACATTATGGGAAAACAAAAAGATTAATACATTGGGTTATCTCTTAGTAAAATACTGGGGGAGATACTCAGTTTAATACACTTTAAAACTCTGTTTTCAATGTATAAAGTGCCCCCTGCCCCTGACCTCGTGATCTGTCTGTGTATCAGGGGTGGCCTAGAATTTTTGGCCTTCCTGCTTCAAATGCTGGGATTATGAGTGTATACCACCACACAGGGCTCTACTAAGGACAGTTTTATGTTTTATTTAATTTTCTCCCCCGTCCCCCGTACACACCTCCAGGCAGTGTTTATCTAGCACTGGGTGTCCTGGTATCAAACTCAAAGAGCTGCCTACCTTTGCCTCCTGAGTTCTAGGATTAAAGGTGTGTGATGCCAAGACTGGCCCTGCCTGGTTATACAAAGGGCAGTTTAAGATGTAAAAGTTGTCTCCTGTGCCTATCTGACTCTCACACGAACTCTGGTGCCCCTTTTCTGACCACATCCCCTGGATGGGGAGGCCTGGCGGCACCCAGAGGAAGGATAGCAAGTTACCAAGAAGAGACTCGATATTCTAAGAGCACATATAGGGGGAGGAGGTCTCCTTCAATCACAGACATAGGGGAGGGGAGAAGGGGGGAAGTGGGAGAGAGGAAAGAAAGGGAGGATACAAGGGATGGGCTAACAATTGAGATGTAATATGAATAAATTAATAAAAAACGTAAAAAAAAAAAAAAGATGTAAAAGAGTGTCCAAGAGTATCCCATTACAGTTTGGGAAACAGTATAGAACAGGCTACTTTAAAACACTGAGTAAAGGAAATGATGTTTAATGGGAAGCCAGTGGCAAGACTACATGCAAAGATTATGCAGACGCCTACAGCCTGACAGGCTCACAGTCCAGAAATGGAAACCACCCCATATCACCTTTTTTAACCAAGATGGCTAATTCATCATCAGACCAAAAACCTTAACTTAAAAGTCACACATCACTCTACTGGGCCCACAAAATGACTTCTACTCAACTTTAACAGGAAAACACAGTAAAAGTGTGTTGACTCTAGCTTGTCTGGGGCATGCAGAAGACCCTTTGTTCACAGCAGAGCCCTCATTCTTTTTTTTTTTTTTTTTAAGGTGGAGTGTGGAAGCGTTTAATTGGTGCCTCTCATTAACCTCACTTTGTCCTTGGGTGTCATTGATAAAGGTCAGGCTGGCCACTCAGAGGGGAGACCAGCCCTGTGGAAATGTGGACCACAGCCTCCGCCACCATTCTTATAACTGGGCACTAAGACAGTTCAATGACACCTGTCAATCCAAAGCTGGGGATGAGTTATTAGCAAATTGGAAGCATTTATCTCATCTACGTCAGATGGCTTATACCATTCACTTAATACCTTACATATGTGAATCTCAAATTATAATCCATGACTCAACTAAAATTTACATTAAAATTTTATGAAGTGAAAAAATTAACCTCTCGTCAAAACCTGATGCCCATTTCATACCATCTACTCTCAAGTCCCCTTCCCGAAATCCAGGACAAATTATTCCAAAATTGAGAGTACAGAAGTTCACTAATGGTTTACACTTTGCACTGAGTAGGTAACACTGTTACTAAGATTTTTGTTTACGTACTAGTTATATCATGTGATAAAAATACTGTAAGAGATAACCCTGGATATAAATGTTAGTGAAATAAAAAGGCAACTATATATACCACGCCATCCCATAAACAAAGTGCAGAGTAGACACTTTTACAGCTGTGCATGGACATTCAGAGTGGGTGAGAGTCATAAAGTAAAATTCAACACACTTCAAAAAAATTGACATATTTTGAGATATATTCTCGAATAATGATGGAACTGTAAATTAGTTATGAATTCTTTAAAATTACCAAGTAGGTGACAATCAACATATTTCTAAATGACACAGGAGTTAAAGATAAAAATGACAACAGAAAGTAGAAAATAATGATAAAATACATAAAAAATTATGGGTAGAGCTAACAAACTGCAGACAGGGAATTTTATTATGACAAATGCCTGTATTTGAAAAGAGGAAAGGCTTAAAAATTATGTAATAGTTCATCTTCAGAAATCAGAAGATGTGTGAATTAAAGTCATAATGAAGAAGTGATTTAAATAGGAAAGATAAGAAAGACGTTCTCTCAGGTTTTCTATAAAAAACTTGATCAGATTTTTTCCCCTCCTTGGGGAAAAGTTAACAGTTTTCTTTCAATATAGTTCATGTACCATACAGTTTAACCAAGTCAAAATATCTGAACCTGTAGTTTTTAGTATGGTTGTAGAATTCTGCAATTAACACCATAATCAATTTTAGGAGATGTTTCACTCTCATCTGTGGTGGTTTGATTGAGAATAACCCCACAGGCTCAGATTTTAAAAACTTGGTCCCCAGTTGGTAGAACTATTTTAGGAAGGATTAGGAAGTATGGCCTTGTTAGAGGAGGTGTGTCACTGAGGCCACTGTACTTTGAGGTTTCCAGAGCCCACACCTGGCCTTGTTTCTGTCTGCCTTTAATGTAAACTCTCAGTTACTGTTCCAGGACCATGCCTGTCTGCCATGTTCCCACCCAGATGGTCATAGACTCATCTTCAGAAACCATAAGCAAGCCCCCAAATAAATGCACTAAGTTGCCTTGGCCATGGTGTCTCTTCACAACAGAACAGTGACTGAAATACCACTTTAAAGTATTTACAAGCTAGTAGCCATTAACCTTGTTCTCCCCTAAGCAATTAATAATTTATGTCATGTATCCACAGATTTGTCCGCTCTGGACATCATTCATACATACATACATACATACATACATACATACACACACACACATACATACATACATATGTGTGTGATTATATAACTTGAGGTCTATTGAGTCTGTTTTTTTTTCAACTAGCACAGTATTTTAAAGTTTTCTCTTTTTGCATTATGCATCAGTACTAATATTATTAGTTTTTCAAGATGTAACAAAGTTACAGGAATCAAAACAGTATGGAATCAGTCCAAGGAATAGAATCCAAAAATAAAAGTGCTAACACAGTGACTCAGCAGGTAAATGAGCTTACTTACCCAGAACCGATTTAAAGGTAGGAGAGAGAATCAACTCCACAAGGTGGTCCTCTGACCTTAACATGTGTGCTGTGGCACATGCATACTCCACTGTCATGCACATCACACACATACAAACTGATTGTACAGTGCCAAAGAACATAGAAACTTCTCAACAAAGATTGCTGGAACAACTTGATATTCACATTGTTTCAAAAACAAAATAAAACTTCCCTGTCACATCACACTACGATCATGATTAATTTAACCAAAACACAGAAGCTAAAACTAGAAACATTAAAAAAACCACACAGGACATTTTTTTAGACATGCATAAAACTCATTAACCATAAGACAAAAAAAAAAAAATGAACTTCAGTAACATTAGACATTTCTCTGGCAGGGTGAATGGCACATGGCTATCCTCCCAGCACTTGGGAGGCAGAGAAAGGCAGGATTGCCAGTTTCATATCATCCTGAGTTACATAGCAAGATCCTGTCTTAAATCCAAACCCAAACAAACCAAACACAAATTTAATTTGTAGCCGGGCATACGGGTGCACGCCTGTAATCCCAGCACTTGGGAGGCAGAGGCAGGTGGATCTCTGTGAGTTCAAGACAGGCCTGGTCTACAAAGTTCAGGACAGCCCAGGCTACACAGAGAAATTCTGTCTCCAAATAACAAAAAGCATTTCTCACCATCAAAGGAAGTAGTTAAAAAAAAAAAGACAGATATGGGGGTGGGAGGTGGGGTAGGTGCCTTTAATCCTAATACTCAGGAGGCACAAATCGGCCGGTCTCTATCAGTTCAAGGCCACCCGAGTCTACATAGCAAGTTTCAGGCTAGTGAGACCCATCTCAAAAACCAACCAACCAAAAAAGAACAGAGAGCTGGAGAAAGTAACTGCAATATACGTATGAGCTAAGGAGCTACCAATACAGCTCAGTGGGTAGAAGCGTTTGCCATGTGAGCCTGGTGATCTCAGTTCAATTCCTAGGACCATGTCAAGGTGGAAGGAGAGAACCAGTGACACAAAATGACCTCTGACCTTGACATCCACATCATGACACACATGTGCCCACCTACACAAATGCACACATACATAACCACAATAAAAAATGATAATAAATGAATACAAAACCAACCCAACTTTTAAAAAATGACAAGGCTTGAGGTCTTCACACAAGAATATACTCAAATGCCGCATGAAAAGATTTTCATTATTCTTCAGAAAAATGAAGATGAATTCCATACACAACACAGACTACATCAACACACCCAGCAAAGATTATAAATGATGAATTTTTTTTCCTTTCTGTTTCAGATCATGTGTGAAAATGAAGAGAAAAAGCAAAACAAGTTTTGGGTGAAGAAAAAGCACCCCATTCTGGCTCCCTGCAGTGTGGACCAGCTAATGAGAGGTTTGGCTGAGACCTCTGCAGTGGGGGAGGCAGCTATACGACTGCCTCGGAAATGGAGACCTGTGTGGGGACTAAGAGGCTTAAGGGGCTCTAGGGGTCTCCTGGATCTGCGGTTAGCAGTAAGAAATGTCTGGGGAGGGCAGAAGCAGCCCTCTGATTCAGCTGCAGCGGTGGCAGTTCTGGGGCAAGTGATAAAGAAGACTCAGCTCGACAGGGAAGCTTCTTGGTTGGCCCCCGTGGAATGCGACAGTCGTCACAGCCTTACCTTTGGATTCTTGCCTTCTTTGGCTAACAATGCCCGCAGTCGCTCTTGTGAAGGTGGTGCAATGAAGATGATATATGGTTTCAAATCTGAATTCCGGAGGGTCTTCAAGGACTGAAAAGATACTTGGTTTTAAAAAATAACTCCTATCCTTGAGCTACTTCTCAATAATATATAGTTAAAATATCTATAAATGTTTCCAGACGTTTCATCATAAACAATTCATAATATCTTGAGATAGTATTTCCATTCATGGTAAAAGTATGTAAATATAAATTCACATGTATTATGTTAGCCTAGTATTCTATATACTGAAATAGATATAAAGACACTGAAAGGATTACAGCTACATAATAAAAACATAGATTATAATAATCACATTAAAATTCATTTTTTAGGAATTAGAATCCAGGCAGTTGCCTTTCTATGTGAAGACACTAAAAAGCAAAACCAGAGAGAAAAACTTCCTATACACAGGCCTAACAGCCAAGAGAAAGTGGACTGCATGCGTGAAGACTTGTGCTCAGCCGGAAGCGCTCTAGCAACTGATTGCACAGACATGCCCTTCCTATATGAAGAAACATCAACATGCTACACTACTTGAAGGCTTACGGTAGTATCTGCTCATCCAAATGAGTTCTGAAAGACTTAATAAAAAACTTCTTAAATAAAATGGTTGAAATAGCACAAACCTAGTGCCTCTGCTCTCTAGAAACCCAAACAAAACCCCAAAACAAATGAACAAACGAACCACAACCCAATTACTATTTTAGAAAGCCACTTTAGATACCATTTCTAGGGCATGTGTGCTCTAGCCCACTGATTTCATAGCTGGAGTTGGTATCAGCTCCAGACCTAGACACATTCATCAAAGTTCTATGTTAAAGCTGAATATGTTAAAGCAGAACATTTCTATAGTAAGCACAATCCTTAAAACCCCCAATTTCTAAAGGAATCTTTTAAAATAGAAATCTAAGAAGTATTGGGTAGCAATTTTTGTCTGGCTCACTCTGTGAAATGGGTGAATCCAGTTTTATCACCCAGACAGCACTGAGCCTTCATTGTGAGACTTGTGAGCCATTGAAACACTGGCCTTTAAAACCTGGGAATGATCTTCAAATTTTCTCAGATCAGAAGAGATAGTTTCTGAGGACATCAAGTATAGTTAATGCTAGAGTTTACTGTATTTTAAGTTTCAAAAATATATACATATTAAAAATGAAAGAGACTTAGCTACACATTTGACTTTATAAAGTGAATGGAAAATTTCACAAGAACTTAAATAATCTGTGTCATTCTTGGACCAAATACAGTTTTCACTGTACTACTTCATAAATTATGCCTTCCAAGTTCAACACTCTAAAACACAATTCTAGTTTTACCTGTGTTCGAAGACTTAAAAGACATATTTTGCCAGAGTTGATAACTTGTCGTACAGAATCTATGCTGGTTCCATACAAGTTTTTCTCAAATTCACCATGTTCAATGAACTTCCCAGCTGCTATGTCCGCTTCAAATGCTTGTCGAGAAACAAAATGATAGTCTCTGCCAGCTACTTCCTGGTCTCGCCTATTCCGAGTTGTGTCTAAGCAAACGAAACCAGATGCAGATAATACATACAATGGGCTGGAGGGATGATCAGTGGTTAGGAACACGTACTGGCCTTTCCAGAAGTTCTGAGTTCAGTTTCTAACACTCAGAATTCAGCCCACAACTAGCTGTAACTCCAGCTCCAGGGTACATGGAGCAATCGTCACAGGAAAGTGTATTAAAATGCACACACTGCTTCCCCAGCATACATATAAATAAGAAACCTGTAATGATGATGATGATCTAGGATGAATTTTTATTTTGTAACACAAATGACGAAATAAAGAATTGAGGAAAGGTTAAAGGTCTGTGTTTAATACTGATCCTACGAAGACACAAACAAAAACTGTCTATAGTGTTTTAATAGTTAACCTTAGTTACTTTGATCCATCTTATGTTTATACTGTAAAACACTGCCAAGTCATCTTTCCTTCAGGTTTACTTACACTAGCGTAGGTGCAATATAATCTTGAAGTTGTTTACAGAAATTACTTCTTAATTTCTATCTTCAACATTAGTTTAAAGGAATGGGTTTCCTTTGCAATAGGGATAGGGGCCTAAGCTAAAATATTTAGAAAATCCCTTACAAATAAAATTAAATTCCTCAAGAACTACCTTTAATAAAAATTTGCCAACAGGTTTGGTTAAACAAATTTCCTTTCACTGACAATAAAACAAAGATGTTCCTGTGTAGCTAGGATTCTGAGAAAAGCAGAGGAAAATGGGAGTATGTCCAAACTTACGAGGAACTGCAGAGGCAAAGCGGTCTTTTTCTTTGTTCATGAGTCTTTGACGTAGTTCATTCTGGCCACAGTTCTGTGGACCAATCAAAATAATAGGTCTTTTCCTATTTGCTGGTTGATGGTAAAGTGACATTTCCTCATATGTTAAGATCTCTTCATTGTCATAATCTTTGGAAAAGAAAAGTTAGGACTTTCAGATATAAATAATGTCATGTCATAAAGATATACGTTTTTTTTTTAAACAAAATAGTTAAGTTCTGTTGTGTTGTGTGTTGTGTTTGAAGTAGGAGCATGCTCTGTAGCCCAGGCTAGCCTCAAACTAGTAGTGATCCTCCTGCTTCAGTCTCCCAAGCGCTGGATTACAGGTGTTTAGGTCACCCTGCCTAACTTAAAAATAACTAGTTTACAGTGACTACTGTTTAAACAGAGGAGACTATCAGGGGATAAACTTATGATAATATCAGCCGGGTGTGGTGGCGCACGTCTTTAATCCCAGCACTTGGGAGGCAGAGGCAGGTGGATTGCTGTGAGTTCAAGGCCAGCCTGGTCTACAAAGTGAGTCCAGGACAGTCAAGGCTACACAGAGAAACCCTGTCTCGGAAAAAAAAAAAAAGCTTCTGATAATATGTATCATTTTCATAAAGACTCCTCTTAAAGAGCTACTTTGAAGATCAGATATATTGGAGAGCAAGTATGGATAAACACTTGCATACAGTGGCTACAACTAGTGTATGTGAGGGTGCTAGACTGCTTTGCTGTAGTTATGGAGGATTTAGAAATAAGTCATATGTGTGGTGTCTATCCTTTCATCCAAACTACAAGGAGTACAGTAACATTCTTAAAAGCTCAGGAGACACATGAAGCCAAAGCTATCAAGTCAGAACAAAGGCAATTAGCAGCCTGGCACGCCCTGGGAAGAGGCACCTGCAAGCTCCGTAAGGGAGGGAACCTTTTTAGTTTTGCTAGTGCCCAGCACAGAGTTGGAGCTCAGACTGTATTTGTTTAAATTCTAACTCAACTGTTCAATTAGCTGCAACAATTCAAGTACAAAGTTTAATATCTGAAGTTGAATCTATTAGTCTGAAACCTCAAGGATGCTACTGTGAGATGAAAGCACAGCTGGGACTTGAAGCAGCAATGACAATTCCTTCCTTTCTCAAAGGCATTTTCTTTATTCGGTGCTTCTTCTAATGTGCACATCTGGGGCTTCAGATTTGCCAAGTGCCTACAGTATCAGAGCTCTCAGAGCTGGATTGATCAATTTGAGTCTGTTTCAAGGAATGAAATGAGAGATGCTGGGGATGTGGAACACTTGCCTCACATGCATGAAAGCCTGGGTTCAATTCTCAGCAAAGAGAGAGATCGGGAGTGGGGGGCAGAGAAGGCAGGGTCACCCCCAGACTTAGATCTGCAATGTACTTGTAAATACAGATATTAATCATAGCTTTAGCCAGTAAGATTAAAAACCTGTTCAGACTCCTTAGTTATATAACATGCCAAGCATAAAGGAGGCTTGCTTTAGAAAGCAGTTATTTAATCCCAGCACTTGAGAGGCAGAGGCAGGTGGATCACTGTGAGTTTGAGGCCAGCCTTGTCTACAAAGTGAGTCCAGGACAGCCAGGACTACAAAGAGAGACCCTGTCTTGAAAAGAAAAAAAGAAAAATGGAAAAAAAAATTAAAAAGGAAAAGAAGAAGAAGAAGAAGAAGAAGAAGAAGAAGAAAGAAAGAAAGCAAGTAAGCAAGCAATTATTAAAGCTGGTTGAAATTTAGTTTGAGCACTGTATAGAATATCTAATCTAGCCAAGTGGTGGTGGTGCAAACTTTTAGCCCCCGCACTTGGGAGGCAGGGGCAGGTGGATCTCTAAGTTTGAGGCCAGTCTGGTCTACAGAGCGAGTTCCAGGACAGCCAGAGAATATACAGAGAAACCCTGTCTCAAAAAACAGACTATCTAATAATCCATAAAAATATCTTTATTAGTTTCTTGAGAAATAAGCCTTGCATATTTTAAAAACGGGAGTGCTTCTGACTTATTTTCTGGCTTTTCTAATGTGGACCAAAGCAGGGCTAAGAAATTTAAATGCAATGAAGACCAATCAAGAATGCAACAAAGCCAGAAAATACTGATTTATAAAAAATTACAAGTGGCGGTGACGGCTGAATTAAGAGTATAGGTGCCCCATCAGGGCAACTGCTGCCAGCGGTGTAGCAAACCCCTCTATTTGGGAACACAAGCCCAGTGTTACCAGAGCTCTGGGTTTTGAGAAATGTTAAGACTCTGTAACTTTCTAATTTTAGCAATCTATTAAGATAAAATAAATATTCCTGTGTTCTCGCCTCAGCCAGTAAGTAGTGTCCTCTGTAGAATGAGCCGCCTTAAGGTATTGTAGACCAAATAGTCATATTAACTTCAAACACATTTTAAAAAATTGTCAGAGGCAAGTAATTTTTCAAAAAACAAGTAGAAAAAAAACTTACAGGAAACAACAATACAGATGTTATAACTCCTGTCATTTCTGAGATTAGAACTTACCATCATTTTTATTGGCATTATATAAAACCTTTTTCCTCTTCTTTTTATTCTTCTTTGCACACCACAGTTTTCCTGTTGACCAATCAAAAATAGTTATAAATACTGCATATTTCCTTAAGCAATGCTATCTCAAAATGATTTAAGAATTAACATTTATTATACTGTTGAGAACTATTTTTAATTCATCATTTCTATTAACTATACACTGTAGACAGATGTCTAATGGTTTCACCTTTCCTTACATGTAGAGACAATGAGTTTTGCCTCTTCTATTACTCCTTCAATGCACACTCCTTTCTTACTTGACAGTTCTAGTGTGTGGACTCAACATGGTTCCAGATGAAAACCCAAAGACTCCTGCTTTCACTAATACCACATGTAAGTATCTAACCTGATTTTTCTGGCTCCTTATCTTCTTCTATAGTTTGCTTCATGGCTTCCCTTTGCTGCTGAAAGCTTTTCCCTAAAAATACAAAGAGAAAGAACAGTAAAACATTTAAGATAAAAGGGTTAAAATATTTTTAATCAAAGAGAAAACATTGGGAGTAATTTTTTACACTGCCTTCCAAACCCTTCTGGTAACACAAGAATAATTTTGGCTAAGATACACAGCCTACAAATACCCTTTTTAAATGGAAGGTTTACTTTTAATTATGTGTATGTGTGTGTGAGGTGTGTGCAACATAGATACTGCAAACCAAATTTGGGTCCTTTGATAAAGCAGTATTGCCAAGTTACCTTTTTCCTTCAAGCCCACAAATGTTTGTTTAGACCCTGCTTATCAGCCTAATCATATGTATTATTTATCACTTATTAAAAAAGATAAATAATAAACTAATATCAGAAAAATTTAAAAGTTTTCAATAAACATTACTACACACAAAATACTATGATGGGAATTTAAATGGTTCTGGTCACTGAGAATTGTCTCAAATCAAGCACATTAATTCTCAATATTAACTTGCAAAGTAGTATGGAGGCACTCATTATTTACGATTCTAAGACACCATTCAATATACTCATTTGATATTTTATTCATAATTTCTCATTTTTAGTGTATATATATATATATGTATATATATATATATATGTGATGATTTCATCTCTACCTTTATTACCAATGATGAAAATAAATACAAAACACATTTTACCTCAATGGATTATATAGCTATAACTCACTCTGTAGACCAGGCTGGTCCCAAACTCACATAGATCTGTCTCTGCCTCCTGAGTGCCGTAATTAAAGGTGTGCATAACCATGCTTGGCAAATAATTCATTTATTTTTATTTCATGTGCATTGACTCGTGTTTTGCCTACATGTATGTCTAGGTGAGGCTGTCAGATCCCCTGGAACTGGAGTTATAGACAGCTGTGAGCTGCCATGTGGGTGCTGGGAACTGAACCAGGGTCGTCTGGAAGAGCAGCCAGTATTCTTAGTCACTGAGCCATCTTTCCAGCCTCTAATGGATTAAGATTTTAATGTAAGTTGACCAACCTTCATCTTATCGTATCTCTGCCTTACAATAAACTAGGGGAGGATATGCTGCAGTTGGATTCCAGGCCTCTGCACAGGCAAGGACATGTCTACCCCTGGGCTGGGCCCTCAGCCCTTTACATGCTTTTAGTTTTGTCTCTTACCTGGAACAAGTCCAGCTAGAGGCTGATTGTCTTCATCGCCCTCTCTGTATGCCTGCCACCAATTTGGGTCTTCTTGACTGATCACATGAAGTATATCTCCTTTTTGAAAAGACAGACCTAACTCTCGACATGGAACATAAGGGTCATCTGAGGGGTCATAGTCAAAATGAGCTTTTACATGGATCTGAAACATAAAAAGGGTAAAAATAAGAGCAAGAATAATAAAATGGTCAAACAAATTATCAAGTTAAGTAACTTAGGTGCTGCAGCAGTGCAGAGAAATGAGCTGAGAGGGCATTTAGTTAAGCAATGGCACCTTAGGGTAGGATCTGGTTAAGCTCACCTGTTGACATCACTGTAGACTACAAAGAAGTAGAAGAATATTCAAACGGGTTACTGTAAACAGCTAACAAACTGGGGTACAAAAGCACCTCAAAGGCAAAGTAAGAAGAAAAAAAAACAGTCTGACTTGTGAAAACAGTGATCCTCAGTGAGGCATGAAGCTGCTAAACCACCACTATGAGAAACGGTGGAATACTGTCACCAGATTCCATGTAAGCAAGTGTCAGTTTGCCTGGGGCTGCCATAGCCAGTTGACCTCATGACCAATGTAGCTGTGCCTTAATTGCTCAATGCTCAGTGTGTGCAACTAGCATGTTCCACCCTGCTAAATTATATAAATCAGGATGATCAACTGGGAAAATTATCCTTATCGTATTTGATACCAAACTATGCAATCCATATAGAAAACAAAATACAAATGAACTGGTATTCCTCCAAACGAGGACAATGTTTATGCTGGGCTACAAGGTGAGCAGTGGCTAGAAGGGATAAGAGGTGGAAATTTTAGATGCTCGCGACATTCTAGTTCTTTACTTGGGTAGAGTTTACAAATACGGTGAAGATACTTTGTCCAATTTGAAAATGGGTTCTGCTTATCTAACTAAGAGGGTTCCCTAAGGATTCTTCTATCATTCTTTGTTTCTCTTTACATCCTGACCACAGTTTCCTCTCCCTGTTCTCCCAGTCATTTCACTCCCCCTCCCCATCCACTGTTCCTCCCTTTCTCTTCAGAAACGGGGAGGCCTCCCATGGATATTAACAGCCCTGGCATATCAAGTTGTGGCTAGAAGAGGCAGCCCAGTAAGGGGGCAGGGTCCCGAAGGCAGGCAGCAGTCAGACAGCCCCTGCTCCTGCAGTTACCAGTCCCACATGAAGACCAAGTTGCACAACAGTTCCATCTGTGCAGAGCACCTAGGTCTGTCCACGCACACTCTCTGTTTGTCAAGAAACGTTCTATTCCTTTTTTCATTTGTGTATGTTTGAGACAGGGTTTCTCTATGTAGTTCTGGCTGTCCTGGACTACTTCTGTAGACCAGCTGGCCTTCAACTCACAAAATCCACCTGTCTCTGCCTCCCAAGTACTGGGATTAAAGGGGTGCACTAGCACACCTGGCTGGAACCTTCTATTCTTGATATGAAAATAGACATTTCATTAAAACCTTGAACACTCAGTACCAAAATTTTAGAAAGGTTTTTTTTTTTTGGTTTTTTTTTTTTTTTTTGGTTTTGTTGTTGTTGTTTTGTTTTTGAGACAGGGTTTGTCTTTGAAGCCTTGGCTGTGCTGGACTCGCTTTATAAACCAGGCTGGCCTGGAACTAACAAAAATCCACCTGCCTCTGCCTCCCAAGTGCTGGGAATACAGGCATGCGTCACCTCACCCAGTTGAACAACTGAACTCTTGTTTTTGTTTTTTTAGACAGGGTTTCTCTGTGTAGCGCTAGGTGTTCTATTAGTGGCTCTGTAGATCAGGCTGGCCAGAGATCTACCTGCCTCTGGCTCCCAAGTGATGGGATTAGAGATGTGTGCCACAATCAAAAGGCTGAACCCTTAACCACACCTCAGACTTCCAGCCTCTGCGTTGATTGACACTTGGGTGCTAGGTCAAAGGCCTTGGGAGTGACTGCTCTCTATTATGTGAGGGAACTAAAAAGACTAGTGATGGATGAACATAGCTTATGATCTTTAGCAAATGAAAAAATCACTCAAAGATGCTTTTCAATTTCCTCTTGCCTACCCAATTCTTGCTCCCGCTGTCCTAATTTAAATGGCAGGCAACATGGGGTACAGCTTCATGTAGCAGAGGACATGCTATATTTATAAGACAAGTCACACCTGAAGTTTACCACGCCCAGCTGAGCCTTTTATTTCCTAGTAACTGAAGGTAGAAGTCACGCAGCTTCTATAGGATATATTACTGCTACCCAGGCTACCTTCTAACGCACAGTGACTCTTCTACCTCAGCTTCTCAAACGCTAGGACTACAGTTATGAGCCACCATGCCTAACCTAGGGTCATTCCATTCTTATGTTTATAAAAAGCAAAACAAGTGCCAGGCATGGTTTTGTATGCCTTTAATGCCATCATTTGTGAGGCAGGTGGATTTCTGTGAGTTTGAGGCAAGCCTGGTCTACAGAGAGATGTTGAGGACAGCCAAGGCTACACAGTGAGACTCTGTCCCCAAAATCTCAAAATAAATAAAACCTGTGCTACATGGATTAACTTTAGTACTCTAATTTTGCATTTCCTGAAAACAACATAAAACATCAAATGAGAAGCAACAAGTATCAATATAGCATGTTTATCTATTAAGTAGCTTTAATAGGCCAGTAAGATAGCTCAGTGGGTAAAGCCGCTTGCGGCCAAAGCTGTAAGTGAGTTCAGTTCTTGAGACCCACATGGTAAAAGGAGAGAACCGACCTCTGACCACCATATATACCGTAGTTCATGTGCAACCCTTAAATAAATAAATAAATAACTGTAAAAGAACAACAGAAAAGCTGATGAAACACACCTTGACCTCTGACACTCATTCTCAAGAGACAAAAATCATTTGCTAAGGAAGGATGGATTATTAGGAACAGTTTATTATCATTATTATTAATTTATTATTAGGAGCATTTAAATGAGAGTAGGCACCACCTACTTCAGTCATGTCTTCTCAGTCTATAGAACTACTTTTCAAATTCTAGGCTTATTTGCAGGAGAGAGACAAGGAAAGGCATAAAAGCACAGAGCATCATGCTGTATGAATTCAGAGGCTAAGTCTGTTTCCTCATGTCTCTTTTTACAAAGAAACAGTTGCAAAGGCAATAATGACTTCAGTATGTTCCAGAAAAAAATAACAAAACATAGAAAGAGCCACATAAAAAACACCTGTGATGAAAGACGAAGAAAAATGAAACTGATCTTTTTCAAATTGTTAAAAAATTTAAAAGTAAGAATAACAGATGTAGAGGTGTATAAAAGCAGAGCACAATGCTCTGCACATATGAAAATGTTATGATGAAAGCATTATTTGATACGATAACTAAACAAAAATAAAAAAAAACCAGGTGTGATAGATTAGCCTTTCAGGTCAATCTAAGACCTTAAAGCCTAATTATGATGTAATTCATATGCTACACAGTTTATGGTTTTAGTATTTTTGGAGAGAGAGGCTTACCATCAATACTGCTAGAATATTTTAACCCTCTTGCACCCAGTACTGATGAGAGGCAAATATTCCTGTTCTCTCTCAATTCCCCAGCTGGAATTCTAAAGAGCCATTGACAAATTTATTTTTCTATGGACTTAACTATTTTAGATTTGTATATAAATGAAGCAGTAAAGGCCTTTTGATCACTCTTAGTTTTTCAAGCTCATCTATGTTGTAGCATATACTCATACTTCAGTTCTTTTTTATCAAATACTATCTCATCAAATAACATCTAAGTGTACAAACAATATATACTATACTGTATTTTCAAATTATTGCTGGTAGCTATTTTTAAGTTATTTTATTTTTGGATCTTAGAAAAATACCAACATGAATATTCATGTAGAAGATGTTCTGTATATGTTTCCAATTCTCTTGGATATATGCTAGAAATAGCTGGTAATCAAGTCTATCATTTAATAGAGCTGAGTTAAATACTTGCAATAAGTTACACGTATTTGTAAAAGTACCCTTCTCTATGTAACTGAGCAAAATTCAATTCTAACTGAAGACAAATATCAATAAGAATAAAAATTCTAAAACTGAAGTACTCTGTATATTTTATTTTTAAAAAGTTCAGAGTTTACTAGCTTTATGTTGATATATTATACTTATTTAAATAAAATCACTTGATTTTTGTTTTTACTTGAACACACTATATTCAGTGAGTTTCTGATACAGAAAAGTAGGCAGAAGTCAAAGAACAATAAACAATAAATATTTGAAAAGTACTTACTACAGTTTCTTTGGCAGGAGGAGGTTTGATCTGTTGACTGGGAATCAGAACAAATGTCAAAGTACCATGCATATCAGACTGTAACAGAAAGGTTGAACTACTTTAAAAATCATTCCATTATCTTATGATTAAAACTCCCTAAACAGGATGATCCCAGAATTCCTTCAGTCCGATAGGAAAACACTTCCATTCCCAGATGCCTTACTTATCCAGTCTTTCTGTTCTACTGTTTACTGTACAGCTAAATTTGTAATCACTGCCCAATACAGCGCCAGCTGTATTCAGACATCCTCAGCCTAGACAGCAGGTCATCACAAATCAGGGGAAAATGCTCAACCCAAGACAGCCACCAATTAAATGGCCTACAAGTGATGCTGTAAGTGACAAGCAATGGCACTTTGTTCTACTACTGGAGCAATGAGCTGAGATTTGGTAGACATGGACATTTTCTAGCTTTTACAATAGATACCAGCAGGAAGTAGACATACTACTGTAACAACTGATGCCAAGTAATTAGAATATAAACATGGTTTGTAGCTGGGAGCACTGGCAGATGCTTGTAATCTCAGCACTTAGGAGGCCAGTGGAAGAGAATCACCAAAAAGGCCAGCCTGGTTACACAGTGAGTTTCACTTCAGACCTTGTCTCCAAAAAGGAAAAAAGAAAAATCCTAATTTGTATTGTGTAGAATATGATTAAAAATAAATTTCAAGACAATTATGCTGAGTGTGGTGGCACGTGTCTTTAATCCCAGCATCCAGGAGACATGGGAGGTGTACCTCTGTGAGTTCCAGGTGAGCATAGTCTACATAATGAATTCCTGGCCAACCATGAGTAGAAGAAGAAGAAGAAGAAGAAGGAAGAAGAAGGAAGAAGAAGGAAGAAGAAGGAAGAAGAAGGAAGAAGAGGAAGAAGAAGAAGAAGAAGAAGAAGAAGAAGAAGAAGAAGAAGAAGA
>OU015742.1:171881805-171893940 GCA_907169655.1 Acomys percivali | reverse complement strand
AGAGAGAGAGAGAGAGAGAGAGAGAGAGAGAGAGAGAGAGAGAGAGAAAACCTTTAATCCCTTCACTCCACAGGCAGGAGGATCTCTGTGAGTTCCAGATAAGCCAGGGCTACCCAGTGACACACTGCCTAATAAACAAACGAAACCCACTACTGAAACGACTCTGCCTTCCAGTTTTGATACCTAGAAGCTACAGGTAAGTAAGAGCTGACTTTAAAGACAGTGCTTTCTTTTTGAATCTTCATGAAAACTACATTAAGTTATTTTGAAATCTATCATGTCTGACCAAATACCTTTGGACTGTTAGAGAAAACAACTCAGAGAGGGAGAAACAGAAATATTCTATTTAAGACACTTAAAAAAAAATTGTATCTTTATTTTTAAGTCAGTTCCTAAACATCTCTGGAATCTTTGTTTTTGTTTTTTTTTTTAAAAAAAGAGTTCTGGTAAATACCCCTTTCTCTCTCTACCAGTAAGCCCAGATGCTTTTCTAGTGTCAGCACACATCATTAGCTATATTTACAAAGGCAGTGAAACTGAAAGACTGTTCTTAGATGTTACTGGTACCTTCCCACTGGCCTATAATCAGATTATGTTAAAACTCAATGAAAATATTTCACAGTAAAATCAGACTAAATATTGCATTAAAGACAGAGAAACGGCCAATAATCACACATGTTGGTAATCATGATAGAAATACAAATTAAAGCGAGACACCACCACAGCTATTTTTATAGTTTCTCATCCATACTGGCCAATGCGTTCATAATACTCTCCCGTCTGTAATTTCAATTGAAACAGTTCATTTAAAGATGTAAATATCATGATATTTTAAGTATGCTTTAAAAGAATTTAAGAAGGAATGCTGTTTTTACCCAATATAAGAATGACAGATCTCTGGAAAAAGGTTTTTTTCTTTATGTTATTTGAGAGTCAGTAACTGGAAAGCTCCAAGATGGTTCAGTAGGTGAAGTCACACTTGCCACCAACCTGACAACTCAAGTTCAACTCCCAGAATCCCCACGGTAGAAGGAGAAACTGACTCCTCAAAGTTTTCTTCTGATCTCTACGCTCACACCACAGCATGTACACGCACATGTTCACACTCCACAACAGACAAATAAATGTAAAAGAATTTAATTACAGACCAGTAACAGGAACCAAGTTACTAAACACATTGGAATATTACTCAATACTACACAGAAAACATTACAAACTATTGGGGCTGGGACTTGGATGAGTGATAATGTGCCCATCATGTGTAAAGTACTGGGTTTAATTTGATACGTGCACAGAAGAGATGAACCTCAAGATTACACTGAGCAGAGGAAATCAGACACTGTCATGGTTCGAATGTGAAATGGCCCCACAGGCTCATGTTTTTGAACATCTGATCCTCTAGTGGTGGTGCTGCTAGTTTGTGAGGTCACAGAGGTAGGGCCTAGCTGGAGGAAGTGGGCTGCTGATGGCTTATGTATGTGCATGTGTGAAAACTTTGCTTCCAGCTACTCTCTCTTGTTTCCCAACTACCAAGGCAATGGAGCCAGCCGCCTCATACTCCTTTTGCCACAGTGAGCTGCCCCAGTGCCATGCCTTCTAACCAGGATTAGCTATGTCCTCCCCAAAACTGTGAGTCCAAATAAACCCTCCCCCATTTAAGTTGCTTCTTGTCAGGTATTTAGCCACAATGACAAGAAAAATAACCAATGCAGACACAAAAGAAAATATTGCCTATTTACTTGACATGTTCATAAATAGCAAATTAGTAAAACAAAAGATTAGCAGATGCCAAAAGGGGCTAAAGTGCAGAACAGCTGGTTGTTTGTTCAGGGCCTTGAGTGAGCTTTGTGGATGGGGGATATTTTAATAACTTGGTGGTGGGTGGTATATTTCACAGGTGTATACACAGATATTTATACTGAACCAACAATGAAACACTCATTTTTCATAAATGCAAATGATATCTCAATAAAGCTGGACACACTATGTATACATATTGCACAGAATTAGTTACAGGAACTCTTGTTCCATACCCCTATCCAAGGTCACAGTCACTTGAGTCTCTTTTTCAAAAGGGCAGAGTATTTCCATATAATTAACATACCTTTCCATCCATGTACTTTAAATTTTTCCTACCTTTACCTTATGCGCAATAGTGGCACAGTACTGTTTAGGGAGTAACAAGAAAAAAAAATTCTGTGTTCAGGACAGATTTAAATTGTTTTAGCAAACTAGGCTGAATCTGAGGACGTGAAGCCCACTGACACAGAAGGGAGTTATACATCCATTTTGGTTTGTTTTTGTACAGTGCTTGTGACACTCAGAGCCTCACGGATGCTAGGCAAGAATTCTAGCACTGACTGTATCCTCAGGCCTGGAGGGGATCTTTTACATCCATATTTATCAAAATGAAGCCACACTTTTATGAGAATATTGGATAACTATTTTGATTTGGTATTTTCAATTGTAAACAGAAACAAGACCACTGTCATCTTCATTGCCCCTTTCCCAGTCATCTATAGGACCTTAGCATTAAATCTCACCTGATTCTCGCCTCTTTCACAGCCCTGGCATTACTTATGCCATGAGGACCCACCATTAAACCACTGTTCTGCACAAATGCCATATTGTCTACCCACAATCACCATGCTCATGCTACCACAATGTAAGTTTCTGACACACACACACACACACACACACACTCGCACACGCACACACACACTTCAAAATAAGAAAAATTAAATTATTTCCGGATATGTTGTTGGCTTACATTTTACTCAAAGATATTTTTAGATAAGCAAAAGTTTATTTAATAAAATTCAAGTTATCAAATTTTCTTTAAAAATACAGCATAATAAACATAAACATTTCCTGTTGTTAATGTCTTAGATCAAAGATTTAATCTGGGCCCCAACATTCTGAAGTTTTGCAAGGCTTTACTGCTTATCCTCTAGTGGTAAATGTTCAGCTTTCCTTTTGGCCGTGCTGGGGACGGATTCCAGGCCCTTTACCACTGAGTGCCGTTCCCCGCTCCTCACCTGATACACACAGAGGCATTTAATTTTTAGTGTATTTCCCCTGTGTGCTTATGCATATGTGGGTGCATGTGACCAGAGGGCAAATTTTAGGAGTTGAGTCTTACAACCATGTTTGTTTCAGCGATCAAATGCAGGACATCAGGCTTGATGGAACGTGTCTTTACCAGCTGAACCACGTCACCACCCCATAACTTATATTTTTAGCTATATAAACAAAGAACACCTCTTAATATTTCACTAAACTTGTTGAGATTTTCACTTATAATACATTTCCATTTAAAAAGACATAACTAGGGAATAGAAAACGGCTCAGTGGTTAACAACATCGCTGCTCTTGGAGAGGACTGAGCTTTGGTTCCCAGCACCCGTGTCAGACAGCTCACAGCCACCTCTAACTCCTGCTGCAGGAAACTGCGTCTCTTCCGACTCCACAAGAATCTGCAAGCATGTACGCACGCACACACAAGTACGCATAAATAAAATAATAGATCTTTAAAAAGACACAACTAAAAAGCATGAGGTGATTTATTATGTATGTATGTACATATGTATACACTTTTGGTTTATGAAACAGTTTCACAATGTGCACCTCCAGGCCGGTCAAACTGACTGTGTAGTCCATTCCTGGCTTTGATTCCCTTTTGATTCTCCTGCTTTTACCTCCTGAGTTGCTGAGATTACAGGTGTGTATCATTAATCTCAGAAAATTTCTTCTTTTATTTATTTTATTGCTTTTATGAAGGGGAGTTTACATATACTACGGAAACGCTTGGCCAATGAGCTATATTCTCAGGCAAATTTCTTATAAATAAAACTGGTGAGCTCTGCCTGGTGGTGGTGCATGCCTTTCATCCTAGCACTCAAAAGGCAGAGGCAGGTGGATGGATCTCTGAGTTCAAGGCCAATGTGATCAAAGTAATGCTATTTCAGTCTCTGTTTTTAAAAAATCCATTTTCAGAAAAACCATTTAAATTACCTTAACTAAATAAAAATTTTAAAGAAATGGAATAGAAGTAGTATTTTTAAATTAAAAAAAAAAACTGAATTTTTGTATTTCCTTTGTTTCTGGGAATTGAACCTAGGGCTGCATATATGGTAGAAAGTACTAGGACATCCAACTACACCCAGGGCTCAACAATTCCTCCAGTGAAAAGGATACCATGGCCAGGCAGTGTGGCATACACCTTTAACTCAGCACTTGGATCTCAGCGGATCTCTGTGAGCTAGAGGCCAGCCTGTCTATATAGTGAGTTCCAGGACGGCCAAGGCTACACACAGAAACCCTATCTCAAAAAACCAAAAAAGAAAAGAACTACACACAACTAATTTCAACAGTAAAAGGTGAGTTCAAGGAATATGAGTCCATCAGGTCTTTGAAACTCTGGTAGACGGCTAGTTTCCTTCTAGAGACAGGTACACAGGTCACTCTGCCCTGGGAAACACTAGAGCGCTCTGTCACACTGCATGTGAAGTCTTTGCCATCCTAGGCATTTCAACAGGAAAACACCTCCCTTAGGGATACCCTGCTCATAAATAAAGCATACCCTAACCTAACATATAGTCTGTAGTGCTTGGAAGTGTGCTCTCTCCCAGCTCCTTCTCTATCTCTTATGTGGATTCAATGAATTACATTTATTTAGTAAGTTTTCAGAATTATTTTTATAAGAGTAAAATAACCTGAAATTCTGTACTAATGACAACGTGTGCTGTCCCCGTATCTGAGTTATTTGTAATGCTTTAAACCCTTCAACCCGAAAGATGCTTGAGGACTTACTAAGTAGCATGGGACCTGAAATTTAAAAGCAACATGTTAACAAAAGAAAACTTTTATGAGACAGTAAAATTGGATAATCTGGGCTGCAGAGAAGGCTCAGCAGTTTCTTCCAGAGTACCTGTGTTTTATTTTGTTTTTTAAATTTATTCTTGTTACATCTCAATGGTTATCCCATCCCTTGTATCCTCCCATTCTTCCCTCCCTCCCATTTTCCCCTTATTCCCCTCCCCTATGACTGTTCCTGAGGGGGATTACCTCTCCCTTTATATGCTCATAGGGCATCAAGTCTCTTCTTGGTAACCTGCTGTCCTTCCTCTGAGTGCCACCAGGTCTCCCCCTCCAGGGGACGTGGTCAAATATGAGGCACCAGAGTTCGTGTGAAAGTCATACCCCACTCTCCACCCAACAGTGGAGAATATTCTGTCCATTGGCTAGATCTGGGTAGGGGTTTAAAGTTTACCGCCTGTATTGTCCTTGGCTGGTGCATGAATTGAGCTAGAAATGATCATAATGAGTGAGTTAACCCAAATGGTATATACTCACTTATATCTGCATACTAGTTCAAGGGGCATGTCCCATGAAAGCCTTCACTTACCAGGAAACTGGGACAGAGGGGAGGACATCCTATTGGGACTCTAAATGAGAGAAGCATGGGAGAATAGCAAAGTAGAAGGATCCAGAGGGTCCTAGAAAGCTACAAGTAGAACATTATGATGGGCAGAGTACCTGTGTTTGACTGCCAGCACCATATGGCAGTTAAGGACTGCCTGTGACTCTAGTTCCAGGGGAATCAAGACCCTTTTCTGGCCTCTAGGGGCACTGCATTCATGAGGTTTACAGACACATATGCAGGCAAAACACATATACACATAAAATAAATAATAAAATTTAATAATCTGCAACATTTATAGCATTTTCATACAACCCACAAATTATCAACAAGCAATATATCCTAAAGAGTTATATGCTTATAATTTCTGGTTATTAGGGATTATCATTTTATATGATTTCATAATGCAGAATGGTTAAATTAATAAAGCCATATTAAATACATTAAAATGGAAACATTTGTTACTATCTATACTTATTTTATATACAAAATTAACTCTTCATAATGAGTGCATTAACTAGGTTATAAATAGTTTCAGAACATAATGCATGTAGCAGTTTTTTTTTTCTCATTTCCCACTGCAATGTATTAGCAGGTGACCACTACCAATTACCTCAAATAATAATCACATCAGCTTTTTCCAACAGTCTGCTTTTGTGACTAATGTGGATGTCAACAATATGTTTAGACACATACCTCTTGTACAAGGTCTTGTACATTGGCGATGAGAGGAAACGGAGGGCTGGCCTTGCTCATGTGCACTGTGACAGCATTGTGAATCTTGAACGCATTCTGAAAATCTCTATTTTGTACAAGTTGTAAAAGCAGTGAAATATCCTCCTGGCTCTGAGAATCAACCAAAGTGTGCTGGATATGTTTAAGTGAAGAGAACAAGTCTTCAACTTCTAGTAGGGAAAGGAAAGTTACCCTAAAATTAACTGTTTTGTTTTAAATTCAACACATTTTAAGATAAAATTTCTTGAACCAGCAAAACGTTTTTTCAGGAAACAAAAAGTTTGCATAGTTTTAGGTGTCAATATGTTACTGTACCAACTATTCATAAAACTCAAAGCCACAAAACAGAGTAACTTGCATATTAATTAGAAAAATATATTCTTACTATAAAATAAGATAGAGAATTAAAGTTTAAAAATCAATAATCCTATTACTTAGAAACATTTAGTCCCCTTAGCATCTTTTTTTCATTTAATGTTTGTTTGTTTTCTGAGACAGGGTCTCTCTGTGTAGCCTTGGCTGTCCTAGACTCACTTTGTAGACCAGGCTGGCCTTGAACTCACAGCAATCCGCCAGCCTCTGCCTCCCAAGTGCTGGGATTAAAGGCGTGCGCCACCACGCCCAGCTTAATGATGTATTTTAATTGCTATCTCACATCACTATTTTTAAAAGAACACTGTAAGCGATGGGTCCATTATATTTTTACATGGCTGAAGCACAACTTAGAATAATCATTACATTAAAGTTTAACATTTAGGATAATAAGCAAAAATAAATATTTCAGCATAAAAATTATTTATATCATTGCTGCATATAAATTGCCTGAGATTATGTTACAATGATTCCTAGAAACAGGTACTGGAAGATAGCTTTCTTAGGACCCAGGTTTGATTCTCAAGCACCCATACCACAGCTCACAACTGTTTGTAACTCTAGTTCCAGGGCACCCAACACTCTGTTCTGGCCTCTACAGACACCAGGCTTGTGCATGGTGCACAGACTTACAGGTAAAATAGTCATATATATAATATATATAATAAATTAAAAATTCCTAGAAATAGACCTTTTACATAAGAGCCTGACATTTTAAAAGCCAGACTTCAACCCAAGTACTAACTGGGCCAGATCCTGCTTAGCTTCCAAGATCAAATGTGATAGGGGTATGTTAAGTGGTAGTGCACGTCTGTAATCCCAGCACTCGGGAGGCAGAGAGGCAGGTGGATCTCTGTGAGTTTGAGGCCAGACTGGTCTACAAAGTGAGTCCAGGACAGCCAAGGCTACACAGAGAAACCCTAACTAGAAAAACCAAACCAAACCAAACCAAACAACAAACAAACAAAAAAGCCAGACTCATTTTAGAGAGTTTTTGCTAATTTAATTACCAATACTCAATACTATTTGCAAAACTTTGATTTAATAGTGAGAATGAAGTGTACTCATATTACCAACACCAAGACAGGGTTTCTACTGCTGTGATAACAGATCATGACCAAAAGCAACCTGTGGAGCAAAGGGTTTACTTCACCTCACACTTCCGGTGACCACCTGTCACTAAGGGAGGTCAGGCATGAATGTAAGCAGGACAGGAACCAGAGGAGGAACAGAGGCCCAGGCATGGAGGAACACCGCTCTCAGGCTTGTTCCCCACGGCTTGCTCAGCCCGCTTTCCTACACAGTGATAGTTCCCATGGACAAGTCAGTCTTATAGAGGCACTTTCTCAACTGTTGTTCCATCTCAAATGACTAGCTTATACCAAGTTGACAAAAGAAACAAGCAAGCCAACACAACTAATTAGTTTTGTTGTCCACAAAACTATTGAATATGTGTGTCTCCTAGAATGTGAAAGTTCCTGGTCTGTGTGTGTTTTTTTATGCCTCCAGGAAATGATTAGGCCCAAATGATTAAGAATCGTTGGTAGCTTCTTCCCTGCTCCCCAACAGGGTTATATGCATGAAGGCTACACAGAAAAACCTTGTCTCAAAAACAAAACAAAACAAAACACACAAAACAACAACAATAATATGTAATTTAAGACTCTACCAAATTAATAACTTTAAAGTATCTTTAGAACAATACAGGAAAACATTTAAGTAAACTTAAAAGAAAAAGTATGGAATCTATAAGAAGTTAAGATAATGACCCACATTCTTAAGGGAACTGCAGAAACTTCCCAAAGTGGAGCGTGTCTTATTAAAAATGTTAATAATTTTTCAACGAGGTTCAGGGTGGTTGTCTGGGAAATGAGACAAGGGAGGTGCCCTGGGCCTCCCTGCTGACTGAAGCCAGTAAGCAACCTTAGTCTAGATGGGAACTGTTTCCTGTAGTTTAGGGAGAATCAAGTTATTTTGAGACAAAAATGTTGGAAAATCGTGTACACCAAAGCTACTTAACAATGATATATTAATACACATTTTAAATTATGTATATTTTCACCTATTTAATTTCTATCATACGATACAGCTTTTCTTTTCTTTTCTTTCTTTCTTTTTTTTTTTTTTTTTTTGGTTTTTTCGAGACAGGGTCTCTCTGTGTAGCCTTGGCTGTCCTAGACTCACTTTGTAGACCAGGCTGGCCTCGAACTCACAGCGATCCGCCTGCCTCTGCCTCCCGAGTGCTGGGATTAAAGGCGTGCGCCACCACCGCCCGGCTTGATACAGCTTTTCATAGTTTTAAAAAGGCAGATCTAACCATACAGTGGCAGTTAATTTTTGTAATTTAACACTAATTAAGTACAAGTGGGACAAACAAAGTTACCAGGATCTGAGAAGAATTACAAAACTTCAACAAATACACACAGCATGGCAAGAACATAGAGACTAAATCATTTGCAGTACTTTACAGAAAATGTGAAATACCAAATGACATAAGCCCCCTAATTGAAACCAGTATAAGTTGATCACTTTAAAGGATATCCAAAATTATGGTGCATTTGCTCATAATAATTTAGTCACATAGAAATATATGATATGAATAAAATTAGTTTACTGCTTTCTCATTTTTTCACTAATGAGTATTAGAAAGGGTTTTATATCTGAAATTAAGAGTGGTGCTATAATGTATAATACTATTGGCAACATTAACTCTGATTAGTTTTGATGGTTCTCAGTCATCTTGATATGGTTTTCAACCATATTTTGATTTCCTATAAAAGTTTTGATTTCTTGGTTGGGTCCAGCATTGGTTGTACATTTCTTTCAATCTCTCCTCTATCTGCTCTATCTTTATCCCTGCACATCTTGTAGGCAGGGTAAACTTTGAATTGAAGTTCTGTGGTGGTTTGGTGTTCCCCTCACTCTACTAGGAGTCTTATCTAGTCGGGGCAAGTTCTCTTCAGTTTCTACGGGCCCTGCTAAGAAATCTCTCTAGAGACCTCTGTATAGCCTCCTAGGAGCCTACCCTGACTTAGATCGCCAGTTTGTCAAAGAGATATCCCTGTCCACAGTTTCTCTTTTCTCTACAGGCTTTCTGCCTTCCCACCTTCATTCTCTCAAGGTCTGCTCTCTACTCTCTTATCTCTCTGCACTCTCTCGCCCATCTTGTCCCCTCTCTTTAGGCACTACCTATTTCTATTCTATTAAATCTCTGAGTGAGATTTAAGCCATACATAAAATCAAGCCCTGGACCCCAGTCCCCACCCCTGGTGTGGCAAAAATACAAACAAAACAAAATTTACAATTTGAAATGGATTCCCTTGGGTCCGCCTTGTTTCCTCTTTGGGTCTATGCATTGTAGCATGTTAATCATGGATGGCTAAAATCCACTAAAATCCATGTACGTCTTTCTGGGACTGGGTTAACTCACTCAGGATGATCTTTTTTTTAGTCCTATCCATTTGCCTGAAATTTTCATGTGTTTTTAATAGCTGAGTAGTACTCCATTGTGTAGATGCACCAGTTTCTTTATGCATTCTTTGGTTGAGGGACATCTAGGTTGTTTCCAGATTCTGGCTATTATGAATAAAGCTGCCATGAACATAGTTGAGCAAGTGTCCTGTTGTATGGTGGAGAATCTTTTGGTTACATGCCCAGGAGTGGTATAGCTGGGTCTTGAGGTAGAGCTATTCAAAATTTCCTGAGAAAGCGCCAGATTGATTTCTAAAGTGGTTGTACAAGTCTGCACTCCCATTAGCAATGGAGGAGTGTCCCCCTTTCTCCACATCCTCACCAGCATGTGCTGTCACTTGAGTTTTTGATCTTAACCATTCTGACAGGTGTAAGATGGAATCTCAGAGTCATTTTGATTTGCATTTCCCTGATGACTAAGGGCATTGAGCATTTCTTTAAACGAGCCATTCTTCTGTTGAGAATTCTATTTAGCTCCATGCACCATTTTTTAATTGGGTTATTCTGTTTGTTAGTGTTTAATTTTTGAGTTCTTTATATATATTGGATATTAGCCCTTTGTCAGATTTAGGACTGGCAAAGATCTTTTCCCAATCTGTAGACTGCTGTTGTGTTCTATTGACAGACTTATAGAAGCTTTTTAGTTTCAAGAGGTCCCATTTATTAATTATTGATCTTAGAGCCTGAGCTGTTGATGTACCGTTCAGGAAGTTGTCTCCTGTGCCAATGAGTTCAAGGCTCTTCCCACTTTCTCTTCTAATAGATTTAGTGCATCTGTTGTTATGCTGAGGTCTTTGATCCACTTCGACTTGAATTTTGTGCAGGGTGATAAATATGACCTATTCGCATTTTTCTACATGTAGACATCCAGATAGACCAGTACCAGTTCTTTTATTGTACAGGATTGTTTTAGCTTATTCTGGGTTCTTTCCTTTTCCATATGAAGTTTAGAATTGCTCTTTCAAGGTCTGTAAACCTACTCCACGGGAGGGAGTCCACCCTTGACACTATTAACAATACTTTGCTATGATGCAGACAGGAACCCAACTGAATCGACCTCTGAGAGGCTCCACCCAGCAGTACTCTGAAACAGATGGTGAGACTCACAGCCAAAAAGAGGGTGACACAGAGGGAGTCCTGTGGAAAAGTGAGGAGAAAAAAAAAGACCTGGAGGTGACAGACGTTCCATAAGATTATCAACAGAGCCAACAAGGACCCGGAGCGGCTTGCTGAGACTGAAGCACCAATCAAGATGCATGCATTGACTGGAACTAGGACCCCAACACAGATGTAGCCAACGGGCAGCTCAGACTTCATGTGGGTTCTTTAGTAATGGGAGCGGGGGCTGTCTCTGACATGCACTCTGTGGCCTGCTTTTTGATCACTTCACCTTGGCAGCACTGCCTTGACAGGGGAAGAGGGCACGCTAGGTCCTGATGAGACTTAATGAGCTAGGGTGGATAGAAAGGGGGAGCACCCCTTTTCTGAGGAGTAGGGGAGGGGGAAAGGAAGAGAAGGAGAGAGGGTGGGACTGGGAGAAGAGGGGTGGGGATAGGGCTACAACCAGGTTGTAAAGTTAATTAACACATTTTTAAAAAGAAAAAGAAAAAAAAACCCAAGTCACAAATTCAAAAAAAAATTGTTACAAGTATTTTTACATTGGAACTGGAGATATGGCTCAGTGGCTAAGAGCACTAGCTGATCGTTCACTGCCCATCTTTCAGAGGACCAAGGTTCTATTTCCCGCACCCACATGACGGTTTACAACCCCCTGTAATTGGAGTTCCAGGGGATCTGATGTAATCTTCTGGCATCCAAGGGCACCAGACATGCACATGGTAAACAAATGCAAATGTGGGCAAATCATTCATCCACATTCACATTTCCCCTATTTATTTATTTATTTATTTATTTATTTTGTGTGTGTGTGTGTAGAAGGACAACTTTAAAGGAGTTGGTTCTCACCTTCTACTCAGGCTACCCAGCTTGGCAGTAAGTATCTACCTAGCAGGCCTTCTTGCCTACTTACAAAATTACTTAGTTCAAAGATTAAAATATTCAGTCACAAAATTTTAGCTGTAAATGAAAACACACACACACACACACACACACACACACACACACACACACACACA
>OU015742.1:171867105-171881795 GCA_907169655.1 Acomys percivali | reverse complement strand
ACACACACACACACACACACACACACACACACACACACACACACACAAAGTGTTTCGTCCTAAATAGTAACTCTTTAAAGGTCTTACACGAAGGTATGCTATTTCAGGACAGTTCATTACCCACTTAAAGAAACAGTCCCTTCCCTGATAGCTGTACCTGTAACTTACTGAGGTTCTTTATTAGTTTATACAATGTCAGGGGAACTTCAAAAAAAAAAAAAATCCTCTCAGATTGAACTAAACCATCCTGTCAAATGTGCACATTCTTCTGAAATTAAGATGAAGACAGCACTTAAGAGTGCTCAGTGGTGAGCTCTTGCCTAGGACATAGGATCCACCAGACCCACCAGACCCAAAGAACGAAGAAACAAGGACAGACAGACTTCCTTCAGACCACAGACAGGGAAAATGAACCCTGTACAAAGAAAGGCAGGAAAAAGAACCACAGAGGCAATGAGAGGCTGGCATGAGGGCCATGCAGGGAGCACACAAAGGAGCACTGAGGTCGACGGTGTATGACACGGCAGGAGGTGAGGCAGCGTGGCCATAAACTGGTAATAAATTCTATGGAGTCACAACTGTCCTCTAAAGCAGGTCTTTACATCTACATTAAACTCACTGCTACAGTTTGATTAGTTTCTTCTTACCTGATTTCAGTAGAAAGTGTCCTAAGTTCCCACTATCTTATATAAAATGTCATGTGACCTAGACTGTATATGCTATTAGTAATTAAGTATATTGGCTTTGGTATATAAGACAGACAGACAGACAGACAGACAGACAGAGACACAGACACACACACACAGACACACACAGACACACAGACACACACACACACACCGCGCACGTCTTAAATTCACCTCCTGATTTTTTCCTAGTCTTGGCTTGCTCCTAAGAATAAAAAACAGAATGAAGACTCTAGACTAGGCAACAGGATCAGGCATGAGGACACAACCTTATAATTCTGGATTTCAGAGGTGGGAGACAGAAACATGGGAGTTAAAGGCCAGCATGGTCTACGTAGGGAGTTCTAGGCCAGTCTGGGCTTTATAAGGAGACTTCTCAAAAACAAGCAAACCAAAAATAGGCAATAGGAACAAGAGGCTATTTTCAAATACATAAGACTCTGGGCAAGCATCTGGGAACATTCCCTCTTCTCACAAATAGGACTTTTTATTTGTCACTATTACAAACCTGGATTTTAAATAGATTCTTGGACTGGTGGGTCAGGTCCATCAGCTCACTCAACTTCAGCACCTGTCTTGGCCCCAGTTGTTTCCCAGCACTACCACCTTCACCACGGAGCTCCATTAGTTTTCCCAATTCAAACTTGGGCTTCTCCAACATTTTAACTCTTCTAAGGAAGACGTTATGAAGAGGACAGATGGACTAGCAAGCCTTTTTCTATATCTTTTCCAATGCTGCCTGGAACCAACTTATTAACTACTTCAAGTCATTTGTCTGCACTTCTCGGGTCATGATTTCCATCATCTTCTTCCGGATCTGGCAGACCTGCTGGTGCTGAGCATATGGTATATTTTGTATCTGTTGTTGCATTTTTTGGTGAATCCAACACAGAAAAGACAGAGCAAATAACCATCAGTCATCTTGATATCAACATGAGCTTCAATAATGGTCTGCCATTTTTTCACCATGGAATACATTTTGTCCTGGATAAGATCCATGATGTGGAAGTTAGACGGTTTTTCCCCTGAACATCTTCAGTAATTAGCTTGAATTTTCTAATCACAACTTTGTCATTCTGTAGATCAGCAAGGCTCACCTCAAACACACGACCCTTGAGGTTATCAGATGCAGTTTTGGTTCCTTGGTACTTGTGACTAGTGTTTTCCCAATGTTTCTAATATTGAACATAGCCGGAGCTTTGACATCATACCAGTCTTAGAAAATGGATCAACCACTTTCTTCTTGGCTCCCTTCTTGCTGCCTTTTGTCAGGCACTTGTTCTTGACAACCACCATGGTGCTGCTCAGAGAGCTGCAGGGAACATTTTTTTAATTTTATTTTTATTTATATGTTTATCTTCTCTGTGTGGCTATGTACGCATCTGTGATAGTGCTTGTGGAGGCCAGAGGCATTAGATTCCCCTGGAGCTGGAGGTGAAAGAACTCAGTCCTGACAGACTTTTTGGAGTGGAGCTGAAGCTAGAACTAGGGTAATGAATTCCATCTCTAGAGCTGTTTCACAGCACAGAGGCAGCCATGTTCTGTGAGTTAATTTCATTTTTACTTAGTGCTTTCATTTAGCCTTAAGAAAACAATCTCTACATTTAGCCCAGCACTGATATTCCTAGGATCAAGCCCCAAAGATTCGCTCACCTGAGCAGGTGCTGTGCTGATGTCACACACCTAGCTCCTCTTTTCTCATTTTGAACTCAAGCAAGGACATAGATTTCAGATCTTTGAACTTTGGCTTTTAGTGAACTAGGTCAGTATGAATATTTAAAATAATCAGAAACTTAAAAAATATGCTGACAGTAATTAATCATTAATAAGTTAAGCTAAATTTAAAAAATTCTAGGGTTGGGGTTTTAACAATAATAATAAGAGTGCTTGTCTAGTATGTGCTAGACTTCGATTAAGTTACTAACAGTGCAACAAATAAAAGCAACAACAAAACTCTTCAAATACAAGTGTATCACTTGTTTACATACAGTCTTCCATTTGGGCCTCAAGAAAACCTTAATACTGGAACTGGAGAGATGGCTTAGAGGTTAAGAGCACTTTCTGCTATTCCAGAGGTCCTGAGTTCAATTCTCAGCAACCACCTGGTAGCTCACATCCATCTAAATGAGATCTGGTGCCCTCTTCTGGCAGGCAGGCACACATGCAGGCAAACACTGTATACATAATAAATAAATAAATCTTAAAAGAAAAAGAAAACCATAATATTGAGGCTCAGAAAAATAAATTGTCCAAAGTCAATAATAATTAAGTGACAATAAAAATTACTTAAAATCATTTGTGGGTGTGAGTTTTGTGTACCACTGGCAGGCAGGGGTCACTGAAGGTCAGGAGAAGGTATCAGATCCACTGGAAATGGATCACAGGTATTTTTGACACCCTCTCCCCATTCTGGGCCCTCTGCAAGAGCAGTAAGTGCTCTTAACCATAGAGCCATCTCTCTTGCCCTGTCAAGCATTTAACATGTCATAAAAGGAAGAAGCAAGTCTTTGTAAGAGAGAAAAAGCTACAAATTATTATCATTTACTATAGTAGAATCAAACTTCAGATAAGTATAAAAGATTGAAAAATGATGAATTAGCAATGAATTATTCTTAGTAAAATTACGCTGAAGAACTAAAATCTATAGGAGTATGCACACATTCCAATGGATTCTTCAATCTTTAGGGAAGCTCTGTTTTAGCAATCTTGCTCAGAAACTTTCCAAATGGTCTCAACACTTTAAACAAATCTATTTTCAATGAGTTAATTACCTTATTTGCAGAAAGAAACAACAAATGTCCATGAAGAAATGGCTAATAATGTTTGTTTAGAAGCACCTAAAGCAGGTTAGGCAAACATTTGATAGTAAAAATAACTTTAGATGCCAATATCAAAAAGAATTATTGGCCCTGAAATTTTGCTGGCTTTAGAAAGAACTTTATTTATTACAGTGCGTCAAAATTGTAGTATATCTCATGATCAATCAAAAGTCAGTTTATGTTAGCAATGTGAAAGAGATTTGTTAATTTCATTCTTTATTCACCTTTGTTTTTTATCACTTTTATCTTTTATATTCTTCACATTGAAATGTGTGATATAAAACAGAAGGCTTTAACCACAAAAGTCAAGAACTTCCTACATTACACTATCAAGCAGTTCACCCTAAGTGTCCTTTCCTGCTGCCTCTTCAAGGTCCTATCAATTACACAGTCACATACGTAAGTGAAAGCCATTTTCTCTAGCTTATTCCCTTTATTCTGCTTGCTTGTTCACAACCCTGACCCTGTATTATGTAATTGTTAACACAAAACAAACAAAAGCTGAAATACATAACCTAGAAGAAATAAAGGAGAATTATTTGAGTCTATCTCCTTCTACTCTAATCTACACTTTTTAAGGTTTCTCTTACAAGATAGCTTGCTCTGATGATGAGAACAAAACTATTTTATTTGTAATAAAGCAAGGTTTTGAATGTACATCAATTTTAAGGAAACCTTAATAAATTAAAATTCTGACAGTTTTAACAGTATTATTTAAGAATTCTGGCTGCTTTAAAACAAAACTCTATCCCCTTTGGGTATTTTCTTTATCAGTCTCTCTCTCTCTCTCTCTCTCTCTCTCTCTCTCTCGTTTTTCGAGACAGAGTTTCTCTGTGTAGCCTTGGCTCTCCTGAACTCAATTTGTAGATCAGACTGGCCTTGAACTCAGGAATCTGCCTGCCTCTGCCAGCCTCCTGAAGTGCTGGGCTTATAGGCGTGCACCACCGCACCTGGCTTCAATTTCATTTTTTGAATCTTTACTATTATACATTACCAAATTTACAAATACTGTCATTAAAAATAACCTTTCTAGTCACATTTTAAATTCTTAAAGAATACTTTGTCTACTCACAGATAAATGATGTGTCCTGTGGAAACTGAAGGTGTCTTCTCAGAGAAATAAGCCAGCCACCTCATCCTTCCCTCACTTAAAACAACACTGTTGTTTCTGGCTGTGAAGAAGGCTGAAGCCATCTCCTGTCATGTGTGTATTAATTAAAATGCTGACAAGCAGTCACATACTTTTAAGGGAGTATTTCTGTTGTAGTCTGATGTGTTTGCAGATTATCAGAGAAAAATATTTGATAAGCACTATTCCACTTCATTAGAAACATTTTTTAGTTCCTATATAAAAGCGACGAATTTCACTAGGATTTATTAAATCTTCCAAGAAATAAATTATGAATGCCTGGCACTATATTTCAATTTACTTGAAAAGAAAATAGATAAAACAGCCGTAAGTTCAAAGGCCACATAAAGGTATTAATGAAAACCATAGTGGATTATAAATTAAAAGAAACAATAGTTGTCTTGTAAACCTATAGAAAAGTGAGTTACAGAATTCATGAGCAGGAACAGAAAAAGAAGGGAATGTACTTTAGGAGTTGGAGGTACTGAAGAGGAGGAGGAAGAGGAGAAAGAACAGAAAGATAAAGGTTGGAAACTCACTAGAAAGGCTGAGGCAGGAGGATAACTTGAACCCAAGAAATTTGACACCAATCTGAGTGATGTCATGAGAAAAAGGATCCAAAAAAATTAAAATAAAATAAAAAACAAATAATAAAACTAGAAATGATTTAGTTTTCTGAATGAAATCAAAACATTACATTTTCCTAAACTAACCTGGCTTAAGCTATATACATTGTATAACAGCCTGATTCTAAGTAATACAAATGGATAGATACATTAATCTTAAATTTAAACAACAACAACAACAAAAAAAAACCAGATCAATTCAGATAATATGAGGAAGGGAGAAATGAAAGCAAGAAGGACAGAAAATAAAGTATTTCTATTCTTTGGAAAAAAGAAAGAAAGAAACCAACTCTTAGGGGGAGGGACACTAAATTTCTTTCATGTAAAAGTACTAAATACATTAATGTTCCCACTGGAATTACATCTGAAGGCATGCAGCAGACTTCACTATCTCTCACAACACTATGGAATAAACCTTGAACAAACTGTAAGACCCTGACCAAGAACTTCTGCTTCCTTTGCTGACATCTCTCACTCCAGCCCCTTTCCCCTCACCACCACTGATTGCCTAACTCAGTCACACATTATTACTGGGATCCTGAAAGTGGTATCATAATAGCGGGGTTTGTGGGTAGGTGTGTGAGGTTAGGGGTGGGCATGTCAGTTTTGGGGCAAGACATTTTCCAACGATAAAATGGCCATGTCTGGACAAACAACTCCAGGAACTAGAGACTATTTAGCCCCCTGAAGCTGCATTTAACTTCTCATTCCCAAAACCCCTATATAACCTCCAGGTATCCCCTTCCTTCCTTGCAGAATACTCCCTACAGACACCCAGTTTTATGTCCTTCCTTGCTTGAAGCAAACAGTCCTGTCTGCTGAGGTCAGACGGGTCTCTTTCTGTCTTCTGTCTCTTCAAGTTGTCTCAGAAGTCTAACATTATCTATGATTTCTTTTTATAAATTTTAATTTTATTAATTTATTCAGATTGCAATTCAATTGTTATCCCATCACTTATATCCTCCTATTCCTCCTTCCCTCCCATTTTCACCCTATTCCCCTCCCCTAGGTTTAAGACCGAGGAGGACCTCCTCCCCCACTATATGGTCATAGGCTATCAAGTCTCATCTTGGTAGCCTGCTTATTCTTTCTTTGAGTGCCACCAGGTCTCCCCACCAAGGGGAAGTGGTCAAATATGGAGCACCAGAGTTCATGTCTGAGTCAGTCTCCGCTCTCCACATAACTATGTGTATTCTAAAAATTTTTACCACAGAAAAGTAAATGAGATAGACTGGAAACTGCTCACTATTTGGAACAACAAGGTTCATGATGCGGGGCGTGGTGGCGCACACCTTTAATCCCAGCACTAGGGAGGCAGAGGCAGGCGGATCGCTGTGAGTTCAAGGCCAGTCTGGTCTACAAAGTGAGTCTAGGACAGCCAAGGTTGTACAGAGAGACCCTGTCTCAAAAAACCGACAGACAGACAGACAGACAGACAGACAAACGGCTCATGAAAGAACAAAATGTAGTATGTATATGATGCTTATGGGCAAATTCGGGTTAGCCTAAGGCCTGGCCAGGTGAGTGAAGTGCGGGCTAGAAGTCACTCTGTCCAAACTTACTACAGCATATATCAACTCCAGATCTGGCAAATTCACATTTGACCCTTCCAAGTATTAGCTTGATATCTTAAGCAAGTGATGTGACTGAAGCTCAACTGTTGTTTCTTTTGTTGTTTTGTGTGAGCCCAGGTCTTAGCATGTTGCCCTGACTGGTCTGGAACTCACAATCTTCCCACATTAGTTTCCCAGCAGCTAGGATTACATGTGTGCACTGATACTGGCTACTTTCCTCATCTCTGAAACAGAGACAACAGAAGCCTTCTTAACAGGATTGTTATAAAAGTGGTATTTGCTAAGGTACCTAGACTGCAGGGTTCAACAGACATGATAATGGTAAAATGATGACAATGACATAAAACCTTTTATTATATCTAAAATTAAAAAATTATTACATCTAAAAAACAGTAACTAAGTTTGAAGTGAACACAAATTAATGTATAAGGCAATAGTTCTCAAAATGACTTCTATTGGCTTCTAACACAGCTCTGTAAGTATCAGTGTATATAGGAATAAAAGTTGTTGCTTAAATTAAAAAATTGATTAAAAAAGTGTGGGAATATGCACCTGCCATTACTCATCAATCTCTGTCATCACTCATCAATCTCATTATATCAACCCTGCCTACTAACATTATAAAAGTTTTTTTAACCTAGTATTTCCATGTTATATGGCCACAGTACTACTGTATATAAATCATATCCTAGGTCCAGGTTTTCAATTTTTGTCATGCAATAAAATTTAGAGATAGCAAGTTGATCCCACATGAGCCGTTCCTGTTTAATTTTATTGACAGTTATCAAAAAAATAGATTTTAACACGAACCAAGGACTATGCATGGTGTGGACCTAGACCTTCTGCTCAGATGTAGCAGATAGGCAGCACAGTCTCCTTGAAGTAGGGACTGCTTCTGACATGGACTCTGGCCCCCACATGTCGATCACCTGCCCCTGGAGGGTGGCCTTGTCAGAAGAAGAGGATGCAAGCAGTCCAGATGAGACTTGATCGGCTGAGGTCAGATGTTAGGGGAGGAGGGCTCCCTTTTCTGAGGACTAGGGGAGGGAGGGAAGGTAGGATTGGGAGGCAACGAGGGAAGGGGTACAATTGGGATGTAAAATGAACAAATTAAAAATAAAAAATAGATTTTAAGATATAGTTATTATTGTCAATATTATTTAACTTCGCTCTCCAGTACTTTAGTTAAAAAATGAGTTGGTATAAAAGATGAAAATTTCAGGTCACTTGTAAAAATGCTTCATACATATAAAGCCTGTAGTTTCTGAACATTTGTGCTGGCTAATTTTTGTCATCCTTACACAAAAGTAGCCATGTTTGGAAAGACAGACGTTCAACGGACAAACTACTTAGATCTGACTGGCCTGTGGGCATATCAGGTAGGCATTTTCTTTAATACTGACTGATGTGGGAGGGCACAGCCACTGTGGGCAGTACCACAGCTAGGCAGGTGGTCCCAGGCTATAAAAAAGCAAGCTGAACAAGCCACAAAGACCATGCCTGTGAGTAGCTTTCTTTCATGGCTCCTACCCTAACTTCTCTCATTGATGGACTGTGGTTGGCACATGTAAGCTAAATAAATCATTTTTTCTCCAAGTCAGTTATGTTTATCTCAGCAATAGAAAGCAAATCAGGACAGAATGGTACCAGGAACTTGGTACTACTGTTACAGACCTGACCATGTTACTGGAATTTAGGGCTGGAAAAGCCATCGAGTGCTTAGAACTTAACAGGCTGCTCTGTGGCAGTCTGGAAGAATGCTGAGGGAAATGAAGACAATGGAGGCCTGGCAGGCACAGGGAAGCTTGAGAGCTGCTCAAAGATTTTATCAGAATGATCCTGTGATATTTCTGAATTAAGAACCTGTGGTTTCTGGTTCCTGAGGTTGAAGAATCAGCAGTGATTCCAAAAAGACCAGCCTCGCTGGAGTGAAATGACTGATGTAAGAGGACAATCGGCCAGTTAGCTGAGATTGAAAATCAGCTGCGAGACCAGCAACCCTGAGGTGCAATTTCCTGGCAACTATTTCCTCAGGATGAACACAATGAAGCTGTGGTCCTGGCAAAGGCTGCATTTCAAGCTGGCACAAAATTTCAGGATTCAAGAGGTCATGGAGAGAAGCTGAGGCCTAGCACCACGTGGCAGGATTGGAATCCCTGAAGAGGCCAAGGAGAAGCCACTAGTTGAATGTGTAGCCTCCACTGCAGTGGAGACCCCAGAATATTGAGAGATGCCAATACCATGGGAAAACTACCAAGGGCAGCTGCATGGGTGGAGTGGAGCCAGCTTGAGCCTATGAGATAAGATGTGTGTTTTACAGATGGCAGAGCTAAGACGCTGAGCTGCCCAAGCCCTTTCGTGCTCAGAAGATCATAAGTGAGTCCTGGACATTGGACACTGAGCTATTTACACCACTAGACTTGGGGTTTTGCTTTGATTTGATTGTAACTGTTCAATGGTTCTTTCCTCTTGAAATAAGGAAGTATATATATCTTGTTTTTGGTTTTAGAAGAGTACCCAGTGAAGAGACTCTGGGCTTTTAGGAACTTGGGCTTTTAAATTGCAAGAATTTTTAAACGACTGTGGAACTTTTAAAAGTTGGTTTGTCTCTTACTGTGATATTAACATTAACATGATAATCTTGAGGACAAATAAGAAAGGAAAGGTTATGGTTTAATAGTGATTTTAATAGTATTTGTGTATCATGTTGGCAAAGAGTCAATTGTGCTGGTATTATTTATTAATGTGACATTAAACCTAGACACATCTGAGAGGAATCTAAATTGAGGAAATGCTTCCATCGTACTGGCCTGTAGGCATGTCGGGGGCATTTTCTTGATTAATGACTGATGTGAAGGCCCAGCCTATGCAGTCTGTCCCACTGCAGTATGCTCCTCAGAACTGCAGCAGTCCTTTCAAACTTCAATGTTTGCTCCAGGAAGAAAAGGGGGCATCATGAATCGCAGGAAGTAAACAAAATGGCACATGTTAGGGAGAACAGGAACTTAAAAGATGTTCAGGGCCCCTACTCAGCAGTGATAAAGGGAGTGAACAATTACTGGAGGTAGACGGGGGACACTGGCCAACTAACCTGCCTAAAAAAGAAATTCAGACTGTCAAGCTGTCTGTCAGCTGCACAGAGAAGGTCAAGCTTGTAGTTTGGGGGAGTCGCTACCATACTGGCATAGGCTTTTTGGTGCTGCAGCTGCTTTTACATTATCTTTGCTCCTTGTTAAACTGACCTTTCACTCACAGTCCTGTTAGTAACCCCAATGGAAAAAACTCTCTGGCTCACCAATTTGGACACTGGTGGAACCATTACTTTGGTCTGTCCTGTTTCCTTAGACATGTGTTGCATCTACCCAGAAAACATCTGTGATACAACAGCCACCCCTGGGCTATTTTTTTTTTTTAAAGGCAATCTGAGCCAACAAGTCATGAAGGGCAAACCAGGAAGCAGCTTTTCTTCAGGGTTCCTGCCCCAACATCCCTTAATAACACACTGGGACTTGGACGTGCAAGCCAAATAAATCCGTTTCTCCCCAAGACACTCTCAGTCGTGGTATTTATCACAGCAATAGAAAATAAACTAGGACAATAATTAAACCAACGTTTTTGTTTTATGTGACTAAAACAATGACTAATCTTAGTCTTGAATTCAACCTGCCATCACTTATACTCTCTTAAGTCTGGCCCTTCCTTACACATTTTTGTTAGGGTATACCTAAACCAAAGCAAAACATACTGTGTTAATTTTACTTACCTAATATTTTCACAGCACAGTGAGGGCTTTCTAAAACAATTCCTTCTTCCGTGTCAAATATAGGGTTATCTATTCCAGTCTTTGGAGGAATTTGAGCTAGTTTCTTAAGTCTCATGGAAGAATTTAGGTCAAGTTCTTGCTTTTTCCCCTCTTCCTCACGCCTACGTCTCATATCCTCCTGCTGCTGTCGAATACGCTCCAACTGTGCACTTCTCCGCACTGGTGTCATTCTGGTGCCCAGATCCCCTGGGCAGTCAACAGCCATCTCTCGGTGCTTCTGGTATTCCTCTGGTGATGCAAGATCAAGATTTTTTATTCCGCTGTCTGATTCCTCTGTTACATGCCCATTCATATACGATGTTGTCATGGTTATCTATAAAAACCTGTACCACTTTTTATATATCAATTTTTCCTATAAAGCCAATTCTCTTGATTCTGTAGTACAAAATCCATGTTACTTCAAAGAAAGAAAAGTAACTTCTCATATCACATAATAACGCTATGAAAATGTATCCACGAGGGAAATCTAAGGGGGAAAGATGGGGGGAAAAGTATAAGAATTATAATATAAAAAAACTTTACACAGCCCATTTCTAATATCTATACAATAGAATACTTAATATAGTTGGTAATGTAGAATAAGACCACTTCCTACATTTTACAGTGTTGAGAGCATGAAGTACTTTTAAAAAGTTGCCTCTCAAGTATATGAAGCATACTATTCAATTTTACACCTAAGAAAATAGATACACTGAAAAGTTTAGCAAAATGAGAAAGCAAAATAGTTGGCTATTAATTTCGTAGAGAATAGTACTTTGTGGATAAAAAGATATTTCAACAGTCACTCTATAAACATCTCAACTTTATGCTTAATTAATACACACAGTGTTAGGTAACTGTGTGAACGACTGATTATAATTTGGTGCATAGCACAAGCCATGCTGATGACTAACTTAAAATACAAAAAGATAGTTTTTGGTAAAACTAACTTTTAGTGGGTTTTGCAATGAAGATGATGCCTAAAGAACAATAAAGTTTATCAGCAAAGCTATCTAAAGACATATATACACAGGTTAGAAAAGTACTATGTAAAATATCAGTCTTTGTAAGTGGTGATATTTATAAAGAAAATTATGATGAACTTTATAAGGATTCATTTAGAGAAAATGGTAGCTTCTGTACCATTAAAACAAAGAAACAAACAAAACACCCAAACAGCTGAGTGTGGTGGTACATGCCTTTAATCCTAGCACTTGGGGAGGCAAAGGCAGGTAGATCCTTTGTGAGTTCAAGGCCAGCCTGGTCTACATAGCAAGTCCACGACAGCCAAAGTTACAAAGAGAAACCCTGTCTGAAAAAACCAAAAACCAAAACAAAACAAAAGACATATAACAATAGGAGCATACAGACCAAAAAAAAATAAATAAAAATTTTCATTTCGGCTCTACCATATTTCCTAGCTTGTTGTTTAAAGATAATCAGTTTCTCTCTGAACCTGATTAACTTGGGAAATTTACTAACAGAAATTTTCCTAAGTTTAAAAAAAATAATAATATATACACGTTATAAAATAAGTAAATATATGTACTATTAGTATTAATGTGATTCTATCATAAGAGTTCTCCAACATAAATTAAACTAAAAAAATATTTTATTCAATGGCACTAGCTTTTCATCAAGCCACTTAGGCATAAATCCACAGGCTGTTTATGTGTGCAAACCCACACATTAAATTTAATTAGCTTCTTCTGCCCAGGCTTTAAAAATATTTACAATAATGAACTTACTACCTCCTTCAGTTGAGCATCACTTCAGTGAATGTGCTTAGAGTATAATGCTGACTATGTAAAACCCAGGTTTTTAGAAGGCATTCCTAATCTTCTAGTCAATCGTCTTTTAAATGCCATTGCAGTGAAACAGGAGAAAAGATAAGCTACTGAATACCACAAACAGCTATAGAGGCTCTACAGCACTAAGGTCCACAATCAGAAAAATAGATACAAATTGTACCAATGACTAAAATTGTATTTTTACAAGAATGACAGATTATCCTCTACCCAAACTTTACGCCTCTTTATTTATAGCCATGTGACTTACATATAAGCATCTAATTTAGCAACAGATTGCCTTCTTTTCCATTAAAAGTGAGAGCTATCAAATTTAAATTAAGTAATCCTTATGATTCCTATGTTAATGTGTATTCACCATACTAAATCATGAGAGAAAAGTATAAATCATTATGTCTGGGTCATAATTCTCAGATTATTATCATCATCTTACCTGTCTATGTAGATCTAGTCTTTTATTCTCAGAAGATTTCTGCAACTAGTATTAATCCACTCAACATTCTATTTTAGCTATCTCTCCTAAGTGTTCAGTTTAGTGAGAAAAAGAAAAAAAATGAAGTAATTATTTTTTTTCTGGTTCTCCTCATCAGATTCCAAATGTATTAGAAAACAAGCTATGTCTTATTTTTACATCTCTAAGACTTAGAATAATACATGTGATAGAAAAAAATGTTCAAGAAATATCCATTCAACTAAATTTAAATACCATAAGTTTGGAGAGAATGCAGACAACTACAACAGAATGATAGGAAACAAGGAAAATATAAAGTTCTTCATGCTGCATTTTGAAGTACAACTATCCACACAGAAGGGGTCTGCAGCAGATCAACGGTAATCACATGACCAACTGATAGAGGTGGAGGAATATAAAACGCAGTACCAAAACACAACCATTTGTATCAAAACTAGGGAACAAAAACAGACTATAGAAAATAGTTTCTTATGTGACCTTAACTTTTAGGTAGAGGGAGATGGGAAAGGCAGTACTCACACGCATGAGCATGTTCACAGCCTAACTAGAGTGTAACCCCACCCCCACCCACACCCCATTCATCTATCCTCTCTATTCTAGCCATAAACACCCTTTGACCAGCAGCTAGAAAGTCTCATTAAATGATCAGCATTCCTCTGACATTTTAAGAGGCTGGACTATGTGTCCATAGAAACAGCTTTGTCAGCTAATACAGGACTCAGGCCAAGAATAATGAAAACGAACTTACATTATGCAAATTGGGAAACCTTGTCTTCTATCCTTGTTTTATTTTTCTTCTTTCTTTCTTTTTTCAATATTCAGGTTAGCTTTCTTATTCTGCAAAACAGAAAAAGAAAATAATTAACTAAGCATAAAAGTATGCAACAAACCAAGTGTAAAAGTATGCAGTGTTTTGCAGAAAAGTGACAAGAAAAGGCTAATTCAACATAAGATTCTTTTTTGTAGATATTTAGTATTTTCTGAAGTTATAAATGCATACTATCATCCCAGTCACTAACAGAATCAATTAAAATCAATGTTGTTATATATTAGTGTTACTGAAAATGTTAAGTGGTGGGGCTAGAGAGATGGCTCAGCAGTTAAGAGGACTGGCTGTTCTGCCAAAGGGCCCAGGTTCAATTCCCAACACCCACATGGCAGTTCATAACTGCCTGTTAGCTCTAGTTCTAGGGGATCCAACATCTTCATACAGACATATATGCAGCCAAAACAACAACACACAAATCTCACTAGTTCCCCCCTTGGTATTGAACCTAAAACATACACATATTATACACATGCAGGCGTGTGTACACACATACACACACACACACACACACACACACACACACACACACACACACACACCTTCTACACACACACACACGTTCTCCCTGTCCCCCAAAAATGGGATCTAACCATTATCCCAAACTAAATACAAGTCAAAATTGAGTTACATAAAAAATAACAGAAATTATTATTCAGCAAAAAGGGCACAGTTTTAAGCAAAAATCAATCTTCAAGATCGAACTGAAAAAATTCTTCTGTTTCCTTGCTTTGAGACAGGGTTGTGTGTAGCCTAGACTGGCCTAAAATCCAATATGTAACTGAGGCAGACAACTCCTGAGCTTCCTGCTTCCTTTTCCTAAATGTGTGGACTACAGGCATACTACCCTGGGTGAAGAAATGTCTGTTGTTTGATATTTTCTATTTTTATTATTTTTAATTCTCTCTCTCTCTCTCTCTCTCTCTCTCTCTCTCTCTCTCTCTCTCT
>OU015742.1:171807498-171863063 GCA_907169655.1 Acomys percivali | reverse complement strand
CACTGGACACTAATACAGCAGGACACCTGATGTCCTCCTCCAGCCTCTACACACATGTCCACTGGACACTGGCACACACACAAAGCACAATGAATGCATGGTAGTGACTAGGGTCCAAGCAGGCACAGTCGAGGATGCCAGAAGATATTAATGTTTTTTTAATTGTACATAAGTAGTTTTCTACTTTTATATGAACATATGATTTTATTATGTGGTAAAAAAAAAAACTACAATATTTTCCTGCCATCATTCTTCAGTTTAAGTATCAAATTAGAACATCCCTGGATTGTATCATGTTGGTATTGGGGCTAGAGAGAAGGCTGTGCAGTTACAAGTACTGGCTGCTCCTGCAGAGGATCCAGGTTCTATTCCCAGTACCCACACGCAGCTCACAACTCTAGTCCCAGGGGAACAGAACCCTTCTTTTGAATGCATGCATGTAGAGTACAGAAACACATGCAGGCAAAACAACCACACACATAAAATAAAAATAAAGCTTAAAATAAAAATGTAAAAATACAACTTGCTGTTTGAATTGCTAACTTAAGCTTCCTAAGAAATCACCTGACAGGAGCTAGAGAGGTAGCTCAGTGGCTAAGAGCACGAACTGGCCTTGCAGAAAACTGAGTTCAGCTAACAGCATCGGTATCAGGCAGCTCACAAGCACCTGTAACTCCAGATCCAATGGATATGATGCCCTCTTCTGGCGTTCACAGGCACCAGCGCACATCACACACAAATAAAATAATAATAAAAGAAATAATCTAATTCATTTTGGCTTGAGATTAGTATACAATTTCCAATTTGTAAAATGGCTCTAAATATACTTCTACCACTCTGTACTCTGAGTTTCTGTAAAAGTGGCATTTTCAGTATTAATGAATTAATGACTATAAAACCAAAATACCAAATGCATGTGGTGCACATCACATACATGCTGATAAATACTCATACATATACAATTTTAAAATCTAAAAAAAAAGTAAGTAAAAATACTCATCATTTCTGAAAACTGCTAAACATGATCTACATCATATAGTATCGAATATTCAACCAAGCTCTCATTCTTGGAACTTGTGAGTCAGCAAGTTGCAGGCTACCCTGGTTAAGAATGATTACTGTTTCTGCTGAGTACATGAGTTGGATTCCCAGCACCCAGTCTGGTGGCTTACAACTGCCCATAACTTGAGCTCCAGGGGATCTGATACTCCTGGCTTCCATAGGCACATACACTCACACGTACATACTTAGACACTGATCATACACAAAAATGAAATCTTTTAAAAAGACTAAATTCCTTACATTAAAAATAAATAATTCACTCGGGAGGCAGAGGCAGGCAGATCGCTGTGAGTTCGAGGCCAGCCTGGTCTACAAAGTGAGTCCAGGACAGCCAAGGCTACACAGAGAAACCCTGTCTCAAAAAACCAAAACAAAAAAATAAATAAATCTTTGTCTTTAACAATGGTAAAATTATATATGTACACATATAAAATCAAGATTTTAAAATAAATTTCCATATGATTTATTACCAGTAAATGTTTGATATGTTAACCTATTGTATATCGGGACAGGCTGAGGAATGGCAGTAAGAAAACATTAGGGTCTTTGTTTTCTATAGTTAGACTATTATATTCTTACAAGAGCAAAGCCTTTGTATGTATAGTAAGCAGCATACTATTGTTATAAGCAACAGTCTCAAGTCTGAGCTGAAGTGCGTTAGCTAGTATTTATTAATGTTGTGAAGTATGTTGGTATGCAATGCTGTATGTTCACACCTAAGGACAGGACAGCCCTGCTAGAACACCTTCTTTATTATTTGCTTTTGAATTAATTGTTGGTCATTGCACATTCTGAGACTACCTACTTTAGCAAAATTTTCATGAACCGTCACATTCATAACTTCAAATAGGGCTGCAATCCACAGTATTAAGAAGCTGGCCATTTGATTATTTGAAGTTTTAGCTAGAGCAATAAGGTGAGAGTAAAATAAATAAATAAATTAGAGGATGTAAGTAAAAAGAGTTAAGTTAGCCTTAACTGGAGAAAATATGACCCTATGTTTAGAATCCAAAGCAATTTTGGATGCCAGTTCCTCTTAAAATTAAAAAAACAAAACGAAACAAAAAACCAACTGTGTGGGTGTTTTATCTGTACATCTGTGTATCACCTGCACACAGTGCCCAAAGAAGCCAGAAGAGGGCACCAGATCCCCTGAAGTGGAGTTGCAGGTAATTGTTAGCTGCCACATGGGCAATGAGAATCAAACCCAGGTTCTCTGGAAGAGCAGCCAATGCTTCCAAGCACTGCCATCTCCTCGGCCAAAGGATACCAGTTCTTAGTCAGTGGTTACTATGACTCCTACCACCCACCGCTGTAGGGAAATTTAGAGATATGCACGCACAGATTTGACTGTAAGAGAGTAGTTGGATTATGGTTGTGCATGCCTTTATTTCCAGTATTTGGAAGCAAAAGCAGATGGGTCTCTGTGAGTTCCAGGCAAGCCTGGTTTATTGAGCAAGTTCCAGGACAGCCAGGGCTACATAGTGAGACTCAGTCTCAACACACACACACACACACACACACACACACACACACACACACACACACTGCTACTGGCATCTATTCAGGACAATGCCTTAAAAGAAAAACTGTCTAATTAAAAACGTCAATAATAATGCCAAAGTTGAGAAACTCAGTTAAACAATGGATTAACCAATATTCTCTAGTGTAAACTCAAAATCGACGCAGTCACATAGCAAATAATATTCAGTAAGCTGATACATTAAAAAGTGTGTTAAGACAGCCAGGTTTCTTAGCTAAACACTAAGTGCAGTATTTTTACTTGTGTATCAATGCATTTTTAAAGAACTGGTTTTCAAGTATCTATAAATGCTGAGACTGAGTAAACAGATCCTCACATTGTTTTCTAAAATGTTCAAGAAAGGACTGCAAGGATTACTGAGAAAATGGAAGGCCAAGTATAGAAGTTTACTTTCATCTTCTTTACCTCTTAAACTTTTAGAGGTAAATGTGTGCTGATTTGTTTACAAAACAAGAACAGGGCAAGGTGGCATATGCTTTGGGCCATTGTTTAACGTTTATTTCAGGTGCTCTTTAGTTCAAATACTTTGTTTTTGCATTGCAGGGAGTTGAGCCCAGGCCTCACACATGCTGAGCAACTGCTCTACCTTGTTTTTTGAAACAGCTCTGTACTCTAGTCACTTGGGACATTAATAGTACTTAAATTTGTAGTTTTATTTAAGAATCAACTATGTTTAAAGTACATAGTGTAGTGGTCATCAGAGAAAATATCAATAAATGTTAGCCATGGCCACTAATTACTTTGTCTTTGTCTGTTTTTAGCCTTTTCTCTGTTTAGGCCTCCCTTTGCTTTCCTTTGAAGACTGTCTTGTTATGCAGACCAGGTTGGTCTTAAAGTTACTTAAAACTCCTGCCCCAGTCTCCCTGGTGTTGAAATTCCAGACATGCGCCACCATGTCTAGCTGGACCAATCACTAAATAATTTATCACTTTTATGTTTGGCCTTTCCATCCAAATTCTAAGCGACTGATGGGTGAAGAGGGTATCGGGTCCTTGTGCTTATAATAAGGAATGTTAACATGCAGGGTTGTCTCTTCAGAGGAAGAGATGTATGTATAACGTGCTCACCGCCCAGAAGGCTGGGAGTAGGTGTGGTTAATAGCCTGGTGACCTGTGCTATCTGGAGAGCCAGGCCACACCTAACTCCCCCAAACTCTATGTTTACCCCTGACTCTTCTGCCCTAGATCTTTATATTGAGTTCTGTTTCTCAATCAACAGAACCCATCCTTAAGGGAGAGATTACAGGTACTTTATAAAGAGAGCAGAGGTGGTTGATTGCCTGGGGACCTTGTGTTATCCCCAGACTTTTAAGTTTATCCCAGTCATTCGCCCTAGAGTTTCATCTTCAGCATTGTTCCTTAGTCAATAAAACCCATCTTTATGAAAGAGGCCATATGTACTCTGAAATTTTTCCTTTTTTAAAAAAAAGATTTATTTATTTTATGTATATGAGTGCTCTATCTGCAAGTACATCTGTATGCTAGAAGAGGTCATCAGATTCTAGTGTTGATGGTTGTGAGCTACCATGTGGTTGTGGGGATCTGAACTCAGAACCTCTGGAAGAGCAAACAGTGCTCTTAACAGCTGAGCCATCCTCCAGCCCCCTGAAAAATTTTCAATGCAATCTTGTCTTAAGCTTTGTTATATATACAGGACTGAGTTCATTTTCATTAGGAAACTTTCCTCAAATCTGTGCTGTGCTTAAATGTCTAAAATAAGCTGCCTGGGGTCAGACTCCAGAAATTTGAACCAACACCAGCTATTGAGTCATGTTGAATTTCCTTCTTGCATCATGCAGACTTGATAACTCTGTTGGCCCTGGTGGTCACAAAGACTACTCCACATATGTAGAATACATATATTTTATTCCTGAAAGTGTGTTTATTTTCTTTAGACCCTAATATACATGGTAAAGCAATTTATTAAGCAATAGTGTTAATTTCTTTGTGCTCTGTATCTACTCTGATAATGATTATTGCCGTGTGGACCTTTTCTTTTTAAAAATCTGTCAGAGGCCTACAGAAATGGCTCAGCAGTTAAGAGCACTTGTTGGTCTTCTGGAAAACCTTGTTTGAGTCCCAGCACCAACATGCTGCTTCCCCACAAGCCCTAACTCCAGTTGCAGGGGATTCAATGTCCTCTTCTGACCTCTGTAGGGACCAAGATCACATGTGATAAATGTGCAGGCTATATTTAAAATAAAATAAATAAATCTAATTTGAAAAAATTAAATCTGTCACTATTTGTATAACTTTGGCTAGTGACTTGAATTTTCCTAGACCCTCTTTTGTCTTTTATTTAAACAAAATAGAGAAAAGATGGAGGAGGGGGAGGAATGAAGCTGATTAGCTTTTGTTTTATTAGGTGAATTCTCACTATTTCCCAGACTGACCTGAACTAATACGCTCAAGTGATCTCCTTGCCTCTATGTACTCCTATATATATAGTTTCATGTTCATTATATTATCTAACCTTTATAATCCTGTATACAATTCACAGGCAATCCTCACTTTACACAGAGCACAAAGCAGGGCAACTGTTTAAATGGCTTGTGTAAACACTGATGGAGGCACCAATACAGGAAAAGTCAAGCTTCAACACCACGGGCCATGCTTAGGGCCAAAGCTGTCCACACTCTCTCCATTTGATCCTTCCAAAGCCCAAGGTGACACTCAGGCTGAAAATGAGGAAACAAACAGGAAGAGGTTAAATCGCCTCTTATGTCAGGTTTGGTTTTTTTTTGGGGGGGTATTAATTTTGTAATTATATTTATGTACAGAAAACTAAGTAGTGTATGTTTAACCCAGTTTAGTGGTGAGTTCTTTAGCTTTCGCCTTTTCCAGCTTGGCAACGAGAGCCATAGATTTAGGACCCAGGACATTGCCTTGCCAGTGGCGTCGTATCTCATCGTATCTGTTGCTGTAATTGGTCCTAATAGTTTCCACCAGCTTAGCCATGGCACCCTTGTCTTCCGAGTTAACGTGTGTGAAGGCAACAGTGGTTGCAAGTCTTCCTGTGAACCAGCCGCCCCAGCCTGGTCTTTCCCTTAATGGTGCAGTGAGGGACCTCCATCTTTCAACACAAGACAGTTAGGAAAACCATCAACTCAATGGGATCTACATCATGGTCAATCACCACCAGCTGAGCCTTCTTGTTCTCCACCAAGGTGGTGACTATACTGAACCCTGCTCGAAGGACAAGTGGTCTTTTAGTTGGGGCGTCCCCTTTGCCAGCAACTTTCTTCTCAGCACAGTCTAGTAGCCTTTGCTTCTTCTCCTGCTTTGTCTCTGGACTGTACTTGTGGGCGAGCTTAAGCAACTGGGTAGCTGTTTGCCAGTCTAGGGCCTGGGTGAACTCGTTAATGGTAGGAGGGACTTTGAGCCACTTATGGAGGATGGCCAGCAGCCTGATGCAGTGGGGCCATTTAATGAAGCTTCCTGCTCAATGCCTAAGTTTTGGGCCTTTTCTCAAAGGATTGACCACCTTTTGGCCTCCTGTTTCTTCATGATGGTGGGTGCTGGAGCCACCTTCTTCCCCTTGGTCTTCCTTCCTCTGGGCATCTTGCTGGGCTAGAGGAGAGCTTGGGGGAGGGGGGGTTGAGTCAGAGTCTCTGCATGTATTCCTGGTTGTCCTGGAACTCAGATACAGACCAGGCTGACTTCAAACTCAGAGATCCCCCTATCTGCCTCCTAAGTCCTGGGATTAAAGGGGCACACCACCATGCTCGGCCTTAGGTCAGGACTCTAGAAGAGCCTGGACTCATACCAAATTTGTATTAATTCAAAGCAGAACCTCTAATTCTTACAACTCTAAGCATTTAGTCTTATTTGATGCCGAGAGAAAAACTTCTATTCATTATTAAAATTCTTGGAATTTAGTATTTTGACCATTTGTAGAGCAATTTTCATCCAGCAACATGGCTGCTCTGATCACATCCAAAGACCTTCTAGGTCTGTGTGATCCAGCTAGAATGCCGACTCAGCCTTAGTACACACCTTTAATCACAAACAATGAAGGTAAAGTTAGTTTGTAGGAGGAAGCACTCATGTTTAAAAGTGATGTCTAATTGAGGGGCAGAAAAAGTGGCAAATCTGAGAAAGAACTGACAGAATAGGATATGCCCAACTCTCACAAGAGAGAAAACTTAAGAGAGCAGCACGGAGGGAAAAGGAGGAGGCAGTTTTACCTGGAGAGTTTTACAGAGACAGGCTGAAGAGAGAACAAACTAGAAACCAGAATGAGCCAGAGAGTGAGAAGGAGCCAGACAATTAGAACAGATTGCCAGAGTTAGTTTGAAGCTAATCAGAACGATTCAGTCAGAAGCTGAAAGAAACCAGTTTGAATCAGTCAGCTTGGAGGAGTTTGAACTGGAACAGCTGAGTTGAAGCAGCCATCTAGAGCTCAGAAAGAACTAGAAAGTGTGAGCTCATTCAGCAGTAAGCCTCTAGACGGCAATTACTACAGGTGAATAAAAGACACTTTTACAACTACTTAAGGTTTTTATAAATGTGATCAGAGCTCGTTTTTTGTTTTTGTTTGTTTTAGAGATAGGGGTTTTTCTGTGTTGCCTTGGCTGTCCTGGATTCGCTTTGTAGATCAGGCCGCTCTCGACCACAAAGATCTGCCTTCCTCTGCCTCCCCAAGTGCTGGGACTACAGGCATATGCCAGAGTTCTCAGAATTCTCTTAAAAGAACGTTCTGTTTGGGGGGGGGGGGGGGGAGAGAGGGGGGGGGGAGGAATTTTTCTTCTTTCTTTCTTTTTTGAGAAAAGATCTTGTTATGTAACCCAAACTAACCTGATGCTTGGAATTCTCCTGCCTTGGGGAGGTAGTGGGGATAGAGGAAGAAGCGGGGGGGGGGGGGGGGGGGGGGGCATATTTAAAGACAGAATAATCTTACCAAGTGTACTTGTGCGTCTGGGATGGGATTCTAGGCATGAGCTACTATGCCACTATATTCTTGCTTATTTAATGCTAAAACCTAGCTTTGATACTAATTACTTCGGGGGGGGGGTTGGTGGTGGATGGAGTTACAGATGAGATCATCCTTCACTATATTCTTTGCAAATTTGGTTCTCCTTCTGTTACAGCAGTACCATGCAATGTAAAGAACTTGGGGCAGGAAGAAAAAAAAAAAAAAAGAACTTGGGACAGGGAATAATACCCAAGGACTACAATTATTTTTCTTTTCCCCCAGTGCTATGGAGCAGACCCAGAGCTTTGTGCATACTGGGCAAGTGCCACCAAGTTGCCACACTTCCTTTTTTCTAAACCATATAATTAGGGTCCTTATATGCTATATATATTTAAGTTTAAAGAAGTATTTTGTTTTAATCAGTGGGAAATTCTCTATCTGTTCACAGCAAAGTTCAAAGCTTCTGGAGCTATCTAAGACCTTACATTCAGGGTAGGAATTAGTTAAGAGCCAAACAGTATCAAAAGTATCAAGTGGCTGGTTACTTGAACTGTCCCATTATCACTTTCAACTCCTACATAATAAAAGACTAAACGTATCCAAAAAGTCTTTTGAAATCTGTACTAGCACAAAGCTTGAAGCTGGCTAAAAATGGATTTTTAAGCATGTAGTTTTAAATGACCCATAACATGGTCTTTCTTGATTGGTATAAAGCTACCAGTCAAGAATATATAGGCCCTAGAGGATAAGCCAGTTTAGACAAAGAACACAGCCAATGTAAGAACAAGATAAAAACAGTTACTTCTGAGACTAAGTTAAAGTGTTGAAATTTTCTTCTGTAAGCACCAAGAGACTACTAATAGCCAAGGAAAGAACGAAATTACTTTTTAGGAAGCTACAGCTATTCTGTAACTATAGTTGAGTAAAGGAAACTGTAGAGTAGCCAATGAAGACAGTATTTTAATACTTCACACACAGGAGAGTAAAGCAGCAGGAAGAATGAGAAGGGTAAATTTAAAGAATGACTATCACCAAGGTTTTGAGATGGGGAGTCAAATATAATTCTAGTGTAATTAGACTGGAGAGAATTATATAGAACTTTAAAATATGTAATTCAAGAGTCAGGCCATTCCCCTTCCCCAATCCCTGAGGAAGGACGATGGGTTAAGTATTGAAAAGATAAATTCTACTTTTAAAGCTCTTTTCCCCAAGCTCTTTCCTTCCAGTACCAGCCTGAAAATAAACTTAAAAAAAAAAATTTAATAAGAAGCCAGTGTAGTGATTTACTTAATCTCAGCACTTTGGAGGCAGAGGCAGGTGGACCTCAGTTATTTTGAGGCCAGCCTGGTCTACAGAGCAAGTTCCAGGACAGCCAGAGCTACATAATGAGACTCTTTCAACCTGCTCCCTGCCAAAACAAACAAACAAACAAACAAACAAAAAACCAAACCACAATAGAACAAATTTAAAGAGTGTTAACTGAGCACTCAGGGAGACAGAGGCAGGCAGATCGCTGTGAGTTTGAGGCCGGCCTAGTCTACAAAGAGAGCCCAGGACAGCCAAAAAAAAAAAAAAAAAGTGAACTGCTAGTGCCTACATTAACAACTTCATGGCAAAGAGGACTTATTATATGATGCAGCCACTATAGGCTATGAGAACTGGCAAAGATCAGGCAAGATTTTTCATCAATAGGCAGATACTTGGGGGCCAGAACCTTGGTGATGAAGGACTCACTGTTGCAAGGCATAGACTTTACTACGGACCTTCAGGAGCACTGGAGGGGTTCCCTAGTTCAATGTCACCGTCACTATGACTGAATGGCAAGGAAGTGTCCATGGTGGCTTGATCATAAAAGAAATGTTATAAAATGGCCTCTTGCCTGTAGCCTTCCCCATGCTGAGCTCATGTGTCCTGTGCCCTCAGGTTTTAGACAGTGCCTCTGCTCCCCACCCATTTTTATTTGGACGGACTTTACTTCATACCTTTTATTGATGTCCAAACCACTGAAGGCCAGGGCTCCCCCTGCCCATACACCTTCTGTGTGTTTACTAAAACAAAAACAAAACAAAACCCCCCAAAAGTAGGAGTTTTAGCACACTGTTAATAGTTGGATAAGGCACTATAAAACTTATTTCCAAGTAACTTAAACATTCACATCTTACATTTAGATTGCTTAAAATTTTTATTTATCATTTGTGTGTGTGTGTGTGCGGGTGCATACCATGCCCATTGGAGGCCAGAAAACAACTCTGTGGAGTTGATTCTTGCCTTTCCCCTTACATGTGTTGCAGAAACAGCATTCAGATTAGCAGGTTTGTGCAGCAAGTGTCTACCTGCTAAGCCACTTGGCTAGCCCAAAATGTTTTCTAGAGCACGCTGCAAGTACATTTTAGTCTTATTTCCACAAATTTCATAAAATGCAGGTAAGCCAGACACCTCTTTTTCCAAATATATAGGCATTCAATAGTTAAATCACATAGCTAGAAGTGACAGGGCAGAAAATCCAAACAGGTGAACATTCCCATGGACACACAGTGGTTTCTGGAGGATGACAACTACCATTCAGACTACGTGTTTCCTTGCAGTCACATAATTACACTACTCTGCAGCCTTTAAAATATGGTCAGAGAAAATTAAAACGTTCCTTCAAGTGATTGCCTCATACTGTATTTGTTAATGGATCACAACCTTATTTTATCACTGAATTGCAGTAACATTTATTGCTCAAGGTTCCTAAAAACTGAGCTAAAAGATGCAGTCCTGTGGAGAGTAGAGATGTGACTTTCTCCCTACTACTCATGAAGAATGAAACTAAGCTGCCAATATACCAGTTTCCAAGTGATCTTACATTTAAAACATTACTTTCTATCCTGTTATGTTCCAGTTTCAACATACCTTGGTCAAGGTAAGCCACTTGTCTTAATCATATAAACTTTTTAATAATAAAATATTAACTCATAATCTAAAAATATGCTAAAAGTGTAACAGACCAGCTGTCCGATAACTACCTAGTCTCCCGTAGTAAAACTTAAGCATCTAGAAAACCATACTTGCAATATCCCTAAATATTATTTAGTTATATCAATTTTACGTCCATGACATTTCACACACAGCCCAGTTCCTCTCTTCCCATGCCACTCCAGTGGCTCCTGCATGGGTTTTTCTGAGCTCCCTAACTCAACCTCAGTCTCACTCTTTGTACATTTCTCACAGTGCTGCCAGATTAACCTTTCTCAAAGACTCCTTATTACCATGACAGTGCTCCTTTGGAAGTTTTTGTTGCCTCTTTCCTTTTTAAAGCTACTGTTTGCTGAGGGTTAACTATGCAACATTTGTTTACTGGCTCAATGCACGGCATGCACAATCTGTTTAAACTACACAGCAGTCTCCTTGTTGAATGGTGCACCTTACTTTAGCAAGGTGCAAAATGTGTCTGTGCCTCAAGTCTGCTTGATTTCAGGGCACTTTATTCATTATCCTGTAGGACACCTTTGAAATTCCTTAGCCTACGCTTTTATGACTTCTTTTGACTTAATCCTAAATACTTTCCCCACTTTATTTTTCTGCCCTCTAGCTTCCAAAATCAAACTAATATTTCCCATGTAATCTCTGTAACTTTCCACCTCCAAATCACCAACATATCATTTCTTACACCCACACAAAAAATTACTATTTAAATTTCAATCTATTAAGTTTTCCTCTTCCACTAGGTGCCTTATGAAATCTCCTTAAACTCACCTGCTCTCTTCCACAACCTACTCTGCTAAGGCACTTAATCTACATATGCCTGAGGCACCATGTATCTTCTACCTTGAAATTAGAATATTTATTGTCATATTTCAAGCTCTGTCATGGAGTTAATGTCTAATTTGTATCTGATGAGCTCATACTATGTGCAATACAATGGTCTGCCTTGGGTATATTATGGGTTCCAGTCTGCTTTCCAGTTTTCATTGTGAACAAGGGTGAGTAAAATGTAGTGAAACCAGAGGAAGAAAAGACTATTCACAGAATTTTTATAAATTTATGTTGTCATAATTGGTTTACTTTACTATTAGATATTATTAATTTCTTACTATCCCTAATTTATGAACTAAACTTTACCATAAGCATGTTAATATGTAACAAAAAACTCAGTATTTATAGGACTTGATTCTATACTGAGCTTCTTCAGGTATCACTGGAGATACTAGCATATGTTCTATAAAAATAAGGTAGATACATATACTGTGTTATGTATCAATAAGCAATCTTTTGACTGAGTATCTTTGGCTGAAAGAACTACGTATTTGGGTGGGAGACAGTCTTATCCATGTTCTCATTCATAACTTTACAAATATAACTAAACCAATATGGACTGCCAACAAATGGTGAAAAGACCCTGAAACTTTAAGTTCATGTAAGGACAGACTACCATTTATCAAAGTCATGCCTGTGGGGTTAAGTTATGACCATTCTTCTTCCTCTGAATATATATTTTCCTTTGAAGTAATGAACAGTGATGCTCAGTTCCACAGGAGTAAAAGCCACAAGGAGAAATGATTATTTTTTAATATCCCTCTCCTGAGGACAAGACTACAACTATATATTCTGGTAAGATGATGACAGATATATCAGGTCAAAGTAAAAGAGCCTTAAGGTATAAAAATATTAACAAAGTACAATATTCCTAAATTGATATGAATTAGAGTAATATCAACAGACTGTTAAGTATTTATCAAAGTAACTCCATTCCCCACAACCCCTTTTAAAAGGCAGTCCTCCATTTTTATTTACACTGGGCTTAAGTAAAACTAGTACTACAACAAACAGAAACTGTTTATGAAGAGAAATAAAGTGTAGCTAAGGGTATAGCCAATAGTAGCATGAAAGACTAGCATACACAGGCCTCAGTTCCCAGCAAAGAAAAGAGTATGTATAATTCACATAAACAGAGAACACAAACAGGACACTATTTATGACAATGATAAAATTAAAAACAAAACAATCAAACCAGTTTTTCAAAAGGGAGAAGCAAAAGGATATCAACCCCATGCCCACCTGACAAGAGTCTCTGTAACCCTAAATGTGCTGGAACATGCTTGTAGGCCAAGCCGGCCTGCAGCTCAGAGAGCATCCTGTCTCTGCCTCCTGAGCGCAGACACCAAAGGTATATGTTACCACCCCTGGCTATGAACTATTTGTTATTAAAGGGTTAACAATATCAAGGCAGCTGTCTGAAATCATGCAAATTTATGGGTCCCATGTCTATTCCTGTTCTTATCCTTGTCAAAAATCTTATCATTACTGCTAACAGCTCAAGTCCCAGACGGACTTATTAATGGTTGATTTAATGATCAAATATTTCCTCCTTTTATATCAGTACATACGAACTGTATAAAATAATGGGTTTCATTATGACATTTTCATACATGTATACAAATGTACTTCTACCACCTTATTATAATCAAGTCTTTAAAAAAAGATTTACTTTAATACTCTTTTGCCTGCATATATGTATGTGTACTAAGTGTGTGCCTGGTGCCCATGGAGTCTAGAAGAGGATGTCAGATACCCCAAAACTGGAGGTACAAATGGCTCCTAGCTACTATGTGGCTGCTGAGGCTTGAATCTGGGTCCTCTGGAAGAGCACGTTCTCTTCACCTCAGAGCCCCTATAACCAAGTTTAAAAGCTTATTTTCTGTACTACTTACCTTGCCCTTAGCATGTCTTACCTGAGCCATCAGATGGCTTGGAGGTAAAGCACTTACCGTCAAGCCTGACCCTAGAACCCACATGGTGGAAGGAGTAAACTCCCACAAGTTGTTCTCTGACCGTTTCATGCATTATAATTATAATATAAATGCTTTTTTAAAAAAGCCTGTCCTGCCTGCTTACCTATTTATATGTGTAAGTACTTTATTTTCCTGACTAGAATCCTGTATCAATTCCAGTCTTCTATGCTGGCTCTTCTAGATCCTGGGCAGTGCCATGTATGCTCCTATTGGAAACTCAGTAAGTAAATGAATACTTAAATACAGGGAGTGTGGTGACTGATCTCAACTGTCAGCTTGAGAGGCTTTAGAATCACCTGGGGTGCATGCCTGTGGGGGATTACCTCCATTGGGTTAATTGAGATGGGCCACCAAGCACTGCAGGAGGCATCAGTCCCTGGGCTTGGGGAGAAGCTGGCTGAGCACAAACACTCATTCTTCTGCTGCTTGACTGTAGATGAATGGCCTCAAGGATCTGCTGCTGTCAACTTTCCCACGATAATGGACTGTAACCTCAACTATAAGCCAAAAATAAGCCCTTCCTTCATTCCTTCCTTCCTTCAGGTCTTCCACAGAAAACTAGAAAGTAACTAGGACAGGGCAGAAGAGGAAAGCCATACCTGCCACAAAACATTTAATAGCCAAAGAGGAATAGCTTCCAAAGTCTTTTTTTTTTCAAATATTTTATTTATTTATTATTATGTATACAATGCTCTGCATGTACACCTGCAGGCCAGAAGAGGACATTAGATCACATTATAGATGGTTGTGAGCCACCATGTAGTTGCTGGGAATTGAACTCAGGACCTCTGGAAGAACAGTTAGTACTCTTAACCTCTGAGCCATCTCTCCAGCCCGCTTCCAATGTCTTTAATGGCAACAGTAAGACAGTAGTTAAGTGATACTAGTATGGTGACAGCAATATTTCATACGATTACTTTACATACTAGAGCTTTAATCTGAAGCTCAGTGTTGTATGTACAATCATATGACATACAACCACAGCACATATGTATATACATGCCACTACACTCCAGAAAACTTAAGACAAAAAGAACAATTCAGTGTCTCACCTCATTTTACTCTTACAATTGTTTTACTGTGAATTAATCTTTATATTTCTAGCAACATGTACAGAAATAAGGCTTATACATACATTCCATGTATACATACACGCCACATTTTTTTACCTGATGGTCAACTACTCTTAAAAAAAAAGCTCTCTAATATTACAGTCTTTTTCCCTACAAGTTATATTTCCCTTCTCAGTGAAATCACTCACGTATCCTTACCTTCTCTAACAATAGTTCTTTTTAAATATTTTTATATTCATTTTATTTGTGTGTGACTGGTGTTTCTCTGTATGTATTTATATCATGTTCCTGCCTGGTGCCTAGAGGCCAAAAGAGGTTCTCAGATCCTCAGAGCCAATGAGCCACTAAGTAGGTGCTGGCAACAAAACCCAGGTTCTCTGAAAGACCAGCCAGTGCTCTTAACCCTGAACCGTCTTTCCTGCCCCAGAAGTAGTATCTTTTAAAGGTTTACTCTGGTGGCTATTTTTTTTTCCAGCCCAGATCCTCTCGTGACTCTTCTATTTGCTCCAGGTTCTAGATGGCTGACTTCATAATCTTATGTTTTGCTGCCCTCCAATCTTCCATAGCACTGTCAGTAAGAATTATACAAAAAAAACCTGGTGTGGTGGCGCATACCTTTAATCCTAGCACTCGGGAGGCAGAGGCAGGAGGATTGCTGTGAGTTTGAGGCCAGCCTGGTCTACAAAGTGAGTCTAGGACAGCCAAGGCTACACAGAGAGACCTTGTCTCGAAAAACCAAAAAAAAAAAAAACAAAAAAAAAAAACAAAGAAGAAGAAGAAGGAGGAGGAGGAGGAAGAGAATTATCCATCAAAGAAGCAAAGACTGGTTAAGTCTGTTACTTCCCCAGCTTCCTCCTGTGGTCATACAAGGGCTGCATCCATTCAAGCCACAGTTCTCATCACATGGTCCTGCGTCTGCTGTTACAGCTGTAGGAAATTCTAGTAACTACTGCCTTTGTTCCTTCAGACCTATTTTTAACAGGATTGCAGTTGCTGCTACATTTGGGGTGTTTGACCGTTCTTTATTAATTTCCTTATGGCCAACTACATCTTTATGAACTGTCATTAAATTTTCTTCTACTCTTTGGCTTGACTTTGCCATCACTGCATGGATTCTAATAGGAGTATCTTCTGTAAGTGCGGCACTTAAAGCCATCATTAACTCTTTATCCTCACCCTGGAAAATTTCCTCCTATCTTTTCCTTCTTCATATATTCTCCTCTAGGAGTCCTCCAAAAGCTTCCTGAGAAAGAAAACATTTTTATGAGACTCTGATTGACTTGGTACCAAAACAGATCCTATCCTAGAGACAGTCTTTTGCTTCTCTGCCTCCAACATGAACTCACAGCCTCATCCAAGAACTCCCTGGCATATGCTGCACGAGAGCTCCCCCTGACCTACACCTCCAGCCACTTTTGGCTTTTTGCTGTTCATTCCATGGAAACATTTATAGTGAGAGCAGCCTCTCCACCCCAACTATGTAAGTAAGAGGTGATGTAAGTAGAGAGGAGGCACTTAAGATAGGAGAAGGTAGAGGGGAGGTTGCAAGAATACAAAGCAAGTATGGCATGGGTGTATGAAAATGCCATAAAGAAATCCATTACTTTGTCTGCTAACTTAAAATAAGTTAGGGGAGGCCAGAAGGGTGTTTTTCAGTTCAGAGTGCTTCTTGCTCTTCTATGGGATCCAAGTTTGGTTGCCAGTATCCCCTCAGGCAATGCCTATAACTCCAATGCTAGGGGATACAGTATCCCCTTCTGGCCTTGGGGGTTACCACCATACACAAAGACATACACTCACACAAACATGACACGTGTAAATAAAAGTAAAAAAAACTTTCAAAAATTAGTTTTTAAAAAGGTAATATAAACACATAAAAAGTTTTACTTTTCCATAGTTTCTGTATTTTTGGGATATGACCAATAATGTTCAGTGATGGGAACTATATATAGAAATAGACTATGTATTATTGATGCTACTTAATATTTTTGAAGGGAAATTTCTACCAAAAAATAAAATAACCACTTTATTAATTCTTTTAGAAATTATTCCCATATAATGTATTTCTATAAGGATAGCCACTGTAATATTGTAACTTCAGGAGACAATAATCCCCCAATAGTAAATTGAATAAACTATTAAAAATAAATAATCCAAATAGAAAAGCCAATAAATAAATTATAGAAAAAATCCATATAATGGGATACAACCAAACTTTAAAAGTTATACTATTATAGCTACTAGCTACAGGTAGATGCTGAACACTTGAAATATTACTGGATTAATTGAAGAATAAAATTTTAAATTTAACTTTAATTAATTTAAATTTAATGACTGATATAGAAAACGTTTAAATATCCTGGAGCAATTCATGTATGTTATTTTACTTTTTAAACTAGAAACTTAAGTGCCTCACTTGATGAAGGAGATAGGTTCTAAGATGTGCACCACTTGACAGAGTACTGTAAACATCAGAGAGCATAGTCAGGAACTCTGTGTAAACCAATTCCATGTGGACATTTGATCCAATCAAGGCAAAGGGTAAAGCTCCAAAGCCTAAGGCAATTGCTGGTGCTAAAAGACCACACACCATTTCACTGTAAATATATTTTTGTAAATAAAGGAATTCACATTAAAATATTAAAGTACCTTATAGTACAGCAAATACATAAACCAGTAGCAGTTGTTTGCCGCCATTTATGCAACTACATTGCTATATGCTTTTATATGGCTGGTACTGTAGCAGGTTTGTTTATACTTACATCACCACAAACACTTAGTAAGTTGTACCATACAGACCAATAGATGACATCGGAATTTCAGCTCCATTATGACAATACAGGACTAATATATGGTCTCCTAATCAAAATAGTTATGTAGTTCATAAATACTGCCAATGAAAAACTATGTGCTATCAGTATAAAATACACACTGTATTTCAAAGACTTGCTATTTTAAAAGGCTTAAACTATATTATTTTTATATTTAATAAATATTGATGTGGCTAGAATTTTTATATACTCTGTAAGATATACTATAATTTTCTTTCTGCCTTCTTTCCTGGGGTGACTCTACTCCTAATCTACACTTCCAGATCTTTACTTTTGTTTACCTTTGGTATTTCAGCATGAAGCTCTAGCCAGATGAGGTGATACGATACAAAGGCAGGTGAAAAGAGCAAGTTTCAAAACAGCATTTGTGTATCACTCACTTTTGCAAAAGCACAGAAACAGTTTATAAAGCTATTAACAAAAATTGGGAAAACATACACAACTGTTTAAAGATTGACTTTTATGTGAACGAACACTTTGCCTGTATGTATATATGAGTGTGCCTGGTACCTAAGAGTACATTGACTCACATAGAACTAAAGTTCCAAACAGTCATGAGTCACTGGATGCTGGGAACTGAACGTGTTGCCTTTGTAATTTCAGAGGTTAAAAACACTGCCTGTTCTTCCAAAGGCCCTGAGTTCAATTCCCGGCAAGCACACAGTGGCTCACAACCATCTGTACTGAGATCTGGTGTCCTCTTCTGACAGGTAGGTGCACATGCAGGCAAAACATTGTTATACTTAATAAATATTTTTTAAAAAAGCATAGTTTTTAAATTTCAAGGGACACCAGCATTTTAAAATGTATCATACTGAAGATGTATATGGTGTAGGGGCTGATCAATTTCCTATTATGTTGAGGCTTTAGGTTTGATTCCCTGAGCTGTACAAATGCAAAAAGTCAGGTTCATAACTTCTGACTGCATTCTGTATCATCTTAATAACTCACAACAATAAGGGGCAGAGAAACAACTCAAAAAAGTACAAACACTTGCCGTGCAAGCATGATCACCTGAATTTGATCCCTGAACCTATGATGCAAAGAGAGAACTGGGTTACTTCAAACAACTTTGTCTTTGACCTCCACATGCATGCCACAGAATACACCTATATGTACATGTACACACACACACACACACACACACACACACACACACACACACACAAACACACACACACACACCTCACATACAGTAACAATGAATTTTTAAAAAACACAATAACAAATTCTCCAAGAATTCTAGTTATTAAACTCACATGGCTACTGCATTCACTATGGATTCCCTCCATCCCCTCCAATCAGCCATTTTCCTTATCACGTGCTTACACAAAGTTTTAGATCTCTAAAACATCCTTAGAAGGTATTTCAACCTCTAACCCTGACTGATGTACAGCCTACCAGAGGAAAACGTCTCAAAGGTTGGCAAAGTGGTAGACGATTATTACCTCTATCTTGATGGCTAGCCGGGTGCACAAATGAAAAGTTCTGGGGGAAGGGTATCGCTTTGTCAATGAAGACATAACAATCACTTTAGGGTTACCAGGACAGGAATATTGTCAACACTGAAAACTCATAAAGACACTGCCAGACTAATCTTACAGTTAGGCTGAAGAAGCAACAGAATTTTCAGGACTACAAATGAGGATGAAGACTCCTGACAATGGAAATGGAGAACACCTATGTCACCAAGCAAGAACACAATGGCCCTCTGGTGCCACAGCACAGACAAGGATACAGGTGATGCTCGTCTGAGCAGTCTTAGGGACAGAGCATGGTCTAAGTATCACTCTTAGCAGATCGATACGACTGTCAATCTTGTTGTTAAAAGGGATTAGCTACACTTTTACTCAAGAATGTTCAGTACTCAACTGGTACAAAACACTTGGATAGTCACTGACAAGAAAGAGATTAACAAGGCAGAATTCTTGTCCTTTGCTTGGCAGCTGTTGTTTTGAGATCAAGTCTTAGGTAGCCCAGCCAAGATAGTGGGGTCCTCGCTCTGCAGCTTATACATTAACCTGTGGCCAGCCTTTATTGCTTTTCAGCTTTACATCTAAGAAACCTAAAATCTACCACTGAAATCAAACAGAACTTTTGTTCTCAATACAATGTTAATGGTTAACTGCTGTTCCAGAACTACAGAATAAGAGCATCCTAAGAGAAATTGCATAAAAGGAGAAGAATACAAAGCTCAACTGATTCATCACACAAAAGGTTAAAAAAAGTATTAACACAAACATATTAAATACTGGTAAAATTACGCAAACGCCTTTTCAAACACCACTGAATTTCAGCTCTGCCATTTAATAATACATGGAACGAGCCACCTTGAATCCCAGCACTTGGAAGGCAGCGGCAGGCGGATCTCTGAGTTCAAAGATAGCCTGGCAGATTCATGGGCTTGTCAGCTACAGTGAGCGGCAGGCCTGCAAAAAGCATTGTCTCCAACAGTAAGATAGACAACTTCTAAGGAACAATACTTGAAATCACCTGGCTTCTACATACATGTACCTGCAAATACACACAAAGTTAAGAAAAAATGAACAGAATTCTTTTAATTTTCAAATTCTTGCTGAGCAGTGCGGGCAGGCCCCTTTAATCCTAGCACAAAGGAGACAGAGGCAGGTGGATCTCTGTGAATTCAAGGGTAGCCTGGTCTAAAGATTGAGTTCTAGGACAGCCAAGGATACACAAAGAAACCCTGTCTCAAAAAACCAAACCAAATTCAAATTCTTAGTTCATGAGGTAACCAGGATTGAAAAGCTCCAATATTAAGTTCAAAGTTAAGATTTAAGCAAATGGTAAAAATGGGATTAAGCACATAGGACGTTCCATCCTGAACTGCTTCTCACAATACACTTCTTTTAAGTTTAAGATTTTATTTTATAAGTATTACTGTTTCTCCGGTATGCATATATATGAAGCACACGTGCCTGCCTGGTGCCCATGGGGGTTAGGAGGAGGCTTGGATTCCCTGGGAGTTACAGATGGTTGTGAGCCACCACATGGGTCCTTTACAAGAGCAACAAGTACTCTTCACTACTGGCCCTTCTCTCCAGCCCTACTAAATACCCAGCATCAAATACAGAGGTCTCTTTCTCATTCCTGGAGATTCTCCAATTCTTCCTTCAGATAGCAACTGAGACTCTTTTAATTCCCATCTACCTCCATCTACCCGCAGTATGCTGCAGATCTCAAGACTGCCTCCACTCCAGATATCAGCCTTAGGTCCTGAGTTTCCTGTAATTCTGACCATGAAGTTATTTATTAACTATGGGTTCCCATGATCCCTGACTCATGTTTAAGAATTTGACAGAATGGCTCAGGAACTCAAGAAGGCACTTTGCATATACTCTCTGGTTTTGCATGAAAGAATACAACTTTAGAACACCCAAATGGGAGAGATGCACAGGGTCAAGGTATGGTCCCTGTGTTTATGACATACACACCAATCCAGAAGGCTCTGAATGCTATTGCTATCATTTAGAGTTTTTGTTTTTTTAATGTAAGCTTTATTTTCACAGCCTGACTGATTTAATCATTAGCCACTGGTGACTACTCCAGCTTCTCGGAGGTACAGAAGTAACCTGTAATCAAGTCTTGATCTTTCTGGTGACCAGTCCCAGCCTGAAGCATTTAAGGGGCCCAGGCAAGAAGTGCCTCACTGCAACAAAAGACACTCTTATCACTAAGGAAATTCCAAGGGATTTAAAAGCTCTATGTCAGGAACGGAGTACAAAGACCAGACACATTTCTCACTACATCACAGCCACGCTAAGCACTAAGATACTCAGATAAAAAGACATTGTTTCTACCCATACTGAGCTTAACAGGTAATCTGCTCAAGATCCTTCACTCTAACTCAAACACTCTATTTTAAACACTAAGTAAAATTGAAGATGTCTTTTTTCAAAGTGATTTCAATCTCATCAAAAAGACCATGCTAAGTCTGTCTTAAGCAGGCTACACTACAAAGAAAATTATAGGAACTGAGGTTAAAATGAATTCCAATTTTTGCTATCACTTACAATATGATTTTGGATAAAATAATTTGAGTCTAATTTCCTCATTTGCCAAAGAGAGAATACTGATAAAAACTTGGAAATGTGGTTGCTAATACTTAAGGAATACAAAGGCAATAACAGCACACTGCTTACCACATCACGAGATGAAACAAAGAATACCGCTTGAGTTAAGAATTAGGGAAAAGCAAAAGGCAATATGATTTAGTTACAACATACATTTACTGCTTTAAAACAATATAAGAGAATTAAAAGAGAGATGATTATTATGGGGAGTGGAGAGATGGCTCAGTGGTTAAAAGACCTGGCTGATCTTCCAGAGGACCCAGGTTGAACACCTAGCACCCACACAATGGCTTACAACATCTGTAACTCCAGTTTCAGGGGATCCAATACCCTCCTCTGGCCTCCAGAACACAGGTGCACAGACACACATGCAGGGAAAACATCCATATACATACAAAAAATTTTTTTTCAAAAAGGTGGTTATTTTTATTAAGTCTCCAAAAACCTACTAACTTTCCTTGGCTAACTATTAAACATCTATTAATTGAATCATTTTCAAAATGATTCACATGTATTGTCCTTATATCGATCAAACCATTAAAATGGCCAAGCCTAACAAACAGAGTTCAGTTTTTGGGGCCAACATGGTAGAGAGAACTAACTTCCGAAAGTTGTCCACAGATCTGCATACTTGCTTTGTACCACATCCATGACAACACACACACACACACACACACAATTTTTTAGATCCCCCAAATCCATTAGAAATTTTAAGGTTAGATACTAATTAAATTTATTTATTTAGTTTTTTATTATGTATTTATTTATTGAATTTAAACTAAATGTTTCCTCTGAAACTCTTATTTCCCTGATTATTTGAGGGGGGGGGGATTAGGGTGTTGACTTAAAGGCCAGATGCATACGCAAAGCCCAAAGGTCAAGTCAAGCACACCCTTGTTTTTACAGGTAAAGTGATACACTGCATAAAGACTGAGTCAGGACAGACTACATTAAGACACTGATCCCAAAAGATTATAATGCATCGCATTTGTGCTGACGCTGGTGTAAACAAAACCTACTGCATATAAAAGTACAGTATGTATAATTATGTGCAGCATGAATACTTGATAATGACAACAAATTATACCACTGGACTGTTCTTATTATTTCTACTATACTTGTAATCATTATTTCGGAGTCTACTCTTACTTATAAGAAGCAGTGGGGCAGCACATTGTGCTGAAACAGCTGTACACACTGTATCCAGAGGGCCACTGACCTGGGCCATCTCAGTTTATGTAAGCACAGTTTGTGATGTTTACGACGTGAAAAAACTTACCTAATGAACATATACCTGTCAGTAAGTGAAGCACAGGCATAAAGTTTTATTGGAGCATAGTCATGGTTGTTTGGGTAACTACCTTTGCACTCAACAGCAGAACTGAATACCTACAACAGACAAAATGACCCATGAAGCTTAAAATATTTACAGAAAGTAATCTTCCCCTGCCTTAAGAGATCAAAACACAACCTAAGAGACCTCAAAAACTTTTATGTTTAGGGTCTTTGGGAGAATTATTAACTGAAAAAGGAAACATAAACTTAAAAAACAAGAAGGCTAAATGCTTGAATTACTATGTTAAATTTTTGTTTTGTTTTGTTTTTTGTTTTTTGAGACAGGGTTTCTCTGTGTAGCCTTGGCTGTCCTGGACTCACTTTGTAGACCAGGCTGGCTTCAAACTCACAGCAATCCACCTGCCTCTGCCTCCCGAGTAATGGGATTAAAGGCGTGCACCACCACTGCCCAGCTCCTATGTTAAATGTTAGATAAGTCATTTTAAAAACTTGGCAAATTTAACAGCTTGATTGTTAAGTTACTGATATCTTAATCTTGACAATTAATCTGTAGTTTGATGGAAGAAAACTTCACAACTCAAAAAATACTTAATGAGGATGTAGTTTTTTCCATTCATTCACATTCTGTAATGGTATTGAGCGCAAAATCAAACAATCTGACACTTATTTTATATTTCACTTCACTTTTTAATGTGCTTACTAGCAAGCAATCCACTCTGACCAGCCCACGAATGTATGTTACGTCTAAGATATTCTGGTATAAGGAAGTAGAATGGACTTTCTTTAAAGTTTCTAAATTTTCATGATAAAACCTCAAAATTAAATAGCGTTGTCTTTGTTTAAATTAAAATTCCAGTAGAAACAGTTGTACATACATAGCTGGAATCACAGTGCTCATTAGGCTGAAGCAGGACACTGAGTTTGAGGCTAGCCTGGGCAATATTGTGAGATCCTGTCTCATAATACGTCGTATGTATACATTTGCATTTATACTGTATCATAGTATGCATATATAATGCACAGCATTAACAAATAATATTACTGAAATGCTTTTACTATTTATACTATGCTTTTAACCACTATTTTAGAGTCTATTCCTATTTAAAATATATAGTCACTGTCTTAAATGGATAGCTCCACAATTCTTACCAACAGACTGAATTAAGATTTCCAGACCAGCCACGCACGGTGGCACACACCTGTAACTCCAGCACTTGGGAGGCAGAGGCAGGTGGATCTCTGTAAGTTCAAGGCCAGCCTGGTCTACAAAGCAAGTCCAGAACAGCCAGGACTATTACACAGAAAACCTTGTCTCAACACACACACCCACACACACACAAACACACACAGATTTCTAGACCAATATGCCTCAAATTTTATTTTTCTGCATTGCAACCACAACAGTATCCTTTTCGTTCGTCAAGTGAGCATTTGGTTAGCCTATGCTTCTGTATGTTCCCCTATTGAGCGCCTTCCTATACATGTGTTGTACGCTGGGGGGAGGGGTTGGTTTTTTGAGATAAGGTTCATTCACTCTGTAGCTCAGGCTGTCCCAGCAAGCACTCTGTGGCTCAGGCTGGCCTCAAAGGTAATTCTCCTGCCTCAACCTCCCATGTGCTGGGATTACACACGAGCCATGACAACTAACTTCAAAAGAAGCTTTTCTTTAAACCATCTAGGTCAAGTTCATTTACTCTATACTCACATAAAAGTTAAGGGTGTAGACTAAGAAATGGCAAAGCTCACCTACACAAAAAGCTCACTCATCACAAAAAGGTGGTGATGGAAGCAGCCAGTGCTTGGCTTGATTACCCTGCTTACCATAGGTCAGTAAACTATTCAGAGGAGGCAACCTGATATGGGACTATTTGTATACTGGGCCTGACAGTATTGTAACCTGGGAAAGAGCACCTCACCACCACTGCATTTCTCAGAACATATTACTGTCATAAGTGATGTATGAACCATAAAGTTTTGTTGTAACCATCATGTTCACTTTGGCAACTATCTTTGCACTCTAACAAGAAAGCTGAATACCCACAACAGAGATTTTTTTCTCTCTCCCAGAGCTGAGGACCGAACTCAGGGCCTTGCGCTTCAAGCGCTCTATCACTGAACTAAATCCCCAACTCCACAACAGAGGTTCTTTGCTACCTGAGGAAATTGTCAAGTGTGCAAACTGAGTTTATTTTTTTATCAACCTGAAATTCTTGCTTGGATGGCCTCATCCTTTATAGGGAATACAATTTCCTCCAAGGCATTTCTCTAGAGTCTAGATTCCAAGATATATGCTGTTTGACCCTTTTCTCTTTGAGATATTTTTCCCCTCTAAATTATAACTTTTACTTTGAAATCCATATGCAGTTGTTAGAAAACATACAGAGCTTCTACTCTTTGCTAGCTTTTTCAACTACAGTGCAGTATCACAACCACATGCTTTGAAGTGTTAGCAAGACCTCCCCCACTCCAATCTTCATAAAGAGCCTTGGCAAAGCCCTTTCCAAATCACACCTATTCACTACACACCTGTAACCCTTGGCAACAACTAATGTGTTCCCAATTCTTTTTGTTTGTTTTTCAAGACAGGGTTTCTCTATGTAGTCCCAGCTGTCCGACAACTCACTTTGTAGACCAGGCTGGCCTCAAACTCACAGCGATCCACTTGCCTCTGCCTCCCAGGTGCTGGGGCTAGAGGTGTGTGCCACCACCGCCTGGCTTGCTCATCCATTCTTAATTCTGTCATTTCAGGTACACTATGTAAGTGGAACGACACAGTAACGTCCTGAGACATCCCCAGCAGTATCTGGAGACTCATCCAGGTTATGCCACATCTTGATATGCTTCTTTTAGTTGCTGAATATAACCTCACTATTCCCATTATCTCAGTATTATTAGGAGATAAGGATTTTCACTAGGAATTAAGTTTCTATCAACATCTGTATAAAAACCCCAAAACAAAACCCCATAACTCACTTTCTAAAGCCATTTTTTTTTTTTTTTTTTTGGTTTTTTCGAGACAGGGTCTCTCTGTGTAGCCCTGGCTGTCCTGGACTCACTTTGTGAACCAGGCTGGCCTTGAACTCACAGCCTGCCTCTGCCTCCCAAGTGCTGAGATTAAAGGCGTGCGCCACCACGCCCGGCTCTAAAGCCATTTTAACAACATGTCTAGATAAGCCCTGTGTGAAGACTATTTATTACAGTGATACACGTAACATTCTTTGTTCACTTTGTAACTTTATTTATTTATTTACTTATTTATTTTGGTTTTTCGAGACAGGGTCTCTCTGTGTAGCCTTGGCCGTCCTGGACTCACTTTGTAGACCAGGCTGGCCTCGAACTCACAGCGATCCACCTGCCTCTGCCTCCCGAGTGCTGGGATTAAAGGCGTGCGCCACTACGCCCGGCACTTTGTAACTTTAAAGAAGAGTTCTTCAGACTGCAAACTCCATTATGTATCAGGAAAGTTTAGGTCCAGGACTGAGGAGATGGCTTAACTGGTAGAGCACTTGCTGTGCAAGCATTAAGATGAGTTCAATTCCCAGAACCCACATGAGAAAGCCCTGCTGTTGTGGCTCTCATACTTGGAAGATAAGCTCCTTGGGACTCAGTGGCCAAGCAGCCTAGCCTAACCTTTGTGCCCCAGGCCACTGAGATGAACTCTCAGAAGAACGAGATGGACAGGTACTGCAGAACATCAAAGGTAGATCTCTAACACATGCACACTAGCACGAGCACACACATATGCAAAGGAATTTTAACATGTAAGAACCTTAATTCTCCTCATTTTATACAGCACCTTAATTTATCAAATCTTTAATCTTCTTTCTCTTTCCCTTTCTTTCTCGGCAGTATAAAAACTGAGTTACAACCACTCCACCCCCACTGCTGACCTCCTTCAGTTTAAGAATGTTAATGTGCATTAGTTTGGAAAAAAAGAAATCCAAAATGATTTTTGTTTAAAATAACCCTAGAAGCACACAAGTCTGACTCAACACTGAAAAACTAGTATGAATCATAATAACAGATTAATAGGGGTTTAAAAGAAACCATGATCATCTCAACAGATGCAGAAAAGATATGACAAATTTTGATATTCATTTATGACAAAACAAAACAAAAAAATCCCTCAATAACCTGAGAAACACTAACTTCACTTAGTTTGAAGAATCCATAAAATGACCTATATTTTAAAAGTGAAAATGGAATGCTTTCCCTTTAAGACAATAAACAAGTCAAGGAGATCCTCTTTTATCTATTCTGTTTTAAATCACTGGAGATCCTAGCCAGTCAAAGTTTAAAAGAGAGGAAAAAAATTTAAGAAAGGAAAAATCATTCAGACTAAAATGAAAAAAGTGTTTTCTTTATACTACAACTCTTTAATTAGAAAATCCCAATGTATCAACCCCTACCCCGGGAAAAAAAGGAAAGTCAATAAATGAGTCTGGTTTAAAAAAAGAAAAGAAAGAAAAAGAAAGGCTGGAGAGATGGCTCAGCAGGTGAGGACAGGTGCTGCTCCTGCAGAGGAAGCAGGTTTGATGAACAGCGCCCACATGGTGACTAACTGTCCAGAACACCAGGTTCAGGGGCTCTGACATTCTTTTATGACCTCACCAGGCATGCACTTGGTGCACAAACATACATTCAAGCTAGCCACTCATACATATAAAGTAAAATAAATCTTTTTTAAAAATTAACTTTAAAATGGTAGTGTGCAGAGCATGGCACTAAATACAGTCCCAGCTACCTGGGAGACTGAGGCAGGGGGATCATTTAAGCTCAGCATTTCAAGGTCAGTCCAGAGAACAAAAGCAAAATACTGTGTCAAAAAAGGGGCAGGGGGAGAAGAATGGGGGGGGGGGGCGCGCAATGATGCATGCCTATAACCTTCAGTACTTTAGAAGCGGAGGCAGGATTTTGGTAGTTCAAGACCAGCTTGGGCTACATAATGGGACCCTGTCTCAAAAGATATACAAAAACAAAACATAAAATTAACTTATACAAATAATTCAATTTCCACATATTTGTCATAAATTAGAACTATTTTAATTAGTATTTTGCCATTTATAACAAAAAGACTGAATACTTAATCTGCAGGATCTCTATATTGAAAAAGAATCTTAAAACTCACATGAATAAAATCAAAGACCAAAATAAATGAGGAGCCATGCAGTATTATAAATTACTAGGTGTAGGCTCAGGGTACACTTTAGTGGTAGAGCCACTTCCCCAGATGCTCAATTGTATCACAAACTTAAGTGTGTGTGTGTATGTATGTATGTATGTATATATATTGATATTATCAAGATTCCAGGTTGAGTTACAAATAAATCAATCCCAATCAAAATGCCAACATGGTATTTTTGTTGCTACCAACAAACTGAATCTAGGTATTATATGGAAAAGCAATGGAACTAAAATAACCACAATGAGCTTGAAAAAGAATACTTGGGAGTATTCACATCACCGTTTGCTTAGACATGTTTATTACATGATAATCAAGACAATATATTCTTAGTAAAAAGACAGATGAGTAGATTAACAAAACATACCAATGTGTGTTGTTTTGACAAAAACATGGGGCATTTCAATAAGTAGTCCTTCCAAGTGTCATGAACTAACAAGACAAAGAAATGAAACTACTTGTATTTTTTTACTTTATATTAAAATTAATATAACTTGTGGGGAAAGGTAAAGAAAAAGGATCTCAGTGAGCCTGGGTAAGGCAGATTTCCTAGAATACAATATCACAGATCAGATCAATAAAATAAACAATTGCTCATTTGGGCTTCATCTAAGTTTACAATGTCAACACTTCAAATACAGTTAGGATGAATGAAAAGGTTAATAGGTGAGGAGAAAAACCTTGGCAAATTACTTATCTGACAAAAGAAAGGACTATCAAAACTTGAGCTGGGTTGTAGCTCAGCAGTAAGCACAGGCTTGATTCTTTCAAAACTCAACAATAAGAAAGTGGAAGTCAATCCCAGCCCTCGGGAGGCAGAGGCAGGCGGATCGCTGTGAGTTCGAGGCCAGCCTGGTCTACAAAGTGAGTCCAGGACAGTCAAGGCTACACAGAGAGACCCTGTCTCGAAAAAAAAAAGAAAGAAAGTGGAAGTCTGGCAAGCTGGTTCATGCAATGGTCCCAGGTACTGGGGGTGCTAAGGCAGGAAGATCAAAACTTCAAGGACAATTTGGACAACAGAGTAAGACAGTTCTAGAAATAAATTTAAAAATAAATGGTAAATAAATAAAAATGGACAAAGAATTTAGAATTTTTTTGAACAAAAAGTGCAAATAAGCACATGAAATAATAGTCAACACCATTGGTTATAAGGGGATTGTAATTTTAAAACTACCATGACATACTATTATATGCCTATTAGAATGGCTAAAATCAAAGAGAGTGATTATACCAAGTGCTGCTAAGGATGTAAAACTACAGGAGCTCTCTTACATTGCCCGAGGGAACACAAAGGGGTTCAGCTACTTTGAAGAGAATTTCACAAGTGCACTAGGTTCCCAGGCAAACACCACAAACACAATAACCTTTAAAGCAACACATACTTAAGAAATTTTAATTCCATAAATTAGAAGCCAGACAGGTTTCCTAGGCTAAAATTAAAATGTTATCAGAGCCCCCCTTCCTGCCCCACCAAGGTGCCAAAGGCTGATCCATGCCCTACTTCCTGGACACCAGGCTCCTTCCTCCACTTGCGGATTCTTTTCTTCCAGCTTCAAACATGCCAGCTTTATTTCATTTATTTAGAAGCTGTTTCTACTGTTGCATCTTTTATTTTTTTCTAATTTCCTCCTCCTCTTTCTCCGTTTAAAGACCTGTGATCAATATGAAGATATTTAGGCCCACCTGAATAACCTCCATATTCTAAAGACAGCTGATTAACAAATTTAGTTAAATTGACAGGTAATCATCTATATTCACAGGCTCTCATCATTAGAGTATCTTCAAGGGCCATTATTTTGCCTACTGAAGATGGGTTTTGATTTTGCTGCTGTTTCATTTAATTTTAAATACAGTTAAGCTCACATTTGCTCATGTGACCCAGGAGTCCCACTTGTCAGTATCTACCCTAGAGAAAGGAAGACACGCTCATGCTAAAACAAACAAACAAACAAACACCTATTCACATAGATTTATGGCAACCTTATAGATAATCACAAAAAGGCTGAAAACAACTTAAATGTCCTTCAGCTGGTAAATGGATAAACAAATGGTGGTATATTCATGTAAGAGAATACTGTGTTTAGCAATAAGCTGGAAGGAACTGTGGATATGCTCAGAATGGATGAGTCTAAAATATATCAGAAAAGCAGAGATGGAGCTTGCTTCGGCAGCACATATACTAATACTTGACTTGCAAGATAAACACGGCATTTACACAGACTGGAGTACGCAAATGCATGGAGTATTCCACATCTTTACATAGACTGCAAGGCACGGCCTGTGTGAGGAAAAGATCTCAAGAAGAGAGTTAAAGGGATCAAAGAACAGAATGAAGAAGGTCAGTAGGAAAAGCCAAGGTTGGTGCTGACAGAAGCAGGTGTTTAAGGTGGCACACAAGCCTGATGAGGGACGAGAATCTCCAGTCTAAGCTTTGTAACAACACTCAACATCTCAAAACACACCCTCCCCAAAGAGTAAGGATTCCGTGTGTCTCTGTGTGCCTTTGTGTTCCACAGTGGAACTTCCACAAGAGGATTTGATAAAATGTAAAAAACTTCAAATGAATGGGGGAAAAAAAGGCTAACTACTGTTACGATAAATTAAATAATATCTTAAAAAGGGAAAGTATAGAGAGGGAAATCATTAGTTGCCAGGAGTAAAGGGTTTGGGGAAAGGCTGACTTTTAAAAAGGACAGCACATAAAACTGTTCTGTTTCTTGACTGTGCCAATATATAAAATTTTAATATCTTTTTAGAAAGGAAACAAATACATAATTTCTCATCCAGATGGTCAGAAAAATTTAAATCTGACAATGCTAACCATGGCCAAAGATAAGAAATCACTTCCACTCACAGACTAAATATAGGAAAGAAAAAATTCACTTGCCCTTAAAGGATAATCTGGGAGTAACCAGTCAAGTTGAAAACGCACATCAGCCCCACGGTCATCGGGTCCCTTTGCAGGTGGTATTCATTCTGGGACACCACACATTTTCCAGATCCCGAAGGATAATCATTAAGCACTGTTTGAAGTATTGAAAAAAAAAACAAAACATTTAGGGGCTGGAGAGATGGCTCAGAGGTTAAGAACACTACCCAGTGTTCCAAGGACCTGAGTTCAATTCCCAGCAACCGCATGGTGGTTCACAACCATCTATAATGACATCTTGTGCCCTCTTCTGGCTTGCAGGTGTACATACAGACAAAACATTGTATACAAAATAAATTTTTAAAAGATTTTAAAAAAGAAAAGAAAAGCATTTAGAAAAAGAGGCAGAAGGGTGAAGAGCAGGACACCACAACCACGGTCAGTTATTTATATGATGTGCAGAAAGTAACTTACTGATTAGGTAGAGTGAGGAGCTGGGCGTGGAGGCACACATACCTGTAATGCCAGTACTTGGGAGTCTAAAACAAGAGAATAAGGAGTTTGGGGCCTGTCTAGATTACACCACCAGCTGTAGGCCAGCTTGTGCTACTTAGAAAACAAGATACTGAGGAGAAGGGGGCAGAAATGCAATGAAGTATGTAGCATTCAGTTCCAACTCATCACCACTCCTTAGCACTTTCCTATAATCCTCATTTCCCATCCCTGGAAGATGAAAAGGTTGGATCACATACATGACAAGATTACTTCCAACCTAATGATCCTGTGGTTCACTTAAGTGTATAATAAAAATAAATTGTATTCTAAAACACATATCTCAAGGTACTACTTTTCCCAAACACTCTGAAATAAGGAAAACAGAGAAATAGGATATATTAATGTAATGATACCTAAGTGGAGATTTTTTTTCTCTTGAAACATTTATAACATACTGTTAATTGTAAGCGTATTTGTAAAGAAGACATGAATTTCACTTGTGAAGAAATTATAGTAACTTAAAAACTATCGTCTTGAATTTTTAAGTCTCGTTACTGTGACAGTCAAGTATGTGTTACCTTGGTAACACTACAGTGCTCACATGGGTCAAATTTGAGTGTAGATGTTAATAATGGGAAGGTATTCTGTAGTTGTGCCTAACATATATGATCAAGTGACTGTAAGATTATCTTCAGTTATGTGAGTTTATTAACGCATGCAGTGCACAGGTAATACGAGAAACCTCAACAGGAGAACGCCAAACAGTGGCTTAGAGCTCTGCTATACACGGTATCTTAAAGAACAGTAGGATTTTAGACACAAGACAGATGGCAGATTTAGCTTTCACAGGTGGAAATTATAGAGAGTGAGTCTGAGGTTTTCAATCAGACCACAAAACAGGAGGCTGAGGGAGGCTTGTTGTTAAAGAGAATATACTGCTCTTACAGCGGACCCAAGTTATGTTCCCAGAACCTGCAATGGTGCCTCACAAAAGTCTGTAACTCCAGTTCTACGGGGATTCGATGCCTCTGACTTCCAATGGCACATGACTCACATGGAAACAGCCGCCCCCCCACACATATAATTTGAAATAAAACATAAATCTTATTTTTAAATCAATTTAGAAGATTACACACACGGCTAACCCACTGTACAGCTTTGGCTCACTCTCAGGTAGAGTTATATTAAGTCTCCCATCTATTTTTACATTCTAAAACAATGTAACACTATGAGTCCACCTTTACTTGCCAAATTCAAGGTGATGACTTTTGGTCATTCGTAGCAAATTTACCCAATTTTAAAAAGATGATGAATTCTTTTCATATTTTCGTCTGCTTTATCTATAAAGCTCATTAAAATTTAATGTTAGCCTGCTACAACAGTCTAGAATGAATTTTAAAACAAGAAATTGTGTCCACAGGAATCCTATAAAAACAGTTCATCTTCAAAAAAGGGTATTAAATAATGTTCATTACGGCCAATACTTAAACTTCAAAGACACCAACACATCAGATAATTTGTTCCTGTTGCAAAATTCAACAAGTTATTAATTTCTGGCATAACTTAAAAGGGTAACTATAATGCCATCATTAAAACATGATAGTGCCTTATTAAAAGTGGAAATACCTTTCACCTTGCCCCGCTAAATCAAAACTTCAGAATTCTACACTGGCTTTCCAAATCTAAACTCTCAAAACTCTAAAGAAGCCACAGCACACTAGTTCTAAACGCCCCGTGGCCCCCAGCGCCGGGATCAATTTTAAAGTATCTTGGAAAACTTTCCGACCGAAACTAAATTCCACACACATTACTGTGTGTCAATCAGCTGGACAGAAGGTGAGCTATCCTTAGTAAGTTACATAATTTGCAATACGGATCGTTCCGAGCGGCGTCCTTTCAAAGTAACTCACGAGCGTTTACAGGCTTCAAAGTTCAATTTAACAACAATCTCCTTGTAAGTTCTAAGAGCGCACTATGGACACCGGGGTTTCTTTAGCAGTGGTCACAAGGAAGCAGGAACTGTTTATCTGAAGAACGCACCGAGTAGCAGAACACCAGGAGCTGACTCAGGCACAGGAACGCTGGCTGCATTCCGTCTTCCGCGGGAAAGTGTTTCCCAGGCTGGTTCCCCGGCCGGGCCAGGGAAAAGGCGGGGGTGGGGTGGGGTGGGGTGAGTCCCCGGGACTCGCGAACTCCCGGCCTGGGCGTAAGGAGGGCGACTCCCTACCGCGCCCCCTGCAACTCCGGCTCGGGGTGGCCGGCGACCGCGCCAAGGTGCGTCCCCGACCGGCACCGCGCAGACACCGTTCCTCCGAGGGACAAAGGTTGGGCTGGCACCACCGCGCCGGGCTCAGCCTGGGGTCCCCAAGGGACCCTCGCGGTGCGGCGGGACGGGGACGGGGTACGAGCCCCGGCGCCCCTCCCCCGCTGCGCTCCTCCCGGGAACCTGTTGATTAAGATCGGCACAACCCCGCCGCTACGGGCCCGCCCCTTACCTCCGCGCCCCGCCGGCGGCCGCCGATCCGCTCGCTCTCCGTTGCTCCTCGTCGCGGCCCAAGCGACAGGGGGCCGCCCGCCCTCAAAACGCCGGATAAAGAATCCCGAAACTCCCCCTTGCACACACACACACACACGCACACGCACGACCTCCGAGTCCTTAGTCCCCGCCCACTCCCTGCCGCCAGCCTCCTCCGTCGCCGCCGTCGCCAGCAACTAACTCCTCCTCGAGACCGCGCGAGACTGGCCCCCGCGGCTGACGCGAGGCCGCGCACGCGCCCCCGGGACTCTCGGCGCAGCGGGCGCGCCAATCCCAGGCCGCCCTCCCCCCTGCGCGCCCCGCCCACCGCCCGGAGAGGCCCGGACGCACCGTCCAATCAGGAGTCCGCGCGGAGAAGGGGCCCGCTCATTGGTCCGCTCTGTTCCCGGGGCGCTCGGCCGCGCGCGCGCTCCCACGCCTCTAACTACTAGGAGGCGCTGGCTCCGACTGCCGAGTACCCTTCGCCGCCTCAGCCCGGCCCCTCTGCGCCTGGGCAAACAGTCATCTCTTCGGGAAGATCCGATTCCCTTTGAAGAGATTCCTGTTGTCCTGTCAGGAACGCAAAAAAAAAAAAAAAAAAAAAAAAGTCAACAGTCACTTAAACAACCGTGACGCAAACACCTGGATTTGTATGAAGTGCGGCACAACCCCCCTCCCCCCCACGCCCGATTCCGCAGACCAGTCATTTCTGAAAACCAGGAAGGATACCAATGGCCACATCTGTTGTCACCGAATTCTTGGGAGAGAATTTGAAGTTACGTAGGCCAGTCCAGCGCGAGACCATGCTGTCAGGACATGCCTCTGCCATCATCTGAAAAGGGTGGACACCAAAAGTGCTATGAAAGTGAGTCCACGAAGAACTGGATTTGGAGCAAACAGAAATATGTTCAATGCAGAAAATGCTTTTTTAAAAACCGAAATCCATTGCCTCAGCCCGTTGGGTTTTCTCCAGGGGCTCATGGCGTAGACAACTGTCCTTCAATGCCTTCTTATATGCGAGTTATCATGTCTTTATTTTTTACCCACCATGGATTTTAAACATCATTCCCAACATACCCAGGCCCCTCCCACCTTTGCACATCCTTACCCTTTTTCTTCGTATACTTTGTTAGTGTCCCTAGGGAGCACTATGTCTTCTGAATTAAGCAACCCATCAGTTCAGGTGCTTAAACATCTTTTTGGATTCTACCCTTCCTGAGTCATCAACCTCAAATCTTACTGGCAGGCTATAAGTGTTCTATAAGTATTTAAAGCTGTTTATTAGTGTTTAGAAAGACAGAGCGAAGAGCAGAACTCTGTGACATACCACCAAAGACCTGTTTTCCTCTGTCAAATTTTCCTCAGTGGACTTTGAGTACAGACGGACAACTTCCAAATCTATGAAACTGAACTGTCTTCTTAATTCTTATTCTTAACAAAGAAGTGAGAATTTGTGAACTGCAAGTAAACTGTCCCCAGAATTCGTAGACACTGTTAGCAAAAGGTTAGTCCTTTCTCCTTTTTAAATATCTAAAAGAGTCAGTTTTTAATACATAAAATACAAGCCCTCTAGTTCCTAAAAAGTTGTGGATTTGTTTGTTTGTTTGTTTGTTTTGGAAATGTTGACATTTTGGCTAGCTTTCTCTTGTTGTTGGGACTGTTCTGTGCATTTTAGTGTGTTTAACAAAATAGTTTCCATCTGTAGATTCCAGGCACATTTCCCTTTCCAACTGTGATAAAGATGTTTACAGACTTTGACAAAGAGTGGGAGGGGCAATCACCTCCAGTTATGGACCACTAATTTGGCTTTTCAAAGAAATGGTCTCTATACTTAGTGCTCTTTTTGACAAAGACATTTATTTATTTATTTATTTATTTATTTATTTATTTATTTATTTTATTTTGTGTGTATGAGTGTTTGCCAGGACTTATGTATGTGCACCACCTACTTGCCCAGTGCAGAGATCTTTGGTTTCACTGACGTTCAGGTTACGACAGTCATGTGCAGCCATACCGGTGCTGGGAACTGAGTCCAGGCCCTCTTCAAGAGCAGCACACACTCTCAACCACTTATCTTTCCTGCCCTCCAGGAAGTGTTCATTCTCATACCTTCCAATAGCCCAGATCAAGACAGTTTTCCAAAACATTTCCTCCCAGATGAGCACCCTGCTGGGTGCCTTGCCTTCCTTCCGGAGCTGCTTAGGCTCCCCTCCCCCCCCCCCACCGCTGTAGGATCCAGTCTGGCTGATAAAATTATAATCACTGTTAATGTGAAATAGTGGAACAGCTGCTACTGTCAAAATAGGGGAGATTCTTTTATAAAGCACAGTGAAAATTTGTTATTTTATATCCTAAGAGTAGTTTCATGGTTTAAGGAGAAGGACTATGGAGACTATGAAGCCTATACTTTGGTGAATAGAACCTTTCCTAGAACCCCCAGAAGACACTAATTATGGGTGTTTCATAAAAAGATAATAAAAATTAAAAAGTGTAGCTGTAAGAGTGGAAAGTATAAAAGCTGCGGCAAAGTGATTAGAATTCTATGATGTGAGTGTGTGGCAAAGCCTTCCTTCCTGGGCTTATGTTTTCTCTTTTGTAATGTAACAGTTTTTGTTTCCGATATTATGACTAGTGGCGTCTAGTGGGTAGCACGGGAGTTAAGACAATGTAACATTCATCCTAAAATGGAATAAAATAGGTAATTGGTAAGTCATTTAGAACCTCCTGGTTGAAGAATTGTTCATCCTTGTCAGAGTGCAGTCCACCTGCTGAGTCACCCTGGCAAATTTGTAACTAAACGCTATGGATGGATAGAGAATGCCAAACTGTAAGAGCAAGAAGGAGAACAGCTGTAGTACATGTCCTTCCTCCTTCTTCATCTTGATATCTGCTACATCATCTGCTACTGTGTTAAGTTAGTAAAGGCCATGCTATGTTAAATTGGGAATAGCATAATAACGTTTTTTTAGCCACTTGTAAAGTCTGAAATCTAAAATCTCAGATTTCAAGGTGCTAGCACCTATCACTATTTTTGAAATCCCTGACCATGGACACACGTCTTCTTTTTGTGCCAGTAAAAGAGGTTTTCATAACTGAATTAGTTGCCTAAGCACTTTCATTTTTTTTTTTTTAACTGAAATCGGCTCTCAATATACAGACAAGGCTGGCCTTGAGCCTGCAATTCTTGGCCTTCCTAGTACAATGATTATAGGCATATGTCACCATGCCGGGCTTTTGTTTACTCATTTTTAATAGTTTGAGCTATATATAATGTGATTTTAAAGGCAGAAACCCAGTGAGACGGAAGCTGCAAAACAACAAGTTTGTTTCTAAGCTAAAAACATTAAACAGTTGCTATCGCGAGGAATGAGAAGTTCCACTGTCTGTGATTGGCATCAACCCATTCAGTAGAGGTCAGTGTCACTCGATTGTCCTTAACAAATTTTTACTCTAGTAAAAATGTTTATTGAACACGCCGCTGTATTAAGTAAGCATTGCACTGTAGCAATTGAAACAGCTGACAGACCCAGTCTGTCCAGAAGGAGTTCATAGTAAACGGGGAAGGGACAAGATAGGTACAAATAGTGAGAAAGTATGGAAAATGAAATTAAGGAATCAAAGGGTGAGGACACAGAATGTACCACAGTCGGAATACTTAGAATAATGGGAAAGTAGGTAGGAGTTGAGATTTTGATTAAAGGCTACACAACATTTGTTAGATTGGAGAAATAAGTTTAAGAAATCTATTGTATAAAATAGTGACTGTAGTTAATCATCTATACTTGAAAAACAGTAAATTCTAAGATTCTCACCACAAAAAAGTAAGCATATAAGGTAATGCTAATTAGCTCATTTTAGCCATTCTATAAATACATACATATTTGAAAACATGTTATACATCCAAAATATATGCCGTTTTCATTAATTAAAATTTTAATTAAATTTAAAATAAAGACATTGCCCTAGCTGTTTTCACCACTGTTGTTATAATACCTGAGAAACACAGGAAAAGGGTTTGTTTGGGCTCAAGGTTTTAGACCATGGCTACTTATCACCCTGGCTTTTTGGTGTGCACTCCTGGATGTGGGAACATGTAGTGGGACAAAGCAACCCATGTCATGGATGACAGGAGGCCAAGAAAGAGAAAGAAAGGAGGGGTCTGGGAACAAGGGATAGTCCTCAAAGGTCAGGGACAGTGACCAACTTTTTCCAAATCCTGCCTCGTAATAGCCCATTCAACTGTGACGTTTGTTCAATGCATTAATCAATTGATGAAGCCGACATCCTCTCAAGGTTGGGATTTGAGAGGGACGCTGAGGCAAATTGTTCTTTTGGGTAGGAGATTTATTAGGAGAGCTATTGACGTTATGGACAGATAGACAGACAACCCCAATGCAAGGGCTCAGAGAAGTTAGGCTCCAAGCTATAGATAGGCAGACAGCATGACAGGCGGTCTGATCAGAGTTCAGGCACATGAGGCCCAGTCGGGGGTCCTTTCTTGCACGAAGGGGTTGGTTTTGTAGTACTGCTTGCAGTTAAGACTGTCTCTGGTGGCTGGGAGGGGAGGGCTCCTGCATTCCAGGAAAGGAATTAGTGAATGACCCTGAGGATGTAAGGGAAGTGGGGGGAGGATATATTTAGTTAAGATATACCGGCTATGATAGTAGTCCTCTGATGTCTGGCAGCCTGAGCCTTTAACTTTCCTTGAGGGAGTGGGAATTGCATTAGGACATTTGCTTTTCTCTTGTACCTGGGGACTCTGTTAGGTAGAGGTAGGAACTGTGCCATTTCTTTTACATGGGTGTAAGAGAGAGGCTGCCATAGGCAGGCATGGCCTTAGATTAGCCCTTAGCTCAAAAGCTAACACTTTTGTGATCCATGTTAATTGTGCCAAAAAGCTGGGAACCAAGCCTTTGCCACATGACCCTTTGCGGGGGTGGGGTTGGTGGGATGGGGGTGGGGTGTGGTGAGGTGGGGTGGGGGGCACTCCATATTCAAAACACACTAGACATAAGCCCTTTGAATGACAAGTACACGGAGAATAGACATCTGGATTTATTAACCCCAGCATAAGACGTTCAATATTTAGGATATGGGTCACTCATCACACTTTTATTCACACGTTTCTTAGTGGCCCAATAGCAAGCTGAGGACATTTAGCTAAATAAAGTATGCTCCATGAAAATTTTTATTCTGGAGAGAGGAAGTAGGTAAATTTGGAACTTAGACATTTTTCTGATGAGGTATGTTCACCACTGAATGTAAAAAAAGCAAGTCAAGTCTGTTCTTACAGAAATTGTAAAATTACATATATCTTTTCCTCATTGATTTCCCAATTATATTTGTTTTATTTGCATGAAAAATATTAGCTACCAGTGTGAACGTCTGTGAATGGGTTTGAGTAGCATGTGGCATAAACCTATTCTCGAACACATTTTGATTGACATGTGATTCCATAAGCACTTCAGACAGCTTTTGTGTCTGGCGTGGTGGTATGGCCCATGGTCACAGCTATTTGGGAAGCCAAGGCAAGGAGAGCATTTGAACCCAGAAGTTAACAGCAGCCTGGGAAAGGAAGAGAAAGAAGAAAGAAGCCCACAATACGGCCCAGCTAGTTGGGCTAAGGGCTTTTTCTCAGGGTATGTGGGACTCTAGGCCGCATCCCCAGCAGCAGTCATGTGATCACGAAAGAAGCTACACCAATGAATGTGTAAAAGAAAGAAGTTTTCTGGGAAAGACCGGAACCCCTTCCTTAGCCTGATGTCATCTATGAATAGAGTTGATGTGAAACAAAGCCTCAAAATATTAACAAGAGGGGGTCAGGGCAACAAAAGCCGGCATGGTCAGATGCTTTGGAGGCCCTTTTCTCAGCTCACTAGCCCACTTCCCTGCTTGGGAATTTTTTTTTTTTTTTTCTTTTTCAAGACAGGGTTTGGCTGTCCTGGACTCACTTTGTAGACCATGCTACCCTCAAACTTACAGAGATCCACCTGCCTCTACCTTTCCCTCCTGTAGTGCTGTATTTTGTTTTGTTTTCTTTTGAATTTCATCTTTAATTTCTTTTTTATTAATTAAACATTTTTTTAAATTTTTTACATATACATTTATATTATTACACATATATACAATTAAACTACCTATAGCAAGAAGAACCATGAAACAATCAGGAGTTATGTTACATTCTTAGTGTTTTGGCTATTTGTATTTGACAGCCTTGAAGAAAACATCTTTCCTATCTTGGTGCGTCTGAAATTCTGAATGTAAATCAATCTCCATCACATCTTGTCATTATCAACTTAAAACATCTATTTAGACCTAAAGACACCTTAACCACTAAACAACTAAGCTTCATTGTAAAACTAAGCTTAGTAACCAATTTCTGCTCCACACCTAACCTGAAAGGAAGGGCTTTTCGTCATCAGCTCCTGGTGGCTACAGGGACCCCCACATAACCAAGTGCTGAGCTTTTCCCTTATATCATGTTTAATGTTAGGCAATGGCGGATTTGGATCTTCACCTGGGGTTGATGTTTCCTCTGTTTTCTTCTTTGAGCTCTTTTTTATTTTGTTTTGTTGTTTGTTTTTGTAACCCAAAAAATTATATTATGACTGATCATTAAGATCTTCAAGATGGGGGGCCTGGAGAGATGACTCATTGGTTAAGAGCATTGGCTGCTCTCACAAGGACCTGGGTTCAATTCCCAGCACCCACATGACAGCTCGCTGTCATCTAAGTGGCCTATAACTCCAGTTCCGGGGATCTGACACCATCACACAAACATACATGCAGACAAAACACCAATGCACATAAAGTACATTTAAAAAAATCTTTAAGATAAACTGGATGCTGCAATAGCTAGATGCTTTGTTCCTTCACAAACCTCATGTCTGAATCTGTGAGACAAATTTTAGAGGTCTCATTTGCCCAGCCCAGATAGTCTTTTGTGTTAGCCTTGGCATTCCAGTAGTACTTTCTCCTCAAACTGGCTGGGTAACCACACTTGCGTGTTGATTTCTGAAGGTGGTAGGCCTTAAAGCCACAGTGGTCTCATGTGTTGCACATGTCTGCCATTCATTATGAACACGGACAATGTCCTTCTTCTGTCTTGTTTCTGCTTCCAAGACCGAGAATTTTCTACACTCTTTTAACATGGGTCTTCTCTTCCTCTCTCACTCGTACCTCCTTTGTTACTTCTTTTGTTTGTTTCCTCCAATGGTAAGTTTTGGAGTATCCTAGAGTTCTGACATTGAACAGTTCACTTCTTTCTATTTGAATCACAGCTATGGTACTTGCCATCTGATCAGAAAAAAGCTATTTAATTTCTCCTAGGTTTAGCTTACTCATTTATAAAATGAAAGTGAAAAAAAAAAAAAAAAACAACAGGTAACTCCTACACTGGTTATGAAGATTTACGTAAATTTATATATGTGCTTAGGTACTACCGTGTCAACATGTTCACTGCCACATATATGCCAGGGCAATGTGCACATAAATAATAGATTTATTTTTAAAAGCTCTCTGTGTTCCAACTCCTGGTGTTTCCAGTCCCGGTGTATCCAAAGCATCGCCTTTGGCCTGGATTATTACGGTAACCTCCTTCCCATCAGTAGCTTTTCTTAGTAGAGCTGCCAGAACGCTAAATAAGGGTGGCTTCGTCAGGTCACTTTGCCTCCGTACTCTGCAGGTCACCATGAGTTTTGTGTTCCTGACCTCGGCTCTTACAACAGTTCCCCTTCCTCACTTCAGTCAAACGCTGCTCTGTTGCTGCTCCTGCTCCCGCTGATTCTGTTTCAAAGGCATTTGATGTTTCTTGTGCTTGAAGTAGTCTCCACATGGCTGCATCACTTCATTTAGGTCTCATTTCAGAGGTTCTGGTGAGGTCTGTTACATTACACTGCATAAAGAGCCTCATCTTCCACACTCTGCCGCCTAGAACGCCCTCTTTGGTGTCCCCACAACTCCATTCCTCATTATCCGTATTCAGCACCTGATGTTTTCCTGTCATCCCAGACTAGACTGGTAGGCTTTATAAAGACACAGGCTTTATTTTACTCGTTATCCATTTTTAGAGATGTCTGATACATACAGTACTTTGTTTGCTGAGTAGATAATGGATGGATGACATATATATGAGTGGGTAGGTGAGTCAGAGACAAACTTCAGTTTTGTCATATGTTTATCTCATTTCATAGGAAACTCCTGCATGGGGGTGGCGGTTTCTGTCTCCTTTTTCCATACAAGCGTCAGGAGGTAGAAGGGCACACAGTGCAGGTAAAGAAAACTATTTGTGCTCTCCTGCCTGGTCGCTATGTTTCATGGGTTACTACAGCCACTCTAATTCTTTATTTAATTGGTATAGCCAAGAATTAGAAATCAAAAAGTCCCTTCAAAAGGCAGAATAGATGACTGATTACTTTCCCTTGACTTTAGCTCCAGAATTTATGCAAGTTTCCGGCAAGCTAAGATATCTTGTTTCTAACATATAGCAGTTCTGAAAGCTTCCACAGTGTGAAATTTCAGTAGCTGTGTCAGTTCTGCTGTCATGAAACAGACTAGGGGAAGTCAGGCTAACTGAAAAAAAAATTTTATGGAAATTACAGATCAGGTATAAGAAGCAAATCTACCTAGAACTTGTTAAAATCTGTCAGTGTGGAAGCTGGTACATTTGTAGACATTACAAATTTGTCACAGGAAGCCCCGACCTTCCCATGGGACAGACTTCAGAAGAACGGCACTACTACTGGCCCTCACCAAAGTTTTTATTAGCATGCTGGTGGAGTGGGAGACCAGGAGCATCCATGCGGTTCCCTGTAGAGCTTTCCCTGAAGCCACCCAGGGTGACGGGCATCTTCTCCTGTGTCTAGAGTAACTTTTAGAGGTGTGTTTCAAAGCATACTTGGGACTTCAAGCTGTTTAAATCAAGTCGATGCAAATGATGTGTAGCTTCCCTTAACTAAACAAGTACCTAGAGAAAGCTTTTAGGCCTCATGGCTCCTGGGTAGCATTTTAAGCAAACATAGTAAAGCAGAACCACCTCTCAGCCCTCTAATCTCAGGTCAGGGCACTGGAGAGTTGAGAACAACTTGGCAACGGCAGTGAAAATGCATCTTCCCCGCCCCCTTTAGATTACATACGTGTGTGTGTGTGTGTGTGTGTGTGTGTGTGTGTGTGTGTGTGTATGTATGAATACACAGAAAATCTTCATCAAATGCATGGATTTGCTTTAATGAAGACACAGAGTAGCTACAAGGGTGTTAAAACTTCAATTAGCATCATTTCATAAAATCGCCTGAAACATCCGTATAAAATATGGACAGGACAAGTCCTGGCAGTAAAATTAGAGATAGTTTTTGTGATTCACTATTGTATACAAAGGTAATCTCTCCGTTTGTATGAGTCAGGAAACCGGAAGCAACCTTACTGGGCGGCTCTGGCTTGTGGCTTCTCCTGAGGTTAAACATCAGGATGGCAGCTGAGGCAGTCGGCGTCTGGAGGCGTGACTGGGGCTTAAGGGTGGCTTTCAAGAAGGCCCATTCTCATGACTGTTTACTACAGGCTCTTTCTGCTCATTTGGCTCTCCCTTTAGGTGGCAACAGCTGTCTCACCACAGAACAAGAGAGTGACCAAGACAGAAACCGCAGGCTTTTTTTTTTAAATGGTTTAGTCTCAGAAGGCAGTCACTAAATCTCACCCACAGTCAAGAGAAAGGAGTAGACTCTGCCCTTGAGGAAGTATCAAGTATTCATGACCATACCTGGGAGTTGTGGTTGGTTGGTCATCCGGTTTGATTTGTTTTTGTATTTTGTACTTGCTTGACAAAATTTACCACTAAGCTGTTCCCCCAGTCTTGAGAAATATTATTTCATCTGTGACCTTGGGACATTTTACTCCCCTCTGAGCAAGCATCCACTAGGATTACATAGATAAAATCAAATAATGGCAGACTATTATCACAATCTATTCTTTTGTCCATATTTATATAAATAAGTTATATCATCTGCTTCCATCCTAAACCCCACCCAACTATCTACTAGGATTCTTGCAGAAAATCCATACCCACTCCTTTTTCATGAGTAATATAGGAAATGGCACACTCCCATAACAGGATTACTTTACATGCATAGCTAAGCATTTTTATGTGGCATTTTGTCAAAAGGTATCGTAAGTCCAAATAAGCATTTAAACCTCAAAATTAAAAATTCAGTTGCCTTTGTCTTCATATTCAGTCTCTAGATAGCTTCAATAGGTTACTTTGGCCAAAATTTTCCTTTCAGAAATTGGTTTTTTTTTTAAAGCAGTAGAGACTGCTTTAGCTCTACAAAGGAGATCTTGTTAGACAGAATACTTCCACACTGTATTAATATATTCCTAGACTCAAGTGATCCAAACCCTGGGACTTTAGGTTACACCACCATGCAGTCCTGAAATAAAGTAAAAATGGCCGTCTTACCAAAAGCAATTTACAGATTCAATGCAATCCCTATCAAAATATCTACACAATTTTTAAAGACCTTGAACGATCAATTCTCAATTTCATATGGAAAAACAAAAAACCCAGAATAGCTAAAATAATTCTGTACAATAAAAGTTCCTCCAGAGGATCAAGCTATACTGTAGAGCAACAGGAATTAAAACAGCATGGTGCTGGCATAGGCTGGTTGATCAATGGAATCGAGTCGAAGACTCAGAAATGAATCCACACACCCATAGGCACTTGATTTTTGACAAAGAAACCAAGTCTATACAATGGAAAAAAGGATAGCATCTTCAACAAACAGTGCTGGATGAGACTTGATAGGTTGGGATGATATGGTGAGGAAGGAGGTCCCCTTCTGTCACAGGTCTAGAGGAGGGGAATAGGGTGAAAGAGGGAGGGAGGGGGGACAGGAAGATACAAGTGAAGGGATAACAGTCAGGATATAATCTGAATGCATTATTTTTAAAAATGGGGGGAGGGGAAGCTTAAATTGAAGTGCCAACCAAGGACCATGCATGGACTGGACCTAGACCCGCTCACTACACAGATATAGCCAACGGGCAGCTCAGGCTTCATGTGGGTCCACTAGTAAGGACAGCAGGGACTGCCTCTGACATGGATTCTGATGCCTGCTTTTTGATCAATCTTGACAGGCGGGACTGCCTTGCTAGGCCACAGGGGAAGAGGACAGGCACAGTCCTGGTGTGAGTTGATGAGCTGGGGTAGATGGGAAGGCGCTTCCATTTTCTGAGGAATAGGGGAGGGGGAGAGGGTAGGGAAGGAGGGAAGAGAGGCGGGATGAGGCTATGACCAGGATGTAAAGTGAATAAAAAAAATTTTTTCCACAAAAATCTATTTTGATGATATGTAAATGTCGGTTTTGCCTACATGTATGTCTGTGTACCACGTGTGCCAGGTGCCCCCAGAGGCTATAAGAGAGTATTGGATCCTCCTTGGAGTAGATTATGGACAGATAGTGAACAGTGTGGGTGTAGATGCACTATTTTTTAAAGTTTACTGAAACTATGTTAGCTTTCTTTTTAGTGGTGCTGGGATTGGACCTAGGGGCTCAGGCAAAATAGGTTCTACTGCTGATTATAATATATGCATGTGTGTGTGTGTGTGTGTGTGTGTGTGTGTGTGTGTGTGTGTGTGTGATGTGTGCATTTAGTCACTGTAACAAAATAAAGGAGAACAGTCTTTGGCTCATGGTTTCAGAGGTTTCAGTCTGTGGTTGCTTGAGGCCCACAGCAGGACGACTCATTGTGCTGAGAAAACATGAGGAAAGTGCTGATTTTATTGTGGCCAGGAAGCAAAGAGAAAAGGAGGAAGGGAGTAGAGTCATGATGTCCTCCTGAAGGTCACACCCCTATCTTAGTTACTTTTCTATTGCTGTGACAAACACCATGATCAAGGCTACTTAGAAAAGAAGGTTAGAGTTCATGACCATCGTGGCAGGGAGCAGTGTAGAAGGTAAGTAGGCTGGAGCAGTAGCTGAGAGCTCACAACTGGTCCACATGCAATAATCAGGAGGTGGGGGCTGGGGAGAGAGGGAAAGACAGACAGACAGACAGACAGACAGATTGAGCTAACTAGGAACAACTTGGGCTTTTGAAACCTCCAAGCTTGCCTCTACTAATAACCTCCTCCAGCAGGGCCACACCTAATCCTTTCCAAGCAGTTCTACCAACTGGGGACCAAGCATCCATCCTATGTGTGGTTAAATTCTCATTCAAACCACCACAACCCTTGATGATCTAAGTTTATTCCGCTAAGCGTCACTATCTGAAAATAGACTACCTCTTAATAGTGCCAAAACCTGGGGCCAAGTCTTCAATACATGGGCCTTTGGGGGCCATTCAAGATCCAAACGGTAGAACTAGTGTATAATTTTACACTGCCTTTAAAAATCAGCTTGTCAATTACAACACATGAAATAAAGCATGCTCACTTTGAAATATTTTTATTGCCAGATATTTACATGAATATAATAGCCATTTCAGTCAACAGATAGGATGTTTCCACATCTTCCAAGAATTCCCTTGTACCACTTTGCGGTAATTGCCCCCTCAACCAACCATGCTCCAGATAGCCACTGACCTATCTTATAAATGATCTTTCCAAATCTTCTCTTAAAACACACGTGTGTTTGTTTTCTCTCCGGCTTCTTTCATTCAACATGTCTCTATGATTGCTATATGGAAGCTTTTATTAGTAGTTTGTTTCTTTTGGTTGCTAAGTGGTATTCTGTATGGACATAGCTGCAATTTGTTTAACTATTCCTCTGTGGATGGGTAATTGGGTTGTTTCCAGGTTTTTCTTTTCTAACATAAACAAACCACCTATGATCATTTGTGTGTGAGCCTTGTTCTAAACTTATGTCATGTGGCTATGCCTTTCATTTTCCTTTGGGCATCTGAGAAGAATGTCTTAGATTAGTAAGCATCTTCTGACCTATTTTCTAAGGTCCCGAAGGACTTTTACTAGCAACATCCAGTCATTTTTAAGAGTTGCTGTGTACTTTGGATCCTAACACATTCCGATTAGTCATCATCTCTTCTTGATGTCATGGGCATCTTTTTTTCTTTTTTTTTTTTTTCTGGTGCGGGCATAGGAAAGGCATTCTTTCCATTTTTGGAGCATCAGGTAAGGGATGGCAAGTCCCCTGGGTGAGAGCCAGGAGAACGGGTAGAGAATTTTTCTCTAGAGGAGTACTTTTACATCGAAATATATGTGAGTTTGTGAATTAGTTTTCTTTTAGCTGGGCTATAGGGCTTCTCATGTTCAAATGCTAGTTCCACCATTTTCTAGGCATCCACATGCCTTGAGTAAACATCTTCCAAGCTCCTTTTCATCATCTGTAACCAAGGGAAACAACAGCACTCTATGGATTCCTGTGCACATCAACAGAGACAGTACATGAGAAGCACGCTGTACAATGGCCAGCTGGGTTTAAAGCATAATTAAGTGATAACGTTACTTTTAATGTGTAGGAGCGTTTTGCCTGTATGTATGTATGAATGTATGTATCATTGTATGTATGTTTCGTATGTATGTATGTATCATTGTATGTATGCATGCATGTGTATATGATTGTATGTATATATGTGTACTGCATGTGTGTCTCATGCTCATGGAGGCCAGAAGAGAGTGCTATATCCTCTGGCACTGAAGTTACAGATGATTGTTAGATGCTGTGTGGTGCTGGGAACTGAACACAGGTCCTCTGCAAGAGCAGCAAGTGCTCTGACCTGCGGAGCCATCTATCCAGTGTCTTAGTGGTAACTTTAAAAAATACAAACAGTTCTTCATGTAGGGACTGTCTATAGTTTCCTAGTTTTCCTTCTCAGCTTTGGGGTTGCTGGGCATTTAAAGTCAGAATCTACCACTGACCTATATGCCCTGTCTGATAATTTCCTTTAAATGAAGTTTCTTAATCTGTTTGAAAATGACAATAATTGTCACTTAGTAAGATGTATTGCCAAATTATGAATTCAATAAATACTTGTTTAGCACTAAATATTCAGACAGAACACACTATGTGAAGAACACGGTCCTCACCATCAGTGACCCCAAAACAAACAATGCAGGAAACACAGTGAGGCTGGTATTACAGAGATGAAAGTGAAAACACTAAGAGTAAGTTTTCCTAACAAGGCCAAATCAAAGATACCGAATACACTGAGTTTGTAATTTGAAATCAATTTTGCATAGCTCATTAGCTTCTTCTAAAATACATATCCACAAACAGAAAAGAAAAACTTACAACTAAAATAGGATTTAGAAACTAGACTGGCATGGATTACCACTCTGAGTGTTAGTGGTAGCTTTTATTTCTGCCACACGAAAGTTATTGCTTTTTTTTTTTCTTGCAGAGATTCCCTTTTCCTGAGTTGGGCTTTGTTTTTAAGTTTAATAGTTTGTACTGATCTGACAAAAAAAAAGGTCAGTTTATTCCAAAAGTCTGAAATATAAAATATATACTTACATACAAAATGTCCTAAAAGGTTCTACTTTTAAGTGCAAGACTAGAAATTAATACAAACAAGCAATTAAAAAGTAAAATTAGAAGTGGAAAGATAGTTTAGCTCTGAAGAGAACTTTCTGCTCTTGCACAGGACCTGCGTTGAGTTCCCAACTTCCACATGGTGGCTCACGACTACACTGTACAGTATATATACACTATCTACTCTACTATGCTCCAGTTCCAGGGAGTTTGATTCCTTCACCCAACCTCCAAAGGCATGTACATAGTATCAGACATGCAGGTAAAGCATTCATACACATAAAATAAAAATAAACAAGTCCAAAAATAATGTTAAAAAATAAAATGTAAACCTTGGCATGTAGAACAGTAAGAGAGCCCGTATGTGTGTAAGGGCCCGGATTCACCTCCAAATGCCACTACAGATAAAAATACTAAAAATAAAATAATAAAACTATGATGAAGTTTTTCTTTAGAACATAAAAAGTAAATGATCTATGTACAGGCATGATGGCTCCGGTGGAAGTGCCTGCTGGCAAGCCGGACAACCCAAGTTTAGCCCCTGGGGCCACCTGTGTACAGCATCTAGGACATTCGCCCATGTAGTAGTAGCCATGTGCAATTCTCCAAGGCCCCCTCTGCTCTGCCTCCTGCTGGGGTGCCATCTAGCCTGTGAGAAGAGTCTAGAGGAAAAGCCACAACAGACCCCTCCGTGTTCTGTTCCACCTCTCTGTTTGCAACTGTGCCGCCTCTGTTCCTACAGCAGACATAGTGATATTCATGTTAAGAGTCAACTTAGCACAATGTTCTGAAAGTGTCACGTCCGTCTTTTAAATCTACAGAGACTTATCATATTGAGAACTCACCTTTAGGTCATCCAGCGGGTTTCTCCATCCATTGTGACTTTTTCTGCTTTACTTGTCTCGTGTGCATCCCCCTGAGAAAGGGGGGGACAGATGAGTGACAAGGATGAGGAAATTAAGAAGATTTGGTCTGAGAAGAGAGCGCCAGAGGGGAAGAGGAGCGAGAGGGAGGGACAACGGGGGAGGATATCATTAGAGAAAAAGTGGGGAAGAAGGAAGGCCAGAGACTAGAGAGAAAAGGGCACACGAGGAGAAAACTTAATTTGGGTCTCAAATTCAAACGATGCTCTAACCACCTCACCAAGTGTCACCAAGCGTCTGTGTTCTTCCTAGCGGAGTTCACTGCGGGCTCACAAATGTAGTCCCTTCTGGGGGCTCCCTCCCTTTTTCTTTTTAGTTTGGGTTTCACAAGCTGGGGGAATGAAGCTGGCCGCTTCGAGCTTCATCTGTAGTTTTCAACAGGAAGATGGAAAAGAAACAGGTGGGGGTGGGCAGGAAACCGAATGACCCATGTATGATTTGCCCCCTCATTTCTCAAACCTTTGACTTTGGTCCCCATTCTTTTTCATCCAGGAAAGATGCTGTGGCATCACAGAAAAGCCTACCATCTGGGATCACTACAGAGAAGACAGAAAGGCTGAGGAGAAGGAAGCCTTGAAAGTCAAGAAAGGAGAGAGATGGAGCCAGGTCCAGAGAGACAGTCCTAGCTCGGGATCGCTACGCCTTTACATGGCCTTGCTTATAGAAACAGTGCATTTGCGGTGTCACTTTCCACAGTGGCACATTCAAGTGCAGAGTGTGTGTGTGTGTGGGGGGGGAGATGAACTGGATCCCTCTGTCCTGAACTAGCTCTGCCTAGCAGCTGGGAGAGTAAGAATTGGACAAACTCGCCACCAGGGATGCGTTCTCCTCCTTTGAGCAGCATTATTATCCTGGCTTTACCTAGAAATCAGAATTGATGACACCTTCTTAGTCTTTGTTGAGACTGAGTTTAATGGAACGAGGGTTTAGGATGTGGTAGCCTTTGCCCTCTTGAGGTAAAGAGAATTAATGAATGCCAAGAGTGTGTGGAAGGAGAAAACACGGCTTTTAGAGGAGAGTGAGAACAGGGAAAGAAACGCTAATCAGCGGGAAAACGGAAAAACTGTACAAGCCTAAGTAAGAAAGACGGGAAGACATGGAGAGGAAAAGAAGAAAGAAACGAGAAAGCACGTGAGAGAAAACAAACAGGGAAAGAAGTTAATGCTTTGTGGCGACCTGCATGCCACATTGTATGTTGTGCCACGCTTGTGGTTCAGCAAGCTCGGCGTGGACTTTCCCTACTCCTTTGCTGTACCTGTGGTTAGTCCCTGATGTCCACGACACCCATTTCAAGCTGCCTGCTGGCCTTACAGAGATGGGCTGTCAGCAGCACAAAATATCAGCATTTAGAATAACAAGTGTCAAAATGTCCTCCTTAGCTCAACAGCCCAGCCATACACAGAGGATGTTAAGTGAAATTTTCACGTAACGGAGAAAGTAGGGTTAGAATTAAAGTCTGGGGCCCCTGACTCAACGTCAGAGTTCAACTGCCCTTGCCAGCATTTCTAGAATCCCTCTGGCTCCCTTTCCTACATTATTTCATGGATGTAGGTGTGCTACTCATGCTGTCTCCCAAACTGTTCCTACAGGTAGACTGACAATAACTCTGTGTGTACACACACACACGTGTGTGATGGGTACACATGTATGTAAGTGTGCACATATGTACATGTGGAGGCCAGAGAACAACCTCGGGTGTCTCCTTAGGATTTGTCCACCTTGACTTTTGGGACAGAATCTTATGGCCTGGGTCTTGCAGATTCAGGCAGCTGATCAGTGGCTGCCAGGATCCTCCAGTCTCTGCGTAGGGGTTACTAGCGTGTACTACTATGCCCAGATTTTTACGTGGCTGCTGGGGATTGAGCTGATGTCCTCATGCCTCAGCACTTTAGTGCCTGACCTATCTCCCCAGCCTCTGTCAATAAATCGTTATCACTGTTGTCAGCCTTGTCACCATCACCCAAGGTTTTTGTAAGTACACATTAACTGAGTGAAATATGTAAGTGACTTTCTGACTGTATACATACGTCCTTGTCCTTCCTGAGTCTGTCAAAGTACTTCATAAGCACCACGTGCCTGGGCAGTTGAAAAACACTGTGTTTGTAGAAGTTTGTGGAACTATTAGTCACATGTAAGATAAAGACAACCATATCAGTGCCCTGCAGGAACCGGACACATCCATAGCTAACTAGTTCTGTCTCTGTGTTTAGTGACAAGTTAGTCACGGTGCCATTAGAGGTACCTTTAATGTTAGCAAACAAGGATACTTGTTTGGGTTACTTGTACAGGGTAACTCTACAGTTTCTAAAAATTTAGTGTCTTGACCTCTTTATAAAATATAGTTTGCAGTAGAAGTTGATTAGTGAAAACTCTACAAACTGAAAGGGAGAGCTTGCATTTTATTTAAAAAATATTTTATTTTTAATCATGTGTATATATGTGTGTATGTCTATGAGAGTATATGTTGTGTGTGTGTGTGTGTGTGTGTGTGTGTGCGCATGCACATGCACCCATAAAGGCCAGAGGTGTGAGAGCTCCTAAGTTGTGAGCTGCCTAACCTAGGAGCTAGAATCAAACTGGGATCCTCTAAAAGATACATGTTCTTAACTACAGAGTCGTCTCTCCAGCCCCCAGCCTGCATCTCTCTGTGTTCTCAGCTTCACCACTGTAGTCGGAACGCAGATCCCACCTTGTGGTGAAGCTCAGTGGGTGGTTTGGATACTGATGCTCAATGCGAAGATAGAAAGACAGAAAGTCCCACTTGTGTAAAACTCTGTACTATGTTGGGCTGGAGAGGCGGCTCAGTGGTTAAGAGCACTTGTGACTATTTCAGTTGCCAGCACTTGCTTCATGGCTCACAGCTGTCTGTAGCTGCAGTTCCAGGATATCTGGTGCCCTCTTCTGGCCTTGTCCAGAATCAGGCACATACATACATGCATACAAAACATTCATATTCATATGCATAAAACAAATCTTTTTTAAAAGTTATGTCTTCTGGGCTGGAGAGATGGCTCAGGGGTTAAAGAGCACTGGCTGCTCTTCCAAAGGTCCTGAGTTCAATTCCCAGCAACCACATGGTGGCTCACAACCATCTGTAATGAGATCTGGTGCCCTCTATACATGCAGATGGAACACTATATACATAATAAATAAATCTTTAAAAAAAAGTTATGTCTTCTTTTTCTTTTGGTAGAACTGATTCTTAAATATGACTACAAATGTCTTCAGGTATTCTTGGGTTTTTGTTTTTGTTGTTGTTGTTTTTGTATTTTCTCCTCTCCACTTAAACCAAGTTAAATAGTCCTGTGTTCTTTCCGTAGTATCCTTTGATGAGTATGATGCAGCCGAGGCTGTTCCAGCTCACAGGTTAGCGAGCGGTGGCTAGAGGTGAGTCCGAAGTCAGCAAAGGGCACGGTTTCCTGTCAGCCTATACATATGGCAACCTCTTCATCACGTGTTTGTTGTTGGAAATGAAAGATGCCTGAAGACATGGGAGTATACAACTAAGAAGTCCCTGTACCTAAACGTTAAATAAGTCCCTGTACCTAAACGTTAAATAAGTCACCCCACGGTGAGCGCTAGGCTAAGGACATTAGTAGTAAGAGAGGAGGAGCTGAGTGATTTTAATTTACCAAAAATACCTCCCATACAAATGTGTGCAGACAGGAGGTCCCGGTGCTGCTGTGGGTCGCATCCAGCTGTGGAGCCTGCCTTGGAGAGGATCGTGAGTAAGGGCTTAGACTGGGGGAACTGGGAAGCCGGACGTGACCCGTACACGTGATAGAGTCTGAAGACTGAAGGAGTCTCTCCAGGGTGGAGGGTTTAGAATGCGGAGGCATCAGAAAGTCGAGCTGGAATCCTTTGCTCCAAGAACCCCAAGTGACCCCGGTCTACTGAAGAGGGCAACGCAATGCATCTTGGAATTTGTTCCTTACCTGAAGTGTCTGACTCAGTTCTTGTACTCCTGTAAAAACAAACAGCTCATTTCAAAGAGTGGTCATCGTGACCACAGGTATTTAGGGAAGAATAGCTCGGTCTGTGATAACTAGCTATTTTCCAAATGCTTTGTGAGTGGTAATGGATTGTGCTTAGCAAGCCTGGACTGTTATTGATTATCCCAGGGCAAGAGTGTTTATTTACTGGTTATTCAGCTTGTGAAAGCCACAAAACCAGATTGTGTGTAATAGCGTAAGGTCTGCAGCTGTTGCATTTCTCATCAGCCACAGGCTGCTGGCATCTCCACCGCCGCCGCCCAGCCCGCCCCTCTTGGTGGATCGTGTGAGAAGCTGTTGGAGAGTTAACCTTTAGATTGCCCTGCCCAGGTAATAACGCAGAGCCGGTTCTGACTCATGCGAGGGGTCATACAGATACGTTCACTTCAGCTTCTACAGTGGATCTTTCAGGAACTAAATTTAAAGAGGAAATTCTCTGAAATTTGCAAAAAAAAAAAAAAAAAAAAAAAAAAAATCACACTGCTCTGCCAATACGTCTGATGATTTAGATCGAAGGCAGAGATTAATGATAAAAATTGTTGAGAGACTGCGCAATACAAACGGAATGTGCCTTATAAAACAGGTGCAAATTAAAACAGAGCCCGTTATCCTGGTCAAAGCAAAGGGTCACTGCCCATGAAGTAAATTCTTCCTCACTCTAAGACCACCCGTGACCATGGAGAAGGGCTTGGTTCTTCCTCTTTAATCCCGCGTGAATTGAACCGGCTAGCTTTGCATTTTAAACAGCAGTGCCGGGAGGAACACACTATCCAACAAGGTCGGTTCTACTTTTAAATACGTTTGCATTTCAAACCATTGAAAAATGTCCCTGAAATGAATAGCCTTAGGGGGAAAACATATAGAATGTATTCATCAACCTCACCCTCCAACCTCTACAAATGCCCCGGGGATAAAGCTTAGGTGAATTCCATTCTGTTCTTAAACTATTACATCTTTCTTTTTGCAATTAGCCTTCTGAAATTAGACACTAGCTACTAATTTTGTTCCCAGTGCAAACAAACAGCAAAAAGGAGCCCATGGTTTCCCAAAACTATTCCCCATACAAATATGTCCCCATGGGACAGACCGCAAGAGGATTACTTAGAATAAAAATTTAGTTTATTTTTCCCATTTATTTCTTCCTAGTAGTTAGTAGATCAATGGCAAAGACAGCTAAAGGGGAAAGCCTTAAACAATTTAAGACTTGCTAAATTACAATATCTTTATATTTTAAATTTTCATTATTTTGTTCACATCAATTCTAATGATTGTATAAGTGAAGCTAACAAAACTGGAACCTACAGAGCACTTTTCATCCTGTTACCTTTGTAATTTTTTATTATTATTAACAACAATAACAAACAAACAAAGAAACAAACAAAAAAACCAAAACCCAGCAGGGCTGTGGTGGCACGTCTTTAATCCCAGCACTCGAGAGGCCGAGGCAGCTGGATCTCTGTGAGTTCGAGGTCAGCCTGGTCTACGTAGTTAAGGACAGCCAGGGCTCCATAGCACTCGAGAGGCCGAGGCAGCTGGATCTCTGTGAGTTCGAGGTCAGCCTGGTCTACGTAGTTAAGGACAGCCAGGGCTCCATAGTGATACTCTGTCTCAAAAACCACAAAGAAGAGGGCAATAAATGTCCCTGCTCAGTTCCCTTTGAAGTGGGAGAGATGGCGCTTGGGCTCAGAGCATTGGCTCTTTTTTCCAGAGAACCCAGGCTCAAGCCCAGCACCCACAAAGAGACTCACAACCATCTGTAACTCCAGGTCCAGGGAAGATGATGCCCTGCCCCAGCTGTCCCCCACATCCCTCTCACACTCTATAGCCTTCAAGAGCAGGATCCGAGCTGGGTGGGAGGCAGAGGCAGGTGGATCTCTGAGGTTGTAGCCAGCCTGTTCTACAAAGCGAGTTCCAGACAGCAAGGGCTACACAGAGAAACCCTGTTTTGAAAACCAACCAACCAACCATAACAACATACCAAGTGTGCTGATGAGATCATTCAGAGGATACAAGCACCTGCTGCTAAGCCTGAAAACCTGATTTGACCCCCAGACCCCACATGGAAAAAGGAGAGAACTAATTCCCACAAGCTGCCCTCTGACCTGCACACATGCATCTTGATATATTTATTCCCCACCCAACCCCACTAAATGAATAATTAATATTTAAAAATCATAAAAAACAAAACAAAAACAATGCTGCGTGTGGCGGTGTAGGTTTTTCATTCAGCACCTGGGAGGCAGAGGCAGAGGCAGGTAGATATCTGTTCAGAGCTACCTGGTCTACATAGCAAGCGCTAAGCTAGCCAGAGATATATAGTGAGATTCAGTCTCAAATAAAACCCAACCAGGCAACAAAGAAACCTACCTTGAACAAAACAATCAAGGCAGAGCACTTGTCTAGCATGTACAAGGCCTATGTTCAATGAAGAAGAAGAAGAAAAAAAGAAGAAGAAGAAGAAGGAGAAGAAGAAGCAGAAGAAGAAGAAGAAGAAGAAGAAGAAGAAGAAGAAGAAGAAGAAG
>OU015742.1:171764155-171807488 GCA_907169655.1 Acomys percivali | reverse complement strand
AGAAGAAGAAGAAGAAGAAGAAGAAGAAGAAGAAGAAGAAGAAGAAGAAGAAGAAGAAAATGAAGAGCTAATATAGGGAACTAGAGAGATGGCTCAGTTCCTGAGGACCTGCGTTCAGTTCACAGCACTCCAGCTCCACCTTCTGCAGGCTCCACGGGCATCTGCGCTCACATGCACACAACCCCACACAGTCACACACGCATACACATAAAAGTATTTTTTTTAAAAGAGCTAATCTAATGCTGAGGGAAATTTTAGGGCAATGAAATGATTCCTATGAACTTTAAGTACATGCTACATACATTCATCGAAACCCATAGAGCTGTTTACTATGAGGTATGACCCCTTCATGTTGTGAATTGTAAACTCCAGCCATTTAATAGCCACACATTGGTTACACTGATTATAACACGTTAACGAGGAAGCTGGGGTGCGGGAGGGAAGTGGCCTTGGCTCCGTCTGCTCAGTTGTTCTATACATTGAAAGCTCTGCTACAAAATAAAGTTTGTCCCTCAATTTTTTTCTGGGCATGCAACAATTTTCCTTACAAAAGGACAGAGAAAAAAGATGCTGGTTTAAACAGACTCATGAGGTTAATTTTAATTTACGGTGTGTTTGTAGGATGTTAGTGGCTGGGAATATTATGTGAGAATGAAATAAAATAGAAGGGTGACACTAGTGTCTCGGCCTGACCAACAGTTACTTAGGACAAATTTTCTAAGTTGGAGGGATTCATTTATATCATTAAAGGAAAGCATCTTAGGATTTGATATTAAGCCCACACTGACATGTAGCAGCGAATGCTCTGTTTCCCACAGACTCGCACACACTGCTGTCCTGCATCAAGCACTTTTGCCTTCCTTCTCTGTTTCTGGCCAATGGTTTCTGTTTTTCTCTCCATTCTTTATTACCCCTTCCCTCCTGTTTGTTTGTTGTAAACTTTCTTCTTTTATTCTTTAGCTCACCTTTATGATCATTATTTAATTTCACTGAGGTAACTCAGAGATTTCCATCAATAACAGATGAGCAAGCTAGGCAACAGTGGTTTACACCTGCAACCCCAGCTGAGGCAAGAGAATTGAGAATATAAGCAGAATTTGGGTTACATAGTAAGTCCCAGGCCAACCTGAGTTATATATTGAGACTTCATGCTAAAAATACAACTATTTAACAGGTTAGGGATGTACCCTATTGGCAGAGTGCTTGCGCACCACGGAGACTCTATATTCAGCCCCATATATGTAGGGTGGTAGAACACAACGCCACCAGTGGTCTGGGGGACATTTATTGCTTTAATTGTTTTTCCACCTCTAATAGGAAAGTAGAAAATTCCCTGTGGGTGATTTCCACAGTGAGCCATAGTATGTACGTGTATGTAGCTCCTAGTCTAGGAGAATTCCTATAAGGAAACTCCTGAGTTCGAGTTGACAGTTTTCTTTTGACTATAAAATACATATACACACCCCCAACCACATACTAAACAAACAAAGGCAACTGAAAAAAATTAGAAACTCAAATATTTAGTGTAGGTGCTGAAGACCCATACCTCTATAAATGGAATTTGGGAAGCATGCCTCAGTGAAAAAGTGTACTGTTAGCATGTGCGAGTCTCTTGGTTCAATCCCCAGCACTCACTCCCCAAAGGTTATCAGTACAAAGTTTAACATTGATAAAGTAGACTCAAAAGAAGCTTGGAGAAGCAAAAGGAAATGTTAGTCAAAGATTTATTCTGTCCTAACAAAGTAAGATGGGACAATAATATATTATTTTTAGAACTAAAATAAACTAGAAGAAAAGGAAATTATATCATTGCCCCAGTTCCACAGGAGAGTTCTCTTTTTTGTTGTTCACTGAAGCAACAAAAGTAATTTTCAGTGGCAAAGTGTGATTCATTTGGTTGATAGTATTTACCAGGTACCTTGTATGCATTCAGAACAAGTAATAAACAGTAAAAATAATCAAGTCCCTGTCTTTTTGACGTGCTTTATTCCAGTGGAGGAGGCAGATCATAAACAAACAAAATGTATTATGCCAGCTAGAATGTGCTGTGATTAAATCTGAGATGGTGGGAGGGACAAAGGGAGACAAAGTAGTGATTTGAGGAAGGCAAAAAAGAAAAAGCATGGAGGGGGACACATTGGAGCAGACAACTAAAGTATTAATCTCTGAGAGAATTGAGTTCCAATCTGCCTAATAATTACAAATATCTGCCAAATAAATCATTTTAAACATACACATGCATAATATACTTATATACATATGACCAAAATGGGAAAATGAAAACACTATCTTTCTAAATAATTGATGACAATTCATAAAATTTCCAATTAAATTATTTCAAGACAGAAACAGTAAACTGACTCCAGAAGACAGACATATATGCTTGGGAAGTGTATGCACTGGGCGTGCAAGACGGCTCAGCACTTGCCCCCAGCCCTGACGGCTTCAGTTTGCTCCCCCAGACCTACAAGAGGGCAGGAGAGTTTCTTCTCCTCCAAGTGTCCTCTGACTTCTGTGCATGTGCATGTGGACACAGGATGACCGCGTGTAAACACAATTAGAAAATAAAACAGACCAAGCTAAGCATTTTCCAGTTGCTTCTCGCTGGACGTCTGTCACCTCACGCTGTCCCGACATGTGGTGAGGAGCTTTACTGCAGATGGTTGATCAACCAACTGCCCATCCACACAACACATAGTTACCGTTGACTTGTAGAAACACATGTCAAAGAAAACAACCGAAAGAGGAAAGTAATGTATTAGAGCATAATGCCTCGGAGTTCAAACTGACAGAGGATCCACGTGAGCGTGGAGAAGGGCTAATCAGGAAGCCACCTGCTTTAGTGACACAGCAGACACTCACTAGGAGAAGCAAATATGCAGAACTGAGGGTTTACAAGCCCTAACACTGTGAAGACATGTATACAAGGGGGGCTTATTTCTACGATGGGAAGAAGCCACGGCTTGAACATAGCTGATGGTTAGCGGGTTGGTATTTGTTGTAGCTATTGATAGACAATAGATCTCTCTCTCTTTTTTTTAAGATTTATTTTACTTATTTTTCTTAATTTACTTGTTGTTTTACTTATTTTAATTTGTATGTGTGTGTGTTGGGGGTGGTATTTGTGCACATGTGAGTTCAGTGACCCTCAGAGTCCAGAAGAGAGTACTGAGCGAGGTTCACTATGTAACCCTGGCTGGCTGTTCAGACCAGGCTGGCTAAGAACTCACAGAGATCTGCCCGCCTTTATTCCCACATGCCGGGGCAAAAGGTGTGCACCACTGTGCTTGGCAATTAAAATTTTTTATTACATTTTATATATTTCTTTGTTCTGTCATGATTGATAGAGCTATACTTTAATATAGAGTATACAGAAATATTACTGGAAATACTAATTTTTTAAAATTTTAAGTAGAATACATCTAAAATAAAAATTTACATTCTTCTTCTTCTTCTTCTTCTTCTTATTATTATTATTATTATTATTATTATTATTATTATTATTATTATTATTATTATTATTATATTTGTGTGTGTGTGTGTGTGTTGGTCAGATATACCTTTCTGGAGTAAGGAATCTAACTCGTGATATTAGGTTTGTTCAGCAAGCACGTTTTTATTTGCTGATCCATCTCACTGGCCATAGAATTTCTTTATTAAAAAAAACTGTTGGATGCAGTGGGGTTGCCTGTGATCCTAACACTTAGGGCTGAGATAGAAGGATTGTAAATTCAAGATGAGTATGAGCTACATAGTGAATTTGAGACCAGCCTGGAATATGTAGCAAGACTCAAAACAAAAACAAATTGGCTGTAGTTTGAAGCAAATTCCTTTAGCATGATTCTGAGAAACTCACTAATATATAGATGTTTTCTGTTATCCAGAATATAAGTTTTCCAGCGTGGCCAAAATGTGGTGACCATTCTGTTCTGTGTGTGAGAGAGACTGATATCAGTCCTCCTCAGTATTATACTAAGTTTGCTACATTTTGCCCACAGAGGTTCTAAGATGCTAGAACTCTAAGGCCTTTATGACAATAAAGTAGGATTAACCCAGAATCATTTTTTTTGTTGTTGTTGTTTTTTTGAGGCAGGGTTTCCCTGTGGAGCCTTGGATATCCTGGACTCGCTCTGTAGACCAGGTTGGCTTCGAACTCACAGTGATCTGCTCCCAAGTGCTGTGATTAAATGCGTGTTCCACCATGCTCAGCTTGGCATGTTTTTGTCTGGCCTTGGAAAAAGCAAACAGTTTTGAGAAATAAAATGTATTTTAAAAATAAATTTCTGCCAGGTATGGTGGTGCATGCCTTTAATCCCAGCACTCGGGAGACAGAGGCAGGTGGATTGTTGTGAGTTCGAGGTCAGCCTGGTCTACAAAGTGAGTCTAGGGCAGCCAAGGCTATATAGAGAAACCTGGTCTTAAAAAACCCAAAAAAAATTTTTTAAAGGGAAAAATGGCATAAACCAAATATAATACAGAGTTAAAAATAAAACTGTCCAGAAAATTTAGAAAGTGCCTTTTTTCTTTAGTGAGAATGTTGATGACTCCTGTTTCTTCAGGTTTTCAATTTATGATTGTTTTAGTTTTCCACTTTGCATTTTTACTAAAAGTCAATTACTTAATTTATTGTCTCCAAGGTTTTGTTTGTTTTGTTTTTAAGATTTATTTAGTAATTTTGGTTTTTCAGGTCAGGATTTTTCTGTGTAGCCCTGGCTGTCCTGGAGCTGGCTTTATATACCTGGCTGGCTTTGGACTCAGAGATCTGCCTGCCTCTGCCTCCCCAGTGCTGGGATTAACGATATTTGCCATCATGCCTTTATTTATATTTTAATGTTATGTGTAAATGTCAGTGCATGTACATATGTATGAACACCAGGCACATGCTTGGTACCACCAGATGTCAGAAAAGCATGTTGGGTTTCCTGTAGCTGGATCTATAGGCTGCTGTGGAAGTTTTGGGTTATATGTAAACGTGTTTCTGTTTTAATCCCAGGTGTGGGCTATGGGAGCTGCTCTTGTTTGTCCACAGCTGAGAACCGCCTCCTGAGAGGGCGAGTGATCTGCTGAGAACTACCTCATGCAGGAGTGTTTTCTTTGTCAGTGGGGATAAAAGCCAGACCCAAAGAGAGACTGGGGGCTCTGAGAAAGAAGAAGACTGCTTCCCCTGCGGCTCCTGGTTGCAGCTGATGCAGTTTGAAGGGAAGAAGTTGAGATCCTGAACCGAGCATTGACTTGTCCCAAGGAACCTGAGGATTCTAAGGAGCAGGAAGCAGCTAAGGAAAACTACACCCCCTCTTCCCACTAACCTTTCTGCCTTACTTGGGGTGTTGGAAGGGATTGGAGTGGAGTAGGGAGCAAGAGATTTAAGGAACCCAAAATAAAGATAGTTGTTTAAAAGTGTGCCAACAACAGGCAGTTATGCCCTGCCCAGTATAGGTGCTAGGAACCAAACCAGGACCTTCTGCAAGAGCCCTAAGTGCTCTGGACTGCTGAGCCATCTCTCTAGCTCCTAATGTCTCCAAGTTTTAAAGGAAAAATTTTATGGACTTTCTCAGTAACATTTACTATTCCGCCTATTGTTAGTTGACATGACCCCTTTAAGTTCTCGGTTTTACTCTTTCAAAAAGTCGTCATCCCAGTAGCTTGCTGTTTTGTTCTTTTTGAAAAAACAAACAAACAATAAATCCATTGTTAGCACTTCAAATTACTTAGCAAATTCTAGTTAATTTCATTCCTAAGTTAATTTTTCTTATCCTGTGTATGTGGCCACAGGTATATACATTACTTCTTTCCCTCTGTTGAGCATCAAACCCAGGGCCTTGTGTGTGCTCTGCAAATAGTCCACCACAAGCTACCCTCCCAGGCCTTCTTTTAATATATATATATATTTAAAAGGCAGACAGTATTGTATCCCCCATTCTCATGTTTAGTAACTTAAGTTGTCTTTTGTTTAAGGTGGGGTTTGACTGTGCTTCGCAGGCTGGTCTGGAGCTCCAGGCCTGAAGGGATTCTCCTGCCTCAGCCTCCAGGGTAGCTGGGCCTACAGGCAAGTGCCACCCAGCCTAAAGCAAACATTTAGATCTGGGTTATTTTTAAATTTTACTCTAGGATGATTGTTTTTTCTTGCACCTTTATACCATGACAACACCCATGTACATTCAGTTTATAATCAGTTTAGCAATAGAGGTATTAAAATGACAAAAATAGTTGTTTTTCATATTATTAGAAGTGCAGAGATGCGTAAGGGATATATAGAAGCTCTGTAGAAGAAAATGTAGGTAAATGTAGGGAGATAAAACTGTCCTCCGTTTTCCTAGAAGTCAACATTCCCAAATGTGAGCCCTGGGTGGCTGCTTATTTCCTAAAATGTATGCTTTTGGTGTTAAGTCAACAGCCAGAATACCAGCTGCAAAGCACAAGATGCTAGTATAGAAACAAAAATTAGCCAAGGCTGACCCCCAAAATGGATGGCTAAGAGGTACCTATGTCATCATTCTGTCATGCTGTATCTGTGTGAGGACCCTCAGAGGCAAATGCCTGAGGTGCAGCCTGTGTGCATGCTGGACGCCCAATAGTGCCCACTGCATTTTCCCGGGCTACTGACCTGGACTCTGTAGCTTTGAGATCTGCATTTTGAAGATCAGTCATCTGTTCCTCAGAGGCTTTGTCACTCATTCCTTTGGGCATGCTTTCCTCGCTTTTTACAGGGGTCAGAGTAGTCTGAGAACACCTTTCACCTTGGAAAGTCAGGGCTGAGTCTGAGATGGTGACAGATTTCGGGGATTCTCTGAAGTCCTTCTTACTGTTTGTATCTTGAAGACACCCATGCTTCAGGACATTTTCCTTGGGGGGAAAACAAACAATGGGAAGTCAGATGACGGGAGGGCATCCTGTCGAAGCGATTACTTATGGAGCAGTTTCTGGTCGTTTCGTCCATACTGAGTGTTCACACGTCCAGGCACAGGGAGTAAGGCAAGGTGCTGCATAGCCATGGAGAAGGTCCTGGGCTAGGGGGTTAGCCTGTGCCACCGTAGCCTCATGCAGAACATTCAGGTCTGAGTGCCGCACACCAGTGTCACCGCACACAAGACGATCAGCGTCTAATCACAACACATGTCTTCGAATTATAGGCTAAGGAAGGGCTTTCTAGAAATACTTTGCCACCTACTCCTTGGTCTGGTTGCTTCGGGAGCATCTGACAGGCAACGGGGGATTGGGGCTCACAACAACAACAACAACAACAACAACAACAACAACAACAACAACAACAACAATTTCATTCTTCCAGAATTACAGCCTAATCTAAAATGCAATTCTCTAAAATCCCTTTTCTCTTTTTATTGTTTCCTGTCACATACTACCTCTCTAGGTCTCTCAGTGACCATATCAGAGTGGTCAACATGCCTCATGTGGGCCTTCGTACAATCAGTCAGAGAACTCCACCAGTGTCTCTACTATTCCTCCGGCCTGCCCTCTTCTCACACAGCCACTACTTGGTCTATTCCAGTACTGTTGGACCTAGTGGTACATGCCTGCGGTTCCTGAGCTGGAGGGCTGCAAATTCAAAGACAATCTGGGCTAGTATAGCGAGACCATGTCATTAAAAACGGTGATAAACTATTTGGATATTTCCTATAGCATAGGAACAGAATTCAGAGGAGTACTTAAGGTATAAAGAAACTGCACATACTCCCTCGATGTATAGACAAACTGCCATTCACAGTATGTGTTGTTTTTTGTTTTGTTTGTTTGTTTGTGTTGTGTCTTTTGTATGTCTGTGTATGCACATGTGTGTTCAAATGCATGTCCATATGTGTGCATGTGCTTGTGGAGGTCAGACATCCACACAGGCATCTTCTCTCTGTAACTCTTAATCTTATTTTTTGAGACAGTGTTTCTCGATGGGACCTAAGCCTTACTAACTAGGTTAGGCGAGCTAGTCAGTGAGCCCTAGGGAATCTGTCTACCTGTGTCTCCTTGGTGCTGGGATTGCAAGTATGTGCTACCGTGGCCAGCACTTTTTAAAATTAATTTATTCATATTACATCTAAATTGTTAACCCTTCCCTTGTATCCTCCTATTCCTCCCTCCCTCCCACTTCCCCCCTTCTCCCCTCCCCTATGTCTGTGATTGAGGGAGACCTCCTCCCCTTATATATGCTCTTAGAGTATTGAGTCTCTTCTTGGTAACTTGCTATCCTTCCTCTGAGTGCCGCCAGGCCTCCCCATCCAGGGGACATGGTCAGAAAAGGGGCACCAGAGTTCGTGTGAGAGTCAGATTTCACTCTCCACTCAACAGTGGAGAATATCCTGTTCATCAGCTAGGTCTGAGTAGGGGTTCGAAGTTTACTGCCTATATTCTCCTTGGCTCTGTGGCCAGCATTTTATGTGGGTGCCGAGGATCAGACTTAGGTTCTCATTCTTGAGTAGCAAGCAATTTATCAACTGAGTCTCCCCAGTCCCTATTTTTTTCTTTTGGTATGCATGTATCAATGGACTTTTATATTCAAGAGATTATATTCTTTTTCCTCCTCATTTGTATATAACGAACATCTTTTCAGGCCAAGAAACATTTTTGAACAATTTTAGCAAGTACACAACACTAATTCGTCTAACAGACTTTTGCTATGAGCTTGACAGATACTATGGGGGCCCCTCAGAACTTGCTCTTGGCTGTTACCTTGGCTGACCTAGGCAGGCATCTAGGGTGTTCTCAGGCTTTCATTACTTCGCTACTACAGGCCTGGTGTGGATCTGGGATGATTAACATCTATTGTGTGTGTATGTAGTGCTGTGGGTTGAACCCAAGGCCTTGTGTGCACCAAGCACACACTGTGTCACTGAGCTATAGCCCCAACCCATGAGTCACATCTTTGAGGCTAACTCTTCATTTCTGTTAGAGGGTATAAATAATGTATTTTTTTACTTAATGTGCATACATGTTTTTCCTACATGTATGTCTGTGTGAGGGTGTTAGATCCCCTGGAGCTGAAGTTACAGATGGTTGTGAGCTGCTATGTGAGTGCTAGGAATTGAGCCTGGGTCCTCTGGAAGTTCTTTTAACCACTGAGCCATATCTTCAGCCCTGGGTATAAATAGTTTAAAAGTTCTTGGTTCATAATCATTTCAAGAATGTTTGGGCAATTCTCATACTGCAGAGCTCCCCAACCCCCCACTTTACCTTTACTGCTATTCACGGTTTTTTTACTCTGTTGATTCTCAGTTACCTGGGTTAAATTAGGGGGAGGACATTAGATGGGGAAAGAAGAGGTGTTTATCATCTGGCACACTGCTGCACAACCCGTGAGGAGCACCGTATTGTACACACCTCACAACACAGTAACTACAGACACAGATGAGAGGTTACTACTTATGAGTGGTTTCTTTTGTGAAATGTCTGTCCTCAATCATCGCCTCATTTGTATCAAGGATCTAGTGAAGACTTTTCACTAGTTGTCTTCAAAACTGATCTATCTCTGTAGTCCATCATGCCACCAGATTAATATATTTTAAAATATTTTTCTCTTCTCTCTCATCCCTCCCTCCCTCCACCCTCCCTCCCTCTCCCATCTCTCTCTTTTTTTCCTCTCTCTCTCTCCCTTCCCCCTTCTCTCTCTCTGTGCGTATGTATCAGGGGAGACATGTGTTCAGGTGCCTGTGGAAGCCAAAAGGTGCGTCAGATCCCCTGGAGGTGGAGCTATAGGCAGTTGTGAACTGTGGGTGTGGGTTCTAGGAGCTGAACTTGGGTCTTCTGGAAGGACAGGAAGTGCTTTCTATTGCTGATCCATCTCTTCAACCCACCAGTTTGATCTGTAAAAAGCTCAGTTACTTAATGTGTGCCAAGTTCCCACTTCCTACTGTGGCACTCAAGGTTTGCAAGTGACTTTCATAGTTCTCTCTCTCTCTCTCTCTTCTCTCAATATCTCTCTCTCTCCTCTCTCTCTCCCTCTCTTTTCTTTTTGTACTTCCTGGCCTTTTCTAAAGTCATTAACTTTTTTATTGTCTAATTTTTGCCCTCACCTTTTCTTACTGAAGCATCAGCCCATCCTTACATTTAAGTATAAAATAGCCATTTTATTATATTGATGCTCTCGCTTTAGGAGTGATGACGACGCTGCCCCCCTGTGCAGGTTTGGTGACTTAGCCAGCCATGTATGTGATGCGCAGAAGGTTAAGATTCTAACCCAGGCCTTGTGATTCTAACAGTGAAGTTTTTTTCTGTCACACCTCCACTTTCTGACACTTGGAGGATCAACACTATTTCAGGGAATATCTTATGACTTATTCTGGGCTCAGGGATTCAGTTCATTGTTAAAATCATGTTACTGTGAGTTGGTGCCCCAGTGTTATCTTAAGACTCGGCTACAGCTCCCATGCTTGACCATTAAAGAATGAAGTCTCCTACAGCACATACCTTTTCCTCTTGCTTGGCATTCATTATGTCTTCATTTTCAAATACTACTGTGACCCCCAAGGCATTTGTGGCCTCTTTGGCTTCTGTGACTTCTGTGACTTCCGTGACAATTTTTATATCTGGAACCTCTGTGACCTCATTTTCCGGAATATCTGTCACATCAGTGACATCTGTGACACCGGTGGCATCTGTAAATTCTGAGAAGTCTGCACTTTCCATGCTGCTGGGAGAGCACATGCGTATGTGCGAGCGTATAGCCTGCAGCTCTGCGAAAGTGGTAAAGTCTATGATGTCCACGGAGCCTGTGATGTCTGTGCTGTTTGTGATTTCTGAGAGGCTTGAGACCTCTGATACTTTGGAAGTTCTGGCTTTCTCCTGCTTCAAGACAGAGATGAGGTCCACCCATTGAGAAAATACGATATCCTGTTTGTATGAAGGAGCACAGAGCTGTAAATAATATGCCCTGCCATTTATCAGCTTTACTTTGAGTTGCATGTTCTTAACGCTGTGCACAGAAAGGGTCACAAACTGCAGAGGAATAAACCTACGGATAAATGCAAATGTAACGTCATACAAAAACCTGGTTGGAGACCTATAAAAAGACTTACCCGGCTTGGAGAATGAGACAGACAATGGTCTTGTGTCTTAGACAGGTGTGAGTGGAAGCTCCTGAGAGCCATCTCATCTTAGTCATGTGTCTAAGACTCTGGTGTTACTAACTGCCCATCCTAATTAATCCTGAAAGTGAGGCTGGTGAGATGGCTCACCAGGTAAAGGTGCCTATAGCCAAGCTCAATGACCTGATAAAGGACAGACTGATTCTAAAAACTTGTCTTCTGATATTGGACAAACACACACACACACACATACACACACACACACACACACACACACAGACACACACACAGATATACACACAGACACAGATACACACACAGACACACACGGACACACACACAGATACACGCATACAGACACACATACAGACATACACACACAGACATACACACACACAGACACACAGACACACACACACACACAAATAAAATAAAAGATAATGTAAACAAAGTTGAAGCTTGGGTATCTAGGGATTCAAATGAAACTACGCTGAAATTTCATATCGTTCCCTACTGGTTGCTACCATGAAGAAAACAGCAGATGCTGGCAGTGATGCAGGGAGGAAACGGAAAGCCTTGCGTGCTGTTGGCATGGGTGTAAGTTAGTGTAGTATGAAGTCCTCATGGAGGTCGCTCTAACTACGCTCCTGGGCATGTCATCACACAACAGGGGTACCTGGTAACCCATGGCTTTCACCGCACTGGCCACCACAGGAAGTTACGGAACCAGACCAGGGACACAATGGAGCTTTATGCATCCATAAGGAATAATGAAAATGTCTGAAACTAGAGATCATATTAAGTGAACTAAGCCAGATTCAGAATGACAAAAGTAATATTGCTTCTCCCATGAGGAATCTGGATTTTAAAAAAGAAGTTGGGGAGACAAAGTGCAAGCCTAGTGGCCTGAATTTGGATTCTCAGAACAGGTAAAAGCTAGGCACAGTAATGAAAGCATCTGTAATCTGAGCTTGCCTTTACTGGGAAATGGGAAGTGGAAATAGGAGAATTGCTGGAAGCTCCTGGACTAGCTAGTCTGGTGTACACAGCAGTGAACAAGAGAGAGCCTGTCTGAGCAAGATAGAAGACTGATGACTGACACCTGAGGTTACCCTCTGACCTCCACATGTACGCATGGATGCATATGCACAGTCAGTCTCAGTCAGTCTCTCTCCTGTCTCTCTCTCTCTCTCTCTCTCTCTCTCTCTCTCTGTCACACACACACACACACACACACACACACACACACACACACACACACACACACACAAATATGGTTACACAAACCTAAAGAGTGTATAATGAAGGATGACTGTGGTCAAGGTTCTTAATGCACATATATGAAAACATACATATATTTCATATGTACGTGATATTTGGAAATGTCATAATGAAACCCATTATTTTGTAAAATACATAGTGACGAAATTGTCTAAAAATGGGGCTTACATTAGGTTACTTGCTCAAGATCATAGACCAAGATAGTGACTTGAGATGAGGTCAGAATGAATTCTGATTGAAGTGGGACTACTGTGGGGAGGAAAAACATGCTCTTGCGAGCTATCAAATCTTAGTGCACATTACTTTAGCTGTTTTTTAAACTTAATTGTGACTGCTGTTGTCATAAGCTATTGCCTGGGATGCTCTTGGAGATACCCTGCATCATTTGAGAAAGTCATGCGATGAGCTCCTCTGGAATGCTTGCCCATCAGCATTTTCACTTCCAGCCCTATGGGGCTATGATTCTCCAAGAGATCACTGCTTCCTGTCCTTGTGACTCACCTGGTGAGTACCAGATTCTCTGTAGAGGGAGATGTCAGGAGGCTTTTAAAGAGGGGTTCTGGTTCTTTTCGAGCTTCTGGTGTTAGATGTGCCAACAGCATCATATTGGGGGTCTTGAGGATGGGATTAGAAGAACAGATGCCTACGGTCACCCAGTTCGCTCGGTTATGCAGGTAAATAGATTCACCTCTCCGACTGACCTGAATGCAGAGAGCAGGAAAGGAGTTCCTCGGTAAAGGCATGGATCTAGTACCTTGCCTTCTGGAGCAGTTACGGGAGGTCAGAAAACAAGAGGGAAGTGAACCAAGGCATCTCCACTCCCTTTCAGAACCAGCATATAAGATTAATTTTAACCCTTAGCTTTTCTCTGGTGGTGGTTTACTTGGCCCTAGGGACTGAACCCAGGGCTTTGTGCATGGTAGGCAAAGACTCTTCCCATTGGACCCATTTCCAGCCACAGTGTTTTTCTTTAAAATATAGGTCTAAGGGCTGGAGTAATAGCTCAGCTGTTAGGAGCACTTGCTGTTCTTACAGAGGACTTTAGTTCAATTACCAGCATCTATATGGTGGCTCACGACCATCTATAGGCTTATACATGGTACACAAACATATATGCAGGAAAAAATTAAATACATGCAATTTTAAATGTTAAAACTATAAGAAATGATCTGAATTCCTTCCTGTGACAGTATGTTCTAAAGATCATTTTGTGTAACATCACGATTATGTTAGAATGACAATTATAGCGGAATCAGGACAGACTTCTCGCCTACGGATTTGTTGGGAACATCTACAGTGAATTTCCCTCTAACACTAATCATTTCAGGCTGTTTAAAGTTACAATACTGTTCCCACTGTCCCTCATCACACTTACACAATTCTCTTCTCAGCCTTTCCCTGTCTTTGAGCAAATTAAATATGGAAGTTACTAGAACCTAATGGAGAATGTAAGTGTTATTTACCTGAATAAAATTGCTCTCCAGTATGGGAGGAGATACAAAAGGGGCATACTCTCCTCTGTTCAATATATCCTTAACATGCCCTAGACTGTGAGACTGTAGGTTGTGGAGGGCATTTTGATCATCTATTGACTTCTTGTTCTTCTTCATCATGCTGATATGAAACATCAGAAAAGTGAGAGAATGGAAAACAAATTAATGAACACACAGAGATGGCCATAGTTACACTGCCTCTTTTAGTTATTAACTGAGAAAGTTCTTTTTAAATCAAAATCTGCAATATGCTTGACTCCATGCCAGGCATTATAGGTACATACAAAGTAACGGCTTATGCTTTAGGGGGTGACGGGCAGTAAGTAAGCAGAAAAGTTGTCTGGTAGTACAGACACCAGCCATAAAGAGTGATGGGATGTTTGGCTAGAATTACTCACTAGGGTGGGAAGGAAGGCAACACATGCCTCCTCTACCAAACCATTGTTTTCCATCTTCCTAAGTCATCATGGAGGGATCACATGCCCTGTTGTGTAACTGCATTAAAGGGTACGTCCACACCTCGCACATGACTGAGCCGTAGCTTTTGTCAGGGAGGTAAACGGCAGAATATCTAGTCAATGACAGTTCATTCCTGGCTACAAAACGCAGGCTCTCCTTCTATGAAAACAGCTTCAACACAAAACGGTGATGCTATATCATTGATTTCACCTTTTGTCCATCAAAAATGATTGATTGTAAGAAGAAAAGCAGAACCCATGAATTTATGTGTACAATCATTTAAAAGATTATTCTTTCTACTTAAATACACATTTCTGTTAAGAATTTATGCAAAGGGCCAAAAGCTAAATGATAGCAACCACCACCGAGCAGTAAGGAAGTGTGAGTCACAGTTACAGTCACCCCTATAGTCCAAGAAAGCTGCTAAATTCTGACCTTGTCTTAGGGCACCTCCTTTCAAGGCTCCGCCTCTCATTCAAGCACAGCCTTGGCTGGCCACAGCAAGCCTTAGGATTCTAGTTCTCAGCACGGTTTCCCCTGGCAGGCTTTCTACTGTTAGCAACCCAGTGGTTCCATTTGTAGTTTCTTAGAATATGTTCACAATGAAGATAAAAATCAGTCAGGATGAGCCAGAGAGTGAAGAGATTGAAAGATTGAAACAGCCCAGAAGTTAACCACTGAGCTATGGCCTCAGCATACCAGTCTACAGAAGCTAAACTGAAAAACAGCAAGACTCCCCCCCCCCCAAGAAAAGTATATTCAGGGAAAAAGAAAGCAAAAACAATCCTCACCATCACTTAAAACAGAGTTGACAAGAATTAAAAATTAATTAGTGTTTTATGGGGGGTAAGTAATAAAGATTTTGCACGCCCCATCTAATTTAATCATTTAAGATGGACTATACTCACAGACCATGCAGCTAAGGTGTAGAAAGAGAAAGTAACTTTGCTATCATCATACAGTTGGTACCTAATAAACTAGGATTCAGATCCTCGTATCCTGACTGGAGGAGCTCATGCAGGTTGATAATACGAAGCCCGTCCTTACATGCTTGCAAAGGCAGGTGTGGGAGTGGCAAGAGAGAAGCTGCTTGGACTAATGGGAAGAAAAGAAAAAGGCAGGCGGAAAGAATACAGAACATGCCCCCTTTCCTTCCTGTTCCATTCTTTTCCTAAACAATTTGTCCCTGATGCATTGGTGGGACAGTGAGAGGTAGGGGAAGAGGTGCAGATGCTCCCCCAAAGCGAAAGAAGGCAGAACAGTTTCCATTGCTTACTGTCACCACCCCTCAGCTCAGGGTCTCTTATCAGTCCACACGTCTCTCATAGAGAAGCTTGTCAAGATGCTGGTGAGACAGCTCATGCTGCCAGGCATGGCAACCCTGGTTTCTCCTCAGAACCCTCAGGGTAGAAGCAGAGAACTCACTCCTACTTGTAGTCCTCTGGCTACATGAGTAAATATAATAACAATCTTAAGTTGGTCGTTGCAGAAAGTATCCTGGTACATGGACTCTTCAGGAGAAAGGGGAAGCTTGTAAATGGTAGTAGATAGAAGAGGAAGGGCGGGGGAGGGGTCAGGGGGGGGAGAGCAGCAGGAGGGACGGTCAAGAGCAATGTGACCGTGTGGCTGCTCACAGTCACATCTTACCTCACCTCAAGGCCACGCCACAGTGCTGTGTTGGGAATGAAGTTTATAACTCACTTCAGTTTGAGCTTCTTTCTTTTCATGATGGAGCTTTTGTGACGAAAATAAATGCAGAGAAGAGGGTATTACACAGAGGACGCTGACTTAGTTCACTTCTATAACTTTACTCATATGTTGAGGTCTGAGCCTTTGAGTCCTGTAGCTATGGCAGATGGGTTCTAAAGATTGGACCATGAGAGCTTCGAGGTAGTAATGAGTTCACCTACCAGTGGATGGCATTATTGTGAAGGTCGGGCCAATTAGACGGAGTAGACCACAGGGAATGTGTTAGGGAGCTCGTGTCCTTTCTCTTTCTTGTTCTCTTTTTCTCTCTCCAGCCACCATGAAGGCGAGCCTCTTTGCTCCATTACTACTACTGTATCTGGGAGTTATCATTAGGCTAGGATTTTTGAACCCAGCTGCTGCTGCTGTTTCTCATCCACCATGGTCTGTGTGTGTGTGTATGTGTGTGTGGCTATGTGCTATTTTCTTATGTATGTGTTGATGTGTGTATGAGAAGGTAGGTACATAAAAGAGGGTTTCTCACTGAAGGTGGGGCTCATTGATTCAGGTACACTTTCGAGACAGCAAGACTTAGCACTGTGGTTCTCAACCCTTCCTAATGCTGTGAGCCTTTTAATACAGTTCCTCATGCTGTGGGTGACACCCCAACCACAAAAATTATTCCGTTGCTACTGTTATGAATTGTAATGTAAGCATCTGATATACAGGATACCTGATGTGACCCCCAAAGGGGTGGTGATCCATAGATTGAGAACCCCTGCCTTAGGACCTTCCTGCCTCTGCCTCCCTGGCACTGGGATTACAGGCACATGCCACTGTGCCTGGCTTTTCACATGTGTTCTGGGGATCTGAACTCAGGACTTCATGTTTGTGTGGCAAGTACTTTACTGACTAAGCCATTTTCCCAGACATCTCATCGTGGTCTTATGTGACTGGAGCCCAAGTTAGTAATTGATCTGAAGCTGCCTCTATGACACCCTTCATTTAAGAAGAATGGCTGTTAGCCGGGCGTGGTGGTGCACGCCTTTAATTCCAGCACTCGGGAGGCAGAGGCAGGCGGATCGCTGTGAGTTTGAGGCCAGCCTGGTCTACAAAGCGAGTCCGGGACAGCCAAGGCTACAAAGAGAAACCCTGCCTCAAAAAACCAAAACAAAAAACCAAACCAAACCAAAACAAAAACAACAAAAAAAGAAGATGGCTCCATGAATGCGTGCTTGCTTTAACAGTCTCTAGCACTGCGTAAAAAGCTGGCTGAGGTGGTGTGTACTGTAACTCCAGTGTTGTGAGTCTGAGAAGGAAGAACTCCAGAGCTTGAAGGCTAGCCAGCCTAGCCAAGTGGCAAGCTTCTGGCTCAGTGAGAAACCCTGTCTCAAAGGAGCAAGGCAGAGAGAAACACAGGACGGCACTTGACTCCACCTCTAACCTCTGCATGCACATCCATGGCCATAGGCACCCATACACTCAGGTGCATCGAACACACACATGCACACACATGCAAGGTAAAAGTAATAAACAATTTAAAAACGATCCCACTTGATAGATTATATCCCAGGGGAGCAGGTTTATTTAGTAATTCAGAGAAGACAAGGAAGGGAGGATTGGGAGGCACCCACGAGGGAGTCTTGCCTCTTATCTTTAGAGTCATTAAAAAAAAAAAAAAAAAAGTGAGGTCAGCGGAAGAGTGGAAAACGTTCCAAACTCTTATAGCACCTTTGATGCGAAGCAGGTTTTTTTTTCTTGTTTGTTCTATAAAATTTGAGCTGAAATTACTTTGACATTTTTATGTTATTTTATTGAATTTGCAGTAGATTTTTAAATTTTTATTTTATTATTTAATAAAATTTCATTCCATGATTTCCTCCTCCTCCTCCTCCTCCTGCCTATTCTCCCAGTTAGACGGCTGTTGACTACCAGCAAGATACTAGTGCCCCTGTTTTGCCTTTAGGGGCACCTTGCCAAGCTGGTCACTGTTGTGGCTCATAGGCGTCACATCTGGTAATCCTCCTGATTGTCTTCCGCCCTTGCCTGTATAGCACCTCTGGCACTATTAAAGCTAGTCTTCAGGGGAGGCTTTTGGGTCAGATATGGCTCTGATCTTCTGAGTCCTGTATCCAAAGTGCTTGGTGTCTTCAGCAACAAGGACTCATCTTCACCTTCTGGAAGGTCAACCAAGGGCAACAGCAATAGTCTATATTATTTTAGGAGAGACTCTTGGACTCTCTGGAACCAAAAGCTGGCACAAAGGTTATCATATCTAGTACTGGGGTTTTTGTTAGCCTATGGATCTTCTGGGGGAGCATCATATGTGGCATGACTTCATTTAATACACACCCACACACCCACACACACACACACACACACACACACACAGGCATTGCATGTATTTTTAGGTAAATATAATTCCCTATGTTTTTTTCAAACATTTCTAGTATTGTGTTTTTAATACCACTAAAATTATATTTTATGTATATGAATGTTTTGCCTACACATATGTATATGCACTATGTGTACATCTGATGCCTATAAAGGTCAGAAAAGGGCATTGGATTCCCTGGAATTGTGAGCCACCACCTGAGTCTTGGCAACCAAACCCAGGTCCCCTGCAAGAACAAGAGCACTAACTAACTGAGCTATTTCCCCAGCTAGAATTTTGACTAGTTTTATTGCTAACTGAGATTTGATATTATCTGCAACCTGTATTATCCAACTTCTTTAATGAGTCTAATAAGATGACAGAGAAGTAGCCTGTGAAGACAGTTTTGGCCCCTTCCCCCCATACTAGTGCACCCTATCAATGGTTTGTTAAATGACTAAATTGATTATTTACTATGTTTACCTTCAATACATGGAGATGCAGTAAGATTTTGGCCTCTAGTTTTACACGTAGGTCTTTACTTAGTTACACATGAAAATTAAAATGTCCCTATAACATTAAACATTAAAAAGTGGCAGTTATGAGCTGCAGTGTAGGGCTGTTAGGAGCATCATAATTCATTGTAGGATATACCTAACACAATGGTGCATAGTTGTTAAACTGATGACTAAAAAGTGATTTTCCATTAAAAAGAATGCATGGGTTCGGAGTTATAGTCCCATAAATTTTCTGTATTCTGTTCTGTTTCCTTGAGGTGAGGTTACCTTACAAGAGAAGCCTGGCCACTTAGCCAATTAATGGCACTTATCAAGTGCTATTCATTTTTGTTTTGCAGTTGGATGTGGTGGTATAATCCTAGCACTACTGAGATGGATACAGAGGGAACAAGAATATTTGGCCAGCTTGGACTACAATGAGACTTTGTTACAAGATAACCAAACAATCCTCCAGACTAATTCTAAATTGTGTGAGATTAAATGCTAATGACAGTTTTGTTTTCAGAACAGTTTTATCTCTAGATCATTTTGTTGTCACTTTTGAGTGATGCTTTCACTACATTGCTAATCTCCTGAACCTGGTTTCTGCTTAAGGTTCCTGAGGGTTGAAAAAGGCACCACCGTGTCCCACTTGCATCATTTTAAAAATGGCTTTAGTGAGAAATCCCATCCAGTTCCCTTAAAGGTGACAAATGCAATGGCTTTTAGTATATTTATATTCTTGTAACAATCACTATAACCTAATTTAGAAAAATTTCTTCATTATCTATGGATATAGTTTTAATAACTGTAGATGCAAACTATGAACTGTGCCTCTGTGGCGGTGGTACATCATCTGTGGCTGTGGCCTGCCAGAGTGAGGGGGTGACCATGGTCTTTCTGTTGACAAGGTGGAACTGAGAGCTGTGACCAGTAAAATGTGCATTATTTATCATAGTGGGCCAAGCATTTGTAGATTTCACATACATATTTAAAACAACAAAATAAACCTTATTTAAATAAATTGTGAGAGTTCAAAAATATCATTTTATTGACATTAAAGATGGTGAAATCTAGAAAACAAAAATAAGCATGAATATTAGTTTAGCCATGGTCATCACTGAGTAATGCATATGTAATGTAATTTCAATACCTTCGTGTTAAGTAATGTGTAATTAAAACAGAAGAGCAGAGCCAGTAACTGGTGTGCTTCACTGTGTGTGCTTCATGGATGTGCAGATTACTTTGTTTTTCTGGAGTCATGTGTACTGTGTGTGGTAATGCACACCTGTAACCACAGCTCTTGGAAGGCAGAGAATCAGGGATGTAATATTCTCAACCACATAACAAGTTTGAGGTCAGCCTTGGGCTACATGAAATTGTCTCAAAAACAAAAACAAACAAACAAACAAAACCCCAACCCCCTAATTACAACCAAAACACAACAGAATTTTCTGAATTACAGTTCATAGTTTCCAAAAAATTTATAGCTTTTTCTAGGCCTACCTAACGCTCTGCGCATTGCATTAAACAGGCAAGAAGCAGAGCACTATTGCAGGTCAGGCCATCTGCAGCACTGCAGCATCCTCTAGAAATCCAGTCTCCAGCTCCTCTGTCAATAGCAGATCCTCTCCTGTCTTTGCTCTTTCTCTTACCCAGTGCTTCCCTCTCACATTTCTGTTGTCCGGTTCCAGTTGAGTGGAGACCCATCCCTTCAGCAGCTCTGCTCATCAGGCTGTACTTCCCTAGAACTTCAGTGTCACTTTCAGCATTGTTGGATATCGTTAGTAAGGGAGGCTCCATGCTATGTCCAATCACAGGGCAGAAACCACTGCCAGCCATGTAAATGGGCGATCAGTGTGTGTTGGCAGTGGCCAGGATGGAGTTGCTTCAGCTTTGTCATCTGGAGACTTGTTGTTGAGGATGACCAAGGCCCGGAAGGGCTAAGGACAGTACCAACACAGGTGTGCTGTGCTGATGCTGTTCTCCTAGGAGGAAACACACTCATCTGGACCTTTTGGAAGTATGGCCACTTGGGTGGTAATGGGACAGCAGAGAGGAATTGTGCGAAAGGCACAGGAACCAGTGTGGACATGTTTTGGTTGGGTTTTCTGACTAATACAGAAAGATGCCCAAATACATTTGATGTTGTCTGTAAACACTACTCACCCTTCCCAGTGTGATCTTTTCCCTCCAATATTTAAAAATAATTTTCAAACATAGCAAAGTTGAAAGAATTCTATAGACTTGACACCCATATTCTCCCGTGGTTTTTCTTTTTATTGTGTTATTACTTGTATTTAGTTACATAATAGTTTTTAAATGGTATCCTTTGCCTGTCACTCATTAAAACCTCTCTTGAGGATACCTGATAGCCTTGAACTCTTGACCCTCACACTCCAGCCTTGTGAGTAAGTAGCTGGGACGATATGTGCATCAGCAAACTCAGCCTGTCATTTTTAGCACATCACTAAGCATACTGTTAGGCCAGGACCATCACAGTTGTAGCGTGCCATTTTAGTTGCAGCTCTGAGTCCTGACTGTGGTAGCCTCCTCGCCTTTTCTTGATGGTGCTCCCCGTCTCAGCTTTTCAGCTTTGAACACCAGACCCTGTATTCTGGATCTCCTCTTCCACTTGAATAATTTCAAATTACTCTTCTAATGAATTTATTCTATTGTATTCTATTCCCAGTCACCAATGGAGAAAATTGGATTGGTGATAAAAAACAAACAAACAAACAAAAAACCAAAAAAAAACCAAAAACAAACCTCAAATCTAAAAGCAACCCAGAAAGCATGCTTTCATTTGAAATTTAAACTGTCAATGAGGGTGTGTGTGTGTGTGTGTTCATTTGTATACAAGTTCACATGCAAGTATGTACATTGTGTGTGTGTGTGTGTGTGTGTGTGTGTGTGTGTGTGAAGGTCAGAGGACAATTTTGAGTGTTGTTCTTCAAATGTCTACATTTTTGGGGATGGGGGAAAGTCTCTCACTGGCCCAGAATTTGCCACACAGGTGAGCTACTGGCCAGGGAGCCCTAGGCCCCGAGTACTTTCAGCTTCCCAGCGCTACGATTATAAACAGGCATTGCTACATCCATCTTTAGAAGTAGGCTCCAGAGACTGAACTCAGGTCCTACCCTACTGTATCCACTGAACCATCTCCACAGGCCCAGTGAGATCTATTCTAAGTAACCGAAGCCCAGTCACCAGATGTTCTAGTTGAGGTACAAATATATGAAAGCAGTGGGAAAGAAGAAGATGGAAAGACTCTAGCCACAGACAGCCAGTGCCAACCAGACTGTCCCTTCCCCTCTTCCTCAGGCTCCTATCCAGGCTGTGTAGCCGACAGAAACTTACGTAGAAGCTGCCGAAGTTGGTCTCTGGAAACCTCCTGGATGTTGAACAGGAGGATTGCTTCCAAATAGCACGTTTCTGCTTTTCTTTTCACATTTCTTTAGCAGAGGTGTTTCTGTGTACTGGGCAGGCAGTTAGGCACTCAGTGAAAGGCTGTCTGGCATTGTTCTGTGGCGCCTGCATCACAATGTGCTGACATAGCGCTGAAGTAAGAAGGACACTGGAAGGAGCAGCCCCTGATGACCATGCCAGCATTCCTGAGCAGCTCAGACAGTGGCAGGAGGAAGTTCTGGGGGCTCTCTGAAGTTTTCAGGGCTTTTTTTTTTTTTTTTTTTTTTTTTTTTTAAGGTGAAAAGCCATCCTGATAGTGTGACTGGAAAAGAAATAATACAATTTGCAAAGACATTTATCACTCAGTTGGTAAAGTGTCATTCAGTTGCCCTATATTCCTGTTTTTAGAAACCCCAAAGGCATTTTGAGCCACTGTGAAGAAAAACTTCAAGTCGTGCATGGTGGCTCATACCTGTAATTAGTACTTACAAGGCAGAGGCAGGAGCATTTCAATGAGTTTAAAGCAGGCCTAGGCCTAGGCTACACAGTAAGTTTGAGGCCAGCCTGTACTACAGAGTAAGATCTTGTCTAAAAAAAAAAAAACCAACTCCCTCCCATGTCCACCAAAGCAAAACCAAGAAAAACAAAACTCCAAAGCTTCTCACAAAGGTAACATTCCCACAAGAAAACAGTCCTTGGGAGCAGCCGAGGATAGGAGATTCTCTGCATCCCATTATACTCTAACGTTTTGGTATTGAGCTGGGGACAAATCTTGGCACTTGCTGCTAGTGAGGATGCACCACACAGAGGGATGCTGGCTGAATACATGGGCTAAGAGAGGGGCCACTACCTTGGTGTCTGATCCTATGATGAGAGTCATAACTGGCTTTGGAGACCAGGTGTGGGTGTGTTGGCACTCCATAGGAAAGGCATTAGGATATCTACCCAGAAGCAGAGCTGAGGGCCATGCCTAGCTAGAGAGTGTAATGGCACAGGCTCTGGGAACAGGGATTACATCCAACTGGTAGTTTCTAGAGGGGAATAAAAGCAAACTGTGTAGGCCCAAACAGGTGCTCTGATTTTTTTTTTCTTTGCCTCAGATGTTCTGTTGCACTTTTTTATGCTGAGTGCCATTTTCATATGGATAGGTTTATTTTTTCAGTGGAGTCCAGGTTGGCTTCAAACTTAGAGCTGTTTGTTGCTTCCGCCTCTAGAGTGTTGGGATTACAGGAATGTGCTGCCATGCCTGGCTCCGATGGACAATTTTTCCTTTGTTCATAGCTTGAGTATGCCACTCGTTCCTCACATAGCATATATATCTCATGATCACCACTTACCCATGTTCCTGTTTAGGAGATGATGTTTTTGCATAAATCTGATTTCATTGATGATGACATTACTGCAGAAGCAGCTGGGTGAAGTCCTTTGCTACTATTTTCATTTTTTCTGAGGTTTCTGATATAAAGTTAAAACATGTAAAGAGAAAAATATGAATTAATGGTATGAATATTTACCTTTTAGATATGAATGCTTTTAACATGCACAGAACATATTTGTGACTCTATAAGTCTGGATTGGAAGCATCTGGTCAAGGAAAGATGCATGACTTGTTAGTTCTCTGCCTTTGCCCTTTCTTCACGCTGGCTCCTTGGTGAAGCTGTACAACGTCAGTGCTGCTGGCCTGTTCAGTGTTGAGTACCTGCGACTGAAGGCCCCATGCTGGGCTATCCAGGTGAGCAGAATCTGCCCTAAGAGAACTTGTCATCGAAAGTGGCCAGTGAACAGACTGACTCAGTGTGCTACAGCAATAGAAGGGTGCCTGAAGGACTCTGGAACATGGGTGAGGGACACTCTGTTCAATGTGAGGCTTTAGGGATGTTCCCTGGAAGAGGTAATGCCTAAGTTAAAGCTCGCTTATTTCATTTTGCTTTCCTTATTTTCTTTTCTTGTGATGCAGAACATACCCAGGGCCTTGTGCTCTTCCAGTGAGCCACACCTCTAAATTCCACAAGAAATACGGAAAGAGTAAGAGTCATTCTGGACAAAGGCAGGAGGCATCAAGTGACAGGATTTGAAAGAGCAACTGCTTGCAAAATAGTCTAGTGTGTCAGAGGGGAGAAAAACCTGAAGTTGGAGAAGTGTTGTGGGGAGGTTTGGATGCTCTAACCTGGCCCTGGGGTGCTGTAGTGGCTTTCCAGTAAGGAAGTCTGTATAGGGAGATTTACAGTCTGGTTTGGTGACCCCAACAGCAATGTAAAGGAAAGATTTGGGGAGAGCAATTCTGCAGGCTGACTAAGGCAGTGGTGAAGGGAAAAAGGAGGGGGTTAATTTGGGAACTGTGAATAGAGTCAGAATTTGGTGACTCACTATGTGGGGGCTGAGAAAAGATGATTAAAGTTTCAGCTCTGCAATACTGGGTTCATGTTGGTGCCCTTAACTAGGGGACAAAATGTTAGCAGAAGAGTGGGTACGGGAGGTAGAATGCACTGTTGGCGTGTAGTAACCTTTGTGTAGCATGATGCCTTGTGTTGCTGGCATTTACCAACTGTTTTCTTTCTTAAACTGTCAGGACCCTCAGGTGCTCTAGGTGATAAATGTCTAGGCAGAGGGCATTGGGTACCAAACCCCAAAGTCTTCACACTGTGGTGGCAGTCAGCGCTGTGTGGTTCTGGCTTACTTCAGAATACTCCCCCGTCCCTCTTGCACTGAGGGTTTCCTTCCTGAAGTTGCGTTTCTTTGGTCCTTTCCTGTCTGAAATGACCCCCTCCCCTGCAACTTCTCACATTGGGCTTATTTTCATTTTTCAGAAATCAGCTCAAATGCCACCTGTTTGGAGAATTCGTTATCTGTCACTACGTGAACAAGGCTGTCTCTCTCTGTGCCCCTCTCCCTGTCCAGCGCTATGCTGGAGCTCTCTGAGAAGCGCATTGCTTTCTCCACCCAGCTGGCTTTGTTAGACTCCACAACAGGCTGCACTGGACTGGAGGGAGCCGAGGAATGAGTAAAGGGGAGAAAGGGCTTGCGCTTCTTCCTGTTGTCTTGTTTCTGTCAGAGTCACCTTGACAACGGCAATGGCTTGTGCTGTTTCCTACATTTTATTTTGTTCTAACTTCCTGCACTCTCCAAACCCTGGAGTACTGAGCCCTATTCCAAAGAGTCTGAATTTCTAGATCTGCTCACTCTATGTTCTCTCTTGTAGCTACCCCCAACCATAGTGTTTTTGGCTGTACTACAGAGCCTGACTTAGGATTCTATTCATTCTTTTAATGAATCATTACATTGTCTATACTTAATTTTTTCTCCCTGTCTCATTCTTTGCCTTTGTTACTGGTTACCAGGAAGGTCTCATTAATCCTCAGTGCCTTGGTGCCTACCATGGAGCCTGCTATCTTGTATGAACTTAGCTGATGTGTCTTAATGAACTGATTATTATAAAAGACTAAATGCACGAGACAGGTATGGTGGCACACACTTGTAATCCTGGTGCTCAGAAAGCAGAGGCAGGAGCATTACTGCAAACCTAAGGTCAGCCTGGTCTAATACCAAGTTCCCAACCAGCCAAGACTACATAGCAAGACTTTTTAAAAACAAGCAGAAAAAACAAAGATAAAGGAAAACAAAGAAAAAAGGCTATAGTTGAGCAATTTTTTTTACCTATCAGTTTTAGGCTAATTTATCAGTGGAATCTGTAGCAATGTAATTCTCTCAAGAGAGTCAAGCACAGTACTTATAGATAAGCATGTTAGAGTATAATAGCTCTAGAACGATCTCAGTAGAATAACTGGGAACAGTCTGCTTTGATTCTGTATGGTCATGCTGTTCTACTCTCTGAGGGGGAGAATGCTTACCTTGGTATGGTTCCTTGAAGATCACGAGTTGGTAATTGGTTAGAGCTGCAAAGTTTTGTTTGTTAGCCAAGAATTTAAAAAATGGAAGTCATCCAAAGAGCCTACTTGCAACATTACTTAACAACAGTTACTTGGAAAACCACCTGTTTATGTTCTATTTTTCATTGTGTGATATGGTTCACAAAACCAGAGCATAACACCCCCAATCTGGTTAACGTCTGTACAGCTCTAAGACTCTGAAAGAACCATCTAGTCTTATTTAAGCTTTGAGCACTAAGACAAAGAAAACTTGAATACGGTATATATCTTAACTCATTAATAGTTTTGGCCAATTAATGTGAATAAATTAAATGACACTGATTAATAGATTACACAGATTAAAGTAGAACCATTTCACCAATAAATAACTTTTAAACTTCCCTGTAGCTGTGTCAAATGTCTTTTTCTTCCCCACTTTCTAATTCTGAATGGAAAATCTTTTCTTTCCCAGGTTTATTGGGCTACTGGGGTCCTTAAACTCAGCCTGTATTTCATCATTTAGAAATCGGTTAAATTTTTATGTGTCTACAGGTGTTGTTTCGCCTTATTCAAAGCCTGCTTTCACACTGCCACTAGTTTGAAATAACATGTCTTCTCACACATAGGTTCACACCATAGCATTTACGTTCAGTTTCTATTTTTTAATATGAGTTTTGTTTTCATTGTCACTATTGAAATCTTACTCTTACAACTCATAGTTAATAAACATTCTTTTTTCACTTTCATTCATGTTCTTGGGACTTCATTCTTGTTATTTCTTGTGTGTCTGGCCGTCAGACCCCTTTCCTTGAGAGATACTGCACTTTCGTCCCTGTTCTCTACAAATGTTCTGCATTCCAGCCTTCCTCCGTACCCTGAGGTCTTGTCTTATTGTTAACCCACCCTCTTGGTCATACAGAGCATCATTTGAGCTCTGTATCTAGTCAGAACGTTTTCTAACTTCTAACCAGAACTTCTATATGCTCCTCCACAAAATGGCCTTTTCTGATTTTTCTCATTAGTCGTCTAACATTTCTGACTGAAGCCTTGGGTTCATTTCTCACTTCCTGAGATTCTATCAGTTACACATTCTACCCACTTTTCTCCTCAGCAGTGACTTTACCTGTCTCTCTTCCTTATCAGCCTCTCTAGACAGCACAGCCTCATTCTTTTCTGAACTGGTGCCTTCCACTTCCCTCTAGTTTAACCATATCTTTTTGAAGCTTCCGTAGTGTTAGTCATAAAAGTGCAGCTCTGATCATACACCCTTGATTAAGAAGTCTTGTCCCTAGAATAAATCCAGATGCTCTCACTTGGTATCCAAGAACTCTACAGTTGGAGTCTTAAAGATACTGCTTTCTCCCCAGATCTCATATCAACTTTCTGATCCCATAGTTTTGTGGGCTCTGGAGCTCTGGTTGCAAGTTTGAAACTTGTTCTTTGTCTGCACTAGCTATGTGACTATGGACATATTTCTGCCATGGTTTCTCTATCTGTAATAATACGAGCCACAAGGGTGTTGTGAAAATAAACAGAAAGTTCTCTGAACAATGCGTGGCATATAGTTAGTGCTACTGGATGTTTCACTGCACATATATGCTACACATGTGGGCCTCTACATGCATACATTCCAAGGACTTGGGGCTCTGAGTAGACTCTGGAGCTCTTTAACCCTTTAAGAGTGTAGTATGGCAGTTGTCACAGTTGCAGACTCTGTCCTGCCTTGAAATATACAACTATAGTTCCTTGCACAGTGTTTAGTTTCTCCCAGATGGAGTACAGTTACAGCTACTTCATTCTATTTGTTTCTGGGAGTAGCAGTAATAGTATAGTATATTTTATACCCAATAGATATAGTTAGTAGATGCTTATTTTTTTTAATGAATATAAAGAACTCTGTGTTTTCATTGAACCTCTATTAATTCATCTTTTCTTCAATGGCATATACAGAAGAGAAACTTAATAGAACATTTAAATTTAACCCTGAAAATATCAAATGCCATTAAAAGTACAAATTTTTCTTGCCTTTGACATTGTGACCTGTTACTTTGTTTCTTAGTCTGATTTACTAAGAATATACTACAGAACATAGTGTACTTCTGTTAACATGATTTGAAAAATATCTCCAAGTTTTTATTAAAAGAAATATCGCAAGAGTATGCTTTCAAAAATGCAGCAAAAAACCTTCATATTTCCTTTTCTTTCAAACATTATTTTAAAAATTTCTAATGTCAGCTGTGGTGGCACACACCTTCAATCCCATCACTTGGGTGGCAGAGGACAACCAGGGCTATATAGTGAGATACTGCCTGATGAAACAAAATAAAACAAACAAAACCACGTCTTCAAACTCCAGGCATTCATCTGCAGTTTTCTGGTTCATAACTTATTTTTCCCTTCACTTCAAAGAATTGTACATATCCAAAGTTGGTACCTAAATTAACATTTTTTCTAATTAACAAAGTATCTTCCCTCTAGCTAAGCTTATTGTTTATCTAGCTATCATCAGTAAAACCAGAAGATGGGCAGTTCCCTACTTAATAGCTTACGCTATTACTATTTTTTTCTAAACACTACAGTTCAACATTGTATCAGGTCACATTTCAATTTCAGTGTCTCATACTGTGAGCCTTGGGAGGCCATCTTAAGTATTCTCACTTGCGCAGACTTCAGCCAGAATGGAGCAACAGTCCTCTCTCCCTTTCCCTTTCCCTCTGAGACAGGGTTCCTCTGTGTAGCCTTGGCTGTCTTGGACTCACTTTGCAGACCAGGCTGGCCTCCAATTCACAGAGATCTGCCTTCCTCTGCCTTCCTGAATGCTGGGATTACAGGTTTGCGCCACCATGCCCAGTCAATCTTCTCTTTCTAAATAACAAGGCTGCACAATACATTTTTAAATAATGATCAAGGATTTTTTTTATTCATTAAGTTTCAGTATCATTACAGAAAATGTTATGGTACAGAGTTGTTTAACATTATTTTGTTTTTGCTCTTGATTTCCACATGAATGCTGGTAACACTAATATCTGTACAAGATCAGTCTTTGATTTTGTTTTGTTCTGTACAATTTTAAATGTGTTGGTTAAAAAGGCTGTCAGCACTTAAGGAAGCATTTTCCCCCCAGTTTGTTTGTTCAAATAAAAGGTATCCAGTTACTGCCTGCAAGTACTGTGCCATGAGGCTGCTAGGGTGAGAACGTCCCTGGGTGCTCGGCAGGGATGATTCTTGCGGCAGGGCAGGGCCTCCGCGCAGTCACTCCTCTTTTGGCACGGTGCACATAAACACGAGATACATGATAAAGAACAAGCAAAAGCTCTCTGTAAAGCAGTTATGAAGCATACTAAGAAGGGAAATCCAAGTGTTGCCTACACTAGTATAAATAAGCAGACAGCCTTGATTAAGAGCATAAGTAGTTGTATTTAAAGATGAGAAAAACACAAGTTCTGCAGGCACCTACCGCTGTCTACTAAAAGCTATCGCTATCAGACCTAGCATTGAACACACAAAGCAATTTGCAAGAAAGGAAAATTTTGCTTTGATATAATCAGAATAGAGTTGTCTGTTAAGATTTATTCTTAGGTGTTTTTTTTTTCTTTAAAAGGTATTTAAATTCATTTGAAATATAGTTCAAGATGTTGACTATACAGATCAACTTTTATCCAGATCAGAAAAACTAGCTGTGCCGTTGCATATTACAGGATACAGTCAATGATATGTGGACATGCATCAAAGCTTTCTCCTGTTGGTCACCATCATAGCCGTCCAATGACCATGACATCCACCACCTCGCCCTTGTGGAGTTCCACATACTGCTCTGTCTTTGGAGGTAGCATCAGTAATCCATTGGCGCTGCGCATGCTCATCAGACGGCTGCTCATCTGATTACCTGGAATGAAATACTCTCATTACTGCAGCACAGGCATCAGAAGTATATGTGGGGAGGCCAGCAAACGGAAGTGCAGGGCTCCAAGAGGGAGGGAGAGAGACGATCAATCTTCCCAGTACCTGTTCCCGGTGAGATGTATGTCCTACATCCTCACCTTCTCCTCAAAACTTTAAAAACAAATATTAGATATTTAAAAAAAAAACTAAAATAGGGTTTAATAGCATCACACAAATTGGCACAGAAATCCTCACTTCAGGGTAAATTTATATTTGTATAAAAATAAAGCCTTTAAAAAATTTAAGGATAGAAACAACAGCAGCTGACATTTAGGTCCAAACAGACTACGAGTCACCTTCTGAACTCTCTTATTTAACTCATACGAGATGCGAGCGTTCTGAGGAGCACTGCCTAGCGTCTTGCAGCTAGGCTGTTGGCCAACCTGCAAGCAGAACCCTGTGATGACAAGGCTCACCCACGGACTCACTGTTAGCTGATACACATCTTTTGTTAGTAGGCAACACAGTTTTTGTGGTGTTGAATCAAACCTTGGGCAAAATATGACTGGAACAGTTGTGGAGAGTGCTACACTTCAGAGCTAGAACTCTGATATCAACACAGCTTTCAGTGCCCTTAAATTTTACCGTACCTTGAGTATAGTAGGATCCAAAAAAATCATATTATGTTAGGCTATCTCCAGGAGATAGCACAGCTATGTGTTCTTCTTTCCTACCCGCCGGCCATGTTCAGAGGGCTGCTTGAACTAACGGATCAAAATCTGTAATTCTATTTTTATATTTCAAGTGTTTATCTAGAAAATATGGTTCCATGTTTAAGAATAATTTATTTCATCAAATCTTTTAAAAAAAGAGAAGCACATAACAATTATTCATTTTGTTATCAACAAGGAAAAGACACGACTGCCATAGCTGTTTTTGTGGTTTGTTTTTCAGAACAAGCGCACAGGAATCCCTGTGGGTGTGTGGGCGTGAATGACTGACCTGTACTCTGGGCCCAGGGCAGTGGTTCTTGGTGATGCCAAGTCAGTATACACCGGTGGTATTCTGGGCGAGGGTCCAGTTTTACATCACATGATAACTACAGCATGAAGAGGGATAAAAATTTAATTTCGTCACCTGATCATTCTCTGAACTACACAGAATATACTAAGCCTGGATAGACTGATATCCTTATCATTCTCCTATTTCTGTCATTTCCGTCTTGTTTTTAATACAGGAAGTCCACGGCTGGTTGCTATGGTAAAGAAGAAAGTATGCTAAGAAGCCAGTGTTCATAATGGGGGAAAGGACAGATAAAAAAAGGTCTATTGTTATGGGTTTTAAGGACCCTGGACCTATAAATGGGAAATCGAGGCAATATTTTAATATTGGAAGGAGATAGATCTAACAAGCAAATTCAATACCCATCTACCCAGCAATATTACAGAACTATTTCTGATATATACATTGAATAGGTCTTTTCATGTTGCTTATATTTTCTTTGCTGGTAGCATAGCTTCCCATTGTTCCTAAATTATTTTGTGCTTCTCTCTTAATCTCTCTTAATCAATCTCTCTCTCTCTCTCTTTCTCTCTCTCTCTCTCTCTCTCTCTCTCTCTGTCCTCTGGTGCTAAGTTTCTGGAACAACTTACATGGCTGCTTTATAGCCAGTTTTAAGGAAAAGATGCTGATTGTTAAAACGAGAAAAACATGTAAGGACTCCTAAGAGCTTTGCAGTGTTGGATAAGCATGTGTCTCTTAGAACAATATAGGGAAATGCAAATCAAAACAACTCTGAGATTCCATCTTACATACATCAGAATGGCTAAGATAAAAAATTCAAGTGATACCACATGCTGGCGAGGATGTGGAGAAAGAGGAACACTCCTTCATTGCTGGTGGGAATGCAAACTTGTATAACCACTTTGGAAATCTATCTGGCGCAATCTCAGAAAACTGGGAATAAGGTTTCCTCAAGACCCAGCTATTCCATTCCTTGGAATATACTCAGGAGAAGCTCCAGCACACAACAAGGACATATGCTCAACCATGTTCATAGTGGCCTTATTCATAATAGCCAGAACCTGGAAACAGCCTAAGTGTCCCTCAGTAGAAGAATGGATAAAGAAATTGTGGTACATTTACACTATGGAATACTACTCAGCTGTTAAAAACAAGGAATTCCCGAAATTTGTGGACAAATGGATTGAACTAGAAATGATCATAATGAGTGAGTTAACCCAGAAGCAGAAAGACTCAAATGGTATATACTCACTTATATCTGGACACTAGCCCCAAGGGGCATGTCCCATGAAAGTCTTTACTTACCATGAAACTGGGACAGAGGGGAGGACATCCTATTTGGACTCTAGGTGAGAGAAGTATGGGAGAATGGGGAAATAGAAAGACCCAGAGGGTCCTAGAAACCTTTAAGAACATTGTGACGGGCGGATCTGGGCCTAGGGGTTCAGCTCAAACTACTGCACCAAGCAAGGACAATATGTGCAGTAAACTTCAAACCCCTACCCAGATATAGCCAATGGACAGGGCATTCTCCACAGTTGAGTGGAGAGTGGGGTCTGACTTTCACACGAACTCTGGTGCCCCATATTTGACCACGTCCCCTGGATGGGGAGGCCTGGTGGCACTCAGAGGAAGGATAGCAGGCTACCAAGAAGAGACTTGATACCCTATGAGCATATACAGGGGGAGGAGGTCCCCTTCAGTCACAGACATAGGGGAGGGGAGTAGGGGGGGAAGCGGGAGGGAGGGAGGAATGGGAGGATACAAGGGATGGGTTAACAACTGAGATGTAATATGAATAAATTAATAAAAAACAAAACAAAAAAACAAACCAAAAAAAAATTCTATTTCATTTACGGCTGGCCTACCTTCCTGCTCCCTTTCTTCCTTCCTCTCCCTCCATCTTTGTTTCATACTTTGTTAATAATTCCAAGTAGTACCTCATTGTGATTACTGTGTGTGTGCATGTGTGTGCCCTTTTTGTGGGGAGGGGTGACCTGACACACAGGACACTATGCCCGGCTAGTTGATTTTAAATTATATTTTAGGGAAATGAGATGCTTTTATCGTCTTTCATCCACAAATCCCCAGTAATAAAAATATCAACGTTAAGACTGCTGATGGTCTATATTTTCAAAAACCATTTTAATGTTCTGTGTACATTTGCACATGCAAGGGGCACAGCATACATGTGTGGGTCAGAGGACAACTTTCAGGAAGTCACATGAGTCCCAGGGAGTGAGCTCAGGGTGTCAGGCTTGTCAGCAAACGCCTTTACCTACCAAGCTATCTTACCAGCTGTCTTATATGGAACAGCAGACCTGCCTTTTCCTCTTCATGTGACAGACTCTATGACCCTCCGTGGTAAAACAATCTCTCATTTCTTACTCCACACAGGTGTAGTGTGTGGTGCCAGCTGATTTCTGTTTGTTGGTTTGTTCTTATGACCCACTGCAAGTCTGAAGCCTTACTTTCTGGATTTTTATGTGTATGGGTGTTTTTCCTGTGTATGTCTGTAGGCTATCTGTGTGCACTGCCTGAGCAGAAGCCAGCAGAGGGTGTGTCAGATCCTCTGGGACAGAGTTACAGACAGGTGAAAGCTGCCATGCAGGTGCTGCAAGTCAAATCTAGGTCTTCTGGAAGAACAGCCAGTACTTTTGACTTCTGAGCTCTCTTTCTTTATGTTGAAGGAAAATAAAAATAAAATTTCCCTTCTACTTTCCATTGCAAAGGAGAGAATATTAACACATTTATGATAGAGATAAGTCTAAAATCCTAAGCATCTATTTTTGGCAGTGAGTGATTGCTATCAGGCTTCCAGTTTGGTTTCTGGCCATTAGGGAACATTACCCTGGCTTTGATGATGGTTGGCCGAGGATCCAAGATCCCCTGCATCTTTCTCAGTGCAGGTACAACAAAGAGGTTGCAGGTAACCACAGCTGATACAGGATTCCCTGGAAGTCAAACAAAAGGTTATTTATATCACATTTATTTATGTTACATTTATTAATTTATAAAAACATTGTCAGATAATTTTATCTGCCTGTACATTCAGGTGTTATAGAACATGCTAGAAGTGACTGATCATCAGCCTACTTCTTAGTTATTCTCAAAAGAATGACAGAATAGACTAGCGAGGCAGTGGTGCACACACCTGTAATCTCAGCACTCGGGAGGCAGAGGCAGGCAGATCTCTGTGAGTTCAAGGACAATGTGGTCTACAGAGTGAGTTACAGGACAGCCAAGGCTACACAGAGAAACCCTGTCTTGAAAAATAAAACAACAAAACAAAAAGAATAGAGGCACAGTTAACCACATGCTGCAGAGGGTATGAAGTGAACCTTTTACTCTTCCACTGAAATACAAAAAGGTCTGATACTCAGTCCTTAGAACCACTTCTGCTTTCTTGAGAGCCTTGCAGTGCACGCCGCTGCTGACCTTTCTGTGTGTGTGTGTGTGTGTGCACGTGCAGGGTTGTGAGTGAAGTGGTAGACACTGAGCACTGCCTGAATATGAAGCACATATACTTACAATGGGTACCAAATAAATACTAAGTTAAAAATTTTAATATATCATCTATTGTTTTAAAAGCATTTCTCCTGTAGAAATATGGTACAAATAAAAGAAACCATAGATAAGGTACTTTATTTATAATCACCATCTTTATCCAGACACATCGCTAAACTTAAAAACAGCACCAAATGACTCCAGTTCTAAAGACTGAAGATGAGTAAGTGTATGGTATGAACCACAACTCCTTCAATTGAGTGCTCTAGCACTCAATGTATCTGCAGAACAGGGCCATGGTGATTAAGGCTCTGTGAGGACATATGATTGGGCCCTAAGGCAGTACAACTGTGTCCTTATAGAAAGCAGAAGAGACACCAGAAGTATGCATGTCCGAGGAAGGCATGTGGCTCAGGAAGCAGCCAACTGCAGAGCAGGAACGAGGCATCCCAGATTTCTGGGCCTTAGAACTGCGAGGAAACAATTCTGGGGTGCACCTATGGCAGCTTAACAGCTGGATCAGACTGTGACAAATGCCAAGCTCTTTAAAGTTATCTGAAGAATTTCAGGAATGTATCATTCCTCTCCAGTAGAAATAAACCTAGGAGTGCCTTGTACTTCAAAGGGAATGAGGGTGGCTATGAAAAGAAAAGGGCTACAAAGAAGAGATTGTTTTTTTGTTTGTGTGGTATCCTTAAGTAATAATCAAGCTGTACTCAAGCTGGACAATCTTGATAAGCCCCAACATTTTAAAAAAAAATATAGTCTTGCCATGAACCCTCAGGCTAAGGCAGACCTAGCCTCAAAATGCTTGGATTACAGTTGTGCACAACTAACCCTTGTGAATCTAACTAAACTCATCTACAGAACTTCATTTTTCTCTTCAGCAAGGATAACATTGATTCATCAGGTCCATTCTAGTTCTAAAATGCCAATTTTGTTTAATTCTTTTACACACTTGGATGTGATGATGTGTGTTGTACTGGGAAGTGGGGAATAAGCCAGGTTACTTTAGGTTCCCTTTCTTCAAGTGCTGCTAATTTGTCCTTAAAGTAAAAGACAAGGGCCAGTCTATCAAATTACTAGACAAAGCCACATCTTCATTCTCTTGTACCGGGAGCTAAGATGAGATTTCTATCCTTTATCAGCATATTTACACTGTAAAGAGTAGGTGGGTCAGGACATTTTCCTATCTGCATGTTTGATTATATTCTTCCCCTCACTGCTCTCTCCTCTCCCTCCCCATTCCTGCTGTTTCCCTTACCCTTGAAAAATGGCATCTCTTCTTGTTTAATGTATTTTATTTTTAAAATTTAGATTCTGAGCCAGACTTGGTGGCACATGCCTTTAATCTGAGCACTCAGGAGGCAGACGCAGGCAGGCAGATCACTGTGAGTTCGAGGCCAGCCTGGTCTACAGAGTGAGTCCAGGACAGCCAAGAGACACAGAGAAACCCTGTCTTGAAAAAACAAAAGAAAAAAAAAATCTAGATTCTGTACACAGAGAAAATATATAACATTTTGTCTCTCAGAATCTGGCTTATTTTACTTATCATAGTGATACTAACTTTATTGGTTTTTCTAAATTTGAAGTAATTTCATTTTTTGTGTTCAAATAACATTCCATTGTGTACACATGTCACATTTTCTCTCCCCACTCATCTGCTGATGGACTTCAGGACAGAGTCCATACATTGTGTGTATGTGTCCCATTTCTCTTCCCACTCATCTGCTGATGGACTTCAGGACAGAGTCCATACATTGTGAGTATGTGTCACATTTTCTCTCCCCACTCATCTGCTGATGGACTTCAGGACAGAGTCCATACATTGTGAGTATGTGTCACATTTTCTCTCCCCACTCATCTGCTGATGGACTTCAGGACTGAGTCCATCGCTTGGCCACCATAACTGTTGCTGTTATAGTGAATGTGGCTGTGATGGTATCTGTCTCATGATGACTTAGATTCTGGTTTATTTGGAATTTCTATTTTTTAGTTTTTCTCTCTGTCTTTTAGAATCTCCACATTGATTTTTGTATTTCTCTGATGGCTAGGGTGGTTGAACAATTTTTCCTCTTTTAACGTTGTTTGAGAATTGCCTGCTTAATTCATTTGCTAACTTACTGACTGAATTATTTTGGCATTTTTTTGAGTTATTTGCACATCCTGGATATCAGTCCCCTGCTACTTTGGTTGTTTCTTTTGCTGTGTCTTTTGCCCTCTAATTTCATACAATCTCATATGTCAATTCTTGCTATTATTTCCTGTGTTATTGCCGTTCTATTCACAAAGTCATTGTCTATGAATACATCTTGAACTGTTTCCCATAGCAGTTTCAAAGCTATAGGTTTCCCATTAAGGTATTAGATCTGCTCTGTACTGAATTTTGTGCAGGGATCTAGTTTCATTCTATATGTAGGTACCCAATTATCCAGAACCATTTGATGAAGAAGCCCTTTGTTCTCCAACATATATTTTTGGCACCTTTTGTCAAAATCCAGTTGACTATTGGGACTGAAGAGACATACAGTGGCCAGGAGCATATACTTCTTTTCTAAAGGACCCACGTTTGGTTCTTAGCACCCATGTCAGACAGCTCACAATATCCTGTAACTCCAGCTCCAGATCAGATGCCTCTGGTCTCTGTGGACACTTGTACTCACAATGCTTGTACTCACGCACAGACACACTTGCATACACATAATTAAATAAAAAAAACTAAATCAGTAGGCTGTAGCTATATGGGCTTCTTCCTGAGTACTCAATGCTATTCTATTGGTCTATATATCTGGGCATACATATGTATGTATGTATATATATATATATATATATGATATGTGTATAAATGTATGCTTATATGTTTGTGGGAGCACATGTATATTTAGGGGCATGTGTGTGTGTGTGTGTGTGTGTGTGTGTGTGTGTTTGTGTGTGTAGGCATGAGATTGTTACCAGGAATTTTCTTTGGGAAATTTTTCCATAGGGTTTCTTAACCAAAGCCTATGTGTAGTCTCAATTGCCAGCATGCCTTTGTGATCTTGTCTGCCTATGAGGCTGGATTACAAGTGAGTTGCAACATTTACCTACAAATTACCGGGTTTGGGGAATCTGAACTCTGGTCTTGACTATGTTACAAGTGCTTAAACTGCTAAGTCATCTCCTTAGACCTTTGTATCTGTTCTTGATGCCAGGATGAGGCTGTATTATTTACTACGGCTCTGCATTATCGTTTGAAATCATATCATATCATATCTCCAATGCTGCTCTTTTGGCTCAGGGTTGTTTGAATACTTGGGGTTTCTACTGATATTTAAATTTTTAGGACCCCCCTCCCCACATTCTGTAAAGAATGTCATTGGAATTCTGATGAAAAGTGCATTTACTATATAGGTCATTTTCAGTAACATGGACATTTTCTCAATTTGCCAATCAATGAACATGGGATGTCTTTCCACCTTTTAGTGTCTTCAATTTCTTTCTTCAGTGTTCCAAAGTTTTCACTGTGGAAGTCTTTCATTGTCCTAGCTAGGCTTATTCCTAGGGGTCGGGGTCGGTCTGTCTCTGCCTCTTTCTGTTAATCTATAAACGTTTTCCTTAGAAGTGCCCTTGTTGTATTCTAAAGGCCTAGAAAGTTATGTTTTCAATTTCACTTGATTTTAAGACTGTATTTGTTCAACAATCCATTGATCAGTCAGGAATATACTGTCCAGTTTCCTTGAGTCTGTATAGTTTATCTTTCTATTTATTTCAGTTTTATTTTATTAGATGAAGGAATAAGTGATTTTAATGTTTAAATTTGTTAAGATTTCATTATGACTTAGTATGTACACTATTTTGGAAAACATTCCTTGTAGAGCTGAGAAGAACATGTACTCTGCCATTGGATTGGATATTCTATAGGTGTCTGCTACTTTCCTTTGCTCTGTGGTACAGTTTGCCTTTAAAGTTTCTGTTCTGAGTTTTGTCTGGATGACCTGTCTATTGATGAGAGTTGGGTACTGAAGCCACTATTATTATATGTAGATCCTTTTGTCTCTTTATGCCAAGGAGTGTTTTATGAAACTGTGCATCAATCTTTGGTGTATATCTGTTTATAATTTCATCATGTCTTACTTATTATGGATTGTTCTCTTTATTCACACGTACTGATTTCCTTTAGCTCTTTGTCTGATTTTGGCTTGATGTCTATTTGTCTCATATTCTTTCACCTTAAATCTTGGTGTATCTTTTCAATTAAAGGGTGAGTCTTGCAGACAGATAACAAACAGATCTTGCATTTGAAAAAATCTTTTGTCTTTTTAAAATTTAAATTTATGTGCGTGCCATGTGCTTGTAAATACCAAAGGAGGTCATAAGAGGGCACTGGATCCCCTGAATGGGTGCTAGGAATTGAATTCAGGTTCTTTGGGAGAGGAGCAAGGGCTCTTACCTGCTGAGCCATCTCTGTAGACCAGGACTTTATATTTTAATGTAATAAATTAGTAGACATCTTTGAGTTGGAAAATTAAAACTATTTATGTTCAGATTGTTGCGGTGAACTTTAAAAAATTGTAGACAGTTATAAGCGATACTAGCAACTTCCATAGACAAATGAGGTCTATAGAACAGCAAAATCCCCCTGACCTTGATAGCTTTTTATCAAAGAGTCTAATCTGTCTTTGAACTTGTGATCATCTACTTCAGCTTTCCTAGTGTTTGGATTATAGGCCTGCACCACTATACTCCATGTGACAGTGGATATTCCTTTATTTTTTTAAATTTATGTGTATATGCATGCATATATATATATATACACGCATGTGTGTATGTTACATGTGTTTGCAAGTGCCTTCATAAGTCAGAAGAGACTGCTGGATCCTAAGAGTCAGTTGTGAGGTGCTCAGTGTGGGTGCTGGGAATCAAACTAAGGTCATTTGCAAAAGCAGCAAGTGCTGTTAACCTCTGAGCATCTCTCCAGCTTGACAGCGATTCTCCATGAGCATTAGTGACTTTCCCATTACTTCAAAATACATTACCAAATAATAATAAAATTGCTGTAGTATTTCAGTTCTATAATTAAAATTACATTTGTTTATTTAGTGTGTGTGTGTGTGTGTGTGCCTGTGTGTGAATACACATGTGCATGCATGTCCTGATGTGCATGTGGAGGTAAGAGGACAAGCTGCAGGAGGTGATTCTCTCTCTCCACCATGTGGGTCCTGGAGTTTGAAATTAGGTTGTCAGACCAAGGAAAATACGTGCAGTAAACATCAAACCCCTATCCAGATCTAGCCAATGGACAGGACACTCCCCACAGTTGAGTGAAGAGTGGGGACTGACTTTCATATTAACTCTGGTGCCCCATATTTGACCATGTCCCCTTGATGTGGAGGCCTGGTGGCACTCAGGGGAAGGATAGCAGGCTACCAACAAGAGACTTAATACCATATTAGCATATACAGGGGGAGGAAGTTCCCCCCCCCCAATAGGTGAAAACAGGAGGGAAGGAGGAATGGGAAGATAGAAGGGTTGGGATAACAATTGAGATGTAATATGAAGGAATTAATAAATAATAAAAAAAGAAAAAAGAAATTAGGTTGTCAGAGTTGGCAGCATGTATGTACCTTTATCTGCTGATCCATCTTACCAGCTAAACTTTTTAAAAAATGAATTTTTATATAGAAGAAAAATAATAGGAAGGATTAATAATTAGTAAATTGTGATTGCTTCTGAGGTAGTTATAATTAATAACATTATTTTTTCTTAGTTTTTATAAAAGTTTAATTTTTATTTTATATTATTTATGAGAGAGAGAGAGAGAGAGAGAGAGAGAGAGAGAGAGAGAGAGAGAGAGAGAGAGAGGGGATAGGGGAGAGTGTGTGTGCGTGTGTATTGGTGTACCTTACCACACAATGTGAAGGTCACAAGACAAATTGTGGGAGCTGGTTCTCTCTCTACCATGTGTGTCCAGGGATTGAACTTGGTTATCAGGCTTAGTCGCAGGTCTTAATGCATCGAGTGCATTCTTGAGTGCACTTGAGTGCAGTTTTAATGGACTGAGCCATTTTGCCAGCCAAATTGTTTTTATACTGAACTCATAACTGAAAAAAGTTAAAAACTTATAATATGTGAAACTATTACATTGGCTATAACTTGTTAAGATTGGTGAAGATCTTTAAGTACATGTCCTTCAATAAAGCAGAAATTCACTCTAGAGATGGAAAATTCTTTTAAGTGGAACACCTTTTCTGTGTGTGGGTTGTTGCTGTCTTCTTTTGGTTCATTCAGGCTCAAATAAAATCAATGATTTTAAAAGGGCTTTTAATATTGTAGTTTCTATGGAAAATTTATATTTCATCAAAAATGGATGCCCACAATAATAATCTTTGCTCTAGCATCATGGATCGTTTAATTTGTATGGTAAATCACACCTATGGAGAAAGTAGTCTCTTTTAGTAGATAAAACGAAGCTACACGAGCAGCTCATTTGTCTTCCTTTCTTCCTTTCAAGACATGGTTTTTATGTGTCACAGAGCCATATATTAGTTTTCAGATCATCAGAGGCAATATTAAAGGTCGTAGGTTTAGTTGTATGCCACAGATGCATTTTGAGGTTGCTTTACTTTAATATCATCTTAATACTTTCTTTATGACACAAGTCTATTTTTATGGTTATGGATAGGATTTAAAATGTTGACTTAAAGTTCTTCTGCCTGCTTTTTAAAAAAAATTTTATTTTGAGATTTACTGAATATAAAGTGCAAATACATCTCTGAAAACAATGAGGTTTGTGAGTCTGAAAGGAAAAATAGTTCCTTTTCTGAAGGAAATGACGTTGACAAAATGAGAACTTGAGCGCAAGTATTATAGGGTTTTATTTTAAAGAACAGGTCTTACTTTTTAGAGCCAAGGCTGGCTTGGAATTTACTACGCAGTCTTTGAACCTATGGTGATCCTCCTGCCTCAGCCTCCTCAGAGGTGGAATTATAGGCATAAATAAAGGGTACTATTAAAAGTGAAACAAAACAAAAACCTAACAAAACCTTACCCTCCCCCCCAAAAAACACCCAACAAGTAGATACAAAAAGTTCTAAATCACTTTAAAATTAATCAGGATTCATAAAGACTTAAGATGCATGGTTGAAAGTAATAAAATTTAAATTAACAAATTCTTGGAAACTGGACCACCTTAGTTTTGCTACAGTCTGAACATGAGTTTCTGCATGGGATTCAGGTGGTGATGCGGATGTCAGGCTGGTGTTGTGTGAACTCTGGCTGAGATGTACAGGATCAGTAACTCAGTGTTCCTGCCCCCAGGCCTTAATTACCCCAAATCTTACAAGACCAGAAGCACTGTTGTGTTTGTTTACATTAAGACAAGGTCTTGCCATGTAGCCCAGGCTGGCTCCATCTCAGGATCTGCCTGCTGCAGCCACCTGAGTGCTAGAATTACAGGTAGGCAGCACCATCCCAGCTGTGGTATGTGATCCAGAGTTTTTATGTTTGACAGCACTTCTAGTTGTGAGATGTAATTAGACCTCCCACTTATACTTGCTTATCATCTTAGGTAAGGACTGTGTTCTGAAAGAATATTCTGGTTTGACTAGGTATTGGTCCCATTGTAGAGGTGAAGAACCAGCCCCAGAGAAGGTAAGCGATTTGTCAGCTATGGAGACTGTTCAGATTATAAAGTAAGTGATGCTGATCACAGGCTGGTCACCTGAGAAGCCAAAAGAATTTTGGTCATTTTTCTAGAAAAAGGAGAATTTTAATGATTCTTACCTGGTAGTGCAAAAATAATTTTTCTTACACCATCAATATCCAAAGTTGCAAATGTTGTTGGCAAGCTAGAAACAAAAAGAGTGCACTTATTTGTGATTGCTAAGTAATAAAAGGGTGACTTGAGTGCTCCACTTTTCCTGTTCAGTGATTCACTTACCACATAAAAGCCTCTTCTGCTGACTTGCCTTTAACCTCCCTACTCTCAAATCAACTGCTCTAGCACCATCTGTTTCAAGTACCCAAACTTCCCAGTTTTCTGTACCTTACATCGTTTCTTCTTGTCAGAGCCGTCGTAACACTCTAAATTCTGATGTTTCCAAATGTCCCATCCTTCTACTCAGTGTTTATGGTATTTTTTTGTTGGAGATTTAAAACAGTCCTCTTACTATCAGAATATTACCTGTTAAAGTGTTTCTAAGTGTTTTTGTTCAAGGTGAATATCTCTGATCTTAATTATTTTTTAAAGATTTATTTTTACCTTCAGCGTACGAGTGCTTTATGGCATGTGTGCATGTGCACCATGTGCATGCAGTGTCTGAGGAGTTAGAGGAGTGCAGTGGTCCTCTGGAACTGAACCTGAGTTCCTGCAGGATCAGCCAGTGCTCTTAACCACAATGGCATCTCTTCAGTCTTAAAAATAACACTTAGCAATATCCATATAAAAATCCTCCCACTTAACAAGATACTTTTGAATTATAGATAAATAAAATTCCATGGCTGGAACAAAGCTAAAGTAATCTTCTCAAGTTCTGACATAAGCTTCTTTGGGAAATATAAGAGGGGTACGTGGTACATAGTAGGCAGTTGATAACAGTGATTTTTTTTCTATTTTCTATTGCCATGTAGAATTTTAGCTATAAAACTTACGTATGAAACAAACCCGAGTGATGCAAACTTCTGAGGGAACATTAAAACTTCCCAAGATGCAAAAAAAAAAAAAAATTTTTTTTTTATGCACTAAATTATGTTTTTTTGGGGCAGTCTTTTGCATGTTGATTTTTAATTTTTTAAACTTATTTTCTCTCTCTCTCTCTCTCTCTCTCTCTCTCTCTCTCTCTCTCTCTCT
>OU015742.1:171723567-171764145 GCA_907169655.1 Acomys percivali | reverse complement strand
TCTCTCTCTCTCTCTCTCTCTCTCTCTCTCTCTCTCTCTCTCTCTCTGTGTGTGTGTGACAACTCAGATATAGAGGACTATGTATGGAGTCCATTCTCTCCTTCACTCATACGGGTTCTGGGGATCAAAGTTGGGTCATGAGGCTTGGCAGCAAGGGTCTTCATCTGCTGACCCATCTTACTGGTTTCTTGGGTTGATCTTAAAAAAAAAGATCATCTAGCTGGGCAGTGGTAGTGCACACCTTTAATCTTGGCAGCCTAGTGGCAGAGGTAGGCAGATCTCTGAGTTTGAGAGCAGCCTGGTCTACAAAGTGAGTTCCAAGATAGTCAAGGCTACACAGAGAAACCCTGTCTTGAAAAACTAAAACCAACCAACCAAACAAAACCAGCCCACTCACTCATTACTGTTTACTACAGTATAGCAACACTAACATTTTGGATGACTTATAGCTACATTAATCTGTTATAATACAGTGATGTCAGATTCCAGTCATAAGAATGACCCTGGGTTATTTTATAAAGTGTAACTTCAAGTTGCTATGTTCCTGTGCTTCTCACCTGTGTTCTTTGTAGAGTGATGTCATCAATCACGACAACATCAATTATTATTATCTAAGAATATTTATCTATCACACTAATTATTTCATTTGAGTCTCACAGAAACAGCAAAAGATGACATTTGCCATAGTATGTGGTAGATGAGAAAACTGAAACTCAGAGATATTAAAAATTTGTCTCTAACATTTTGTAGAATTAAAGACATCAAACCAAGGTTATTTTAACTTTAAGGTTTGTGTTAGATAAAGTCAGCATGGGATAGTCTATAATAGAGTTAGTACTTGGACCTTGGGACCTCTGTTTTTTTCTTTTTCCTCCCTGATTCTTTGCTTTGTAGGCAACTTAGCAATGGTTATTATTGTTTGACAAAAATAACATCCCAGAGGCATTCTTGAGAACATCTATACTTGCTATAAATGACCCGTGGCACATCTGGTTAATGCTTCACTAATTATCCTTTCATTATATATTTAAGATGTGTGCACGCGCACATGTGTAGGCCAGAGGTTGATGGTAAATGTCTTCTTCTATGTTCTCCACCTAGCTTTTGAGGCAGGCTCCCAATAACCGAACAGCTAGACTAGCTGTCAGCAAGGTGAACAAACCCTAGACATCCCCCTGTCTCTGCTTCCCACCATCATTTGATGTGGTGCTGGGAATCTCAATCCAGGCCGCCATGCTTGTGCGGCAAGCACTTCACTGACTGAGCCATCTCCCCAGTTGCTGGAGTATCTTTTTCTTTAAAATCAAACACCACAGTTATATTTGGAATATGCTGTATGTGGAAAGGACAAAGACAACTTATTTTATTTTCTGTTTCTTTTTGTTTCACCAGCAAGTAGAACAAATTACTTATAAGTTCTTCTTACATTTAGGTAAGTAAGTATACGATTCTGGCCAATTAAAGGAAGATCACTTAAATTTCTAAATTACTCTGTTGTAGCAAAATAGCTCATGGACAGTATCAAGTATAAGGACACTTACTTAAATTTTCTTTTATACCCTAAAGAGCTAATTTCTCCAAAGGAACTCAGTTAAAAAAAAAGATTATATTTACAACAGAAAATGCCATATTCTGGCATTACTATCACGAGTATCTTGTTGCTGTAAGTGTGTTAGCTCCGGAAAGCCGTTTTCTTAGAATTCAACACATACTGCTCATTCTGAAATCAGAATTAACAGCATTTTTGTACTGACCGAGGTCTCAAAGTGAATGGATTTTAGGGGAGAAGAAGAAGCACGAATAACTGAAGCACTCCTTAAGATGAGAGTGGTAAACAATGAACAAAGGACGACAGAAACCACGACCACCAACTGTGTTTAACATCACAGATATCATAAGAGTAACTCTGCACAGCTGAAAACAAGTCATATCAGCTTCTGTTCCCACAAAGGGGAAAACCAAATCTACATGTGAGAAGTACACTGACATGCTTTTGGGATGTCTTCTGTGCCCGAATCAAACCACAGACCACAGCTATCCAGAAGGACAGGGTAAAAGCTCAGTATACCTCAATAGCACACGCCATATGCACATTTAATTACTTTGTGCCTGTGTTTGTACAGACGGCATGAGTGTGGACGTTAAGGACAACTGGAGGACTCAGTTCTTTCTCTTCCCTTCCACCGTACGGGTTCTGCTGATTGGACCTTGTCATCATCAGGCTTGCTGGCAAGTGCTTTTACCTACTGAGCCACCTTGCTAGCCAAAAATGTTATTTTAATTTTATTTAAAAAATTTTTTTTTGGTTTTTGGAGACAAGGTTTCTTTGTGTTGCCCTGGCTGACCTGGAATTCACTCTAGACCCACACTGGCCTCAAACTTTGAGATCCACCTGCCTCTGTCTCCCAAGCACTGGGATTAAAGGTGTGTGCTATCACCACATGGCCCAAAATGTTATTCTTAATAGAATGGTCCAAATCCCATAGTTTCAATAACAAAAAGTTTTTTCCGCCAGTAGATATATTGGGGGCACATTCAATAACCATGTACAGACATACACCGCCAAGAATCCTATGAAGTCGAGGAAAACACCACAGGGTTAATCATTTTTTAAAAATTTATTTTACTTTATGCATATGAGTGTTTTGCTTGCATATATGTGCACATGTGCACGCCATGTGTCTGCAAAGGCCAGAAGAGGATGTTGGATTCTCCTGGAACTGGAGTTACAGATTGTAGTGAATTACCATGCAGGTATTGGAAACTGAACCCAGGCTGTTTGGAAGAACAGCTTGTATCCTTAATGGCTGAACCATTATTCTAGCTCCTTTAGGGATAATCTTAGCTTTGTATTAAATGAGGCTAAATTATGAGAGTAAAGCCTAGTCCTTGTCCTAGAACTGAAACCCAGTGCTAGAAAACCTTGGAGACATTAGGAGAGCATGCTGGTATTTGACTTACAACAATGTTAAGCTCCCACGTTCCTCTTTCTTATGGTACATATGAGCCCCTCTCAGAGTATAATCCTGAGTTAAAGCATCATTGCTGTTTTCTATGACATCATGGGCATGTGCCAAAACACTTGGGGTCTGAACAGGTACTCCGAGGTTTACTGAGTACCAGGAACAGGGATAGCAGCTTTATTTCTTGAAGATCTTATGTGTTTCATTTATACTACTACAGGTCATTCTTTGAGGATTTATGATTATAGGATCTTTTCTCATGAGTTCTTTCTTAAGTATTATTAGTTTTAGGAAATGTGAAAATCTTCCTGTATGGTTATTTTACTTTCTTCTTGGATAGAAGTATTTTTGTGAAGGAAAAAGCAACTGAGTCTGAACCTAAGTCTTTACAGATAGAGAAACACGTTCACTACAGCCCAAGGCGTCAATCGTTCTATCTACTAGACAGGAAAAGTGAGATAGTTTCTCTAACAAGTCAATGACAAAAACAAAAACCCAAACCAAAAAAAAACACCAAAATAACCACCACCACTGCCACCCTGGATTCCAAATCTAATAACAAAAGGTTTTTATTTCAAGGAGAAATAAATATTTAATGGAGATTTAATCACTAGGTACCAATGAATGGACTTTACTTGAATCCCAAATTAGAACAATTATTTAAAAAAGCATTTTTCTCTTGACATTTGGATATTACATAATATGAAAAATTATTTATTTTGTTAGATAAGACAATATTATATCAATGTAAGACAATACACTAATTCCTGTCCTTATGATTTATCAAAATGACATGCTGCCTAGAATTAGCTTTATAACAATCTAGTCCCCCTCCCCCAAAGAAGTTAGAGACTGATGAAGCAAATAACGAGCCAATGCTGGCGGTTACTGACTTAAGCAATGGGTATATGTGTGGGTTCATTGTTTCTCTACCTTTCTATATTTTTGAGAATTTTCATGCTAAACTATTTTAAGAAAGAATGAAGGTGTAGGAAGAAAGAGAGGGAAAGACACTAAGCATGGTAATTAAAAAGGAAACAAAGTTAGAAAATTTCTTTGTTTTGCTTTTACCAAAATCATTGATTCATAAGATGAACTCTTCAAACTGGAACTGCACAAATGAAAAGGATTCTAGTACTAAGATACTTTCTTTATTAAAATAAGTAACCCATAATAAAAATGTAAAAACCAAACATTTAAAACTTGATTAGTTAAAGCAATCCAAAATAACCTAATATATTATAAAAATTATTTTCATACCCTGGCTTCATAAAAACCCTGCCAAAATGGATCTGAGCATGAAGATCAATGTCCAGCACCTGCTTGAGATAGTCCTGCAAATATTAAAAACAGTTACTTTATTTTCAAACATTTAGTATCAGACTTTTAACATAGTAATGAAAATAAAATGGATTTATGATTGATAACAACATCTTTGCTATTTTATGCTTAACTCAACTATTCATTCCTCATTCATTCAATCACTCATTTAATAATTATTTTGGGGTGGCTTATGTATGTATGTAGAGTATCATTTGAGGCTCAGGGAGATATAACCCAAATAAAAGAGACAATTTCCTTGCTTTTCTAGGAAATATATTATAGAGCCAGAGGTGGTGCCATAATACCTGTAATCCCAGCATTTTGGAGGAGGTAAGAGAATCACAAGTTCAAGGTCAGCCTGGGCTAGATAGTAACACTTTGTCTTAAAAAAAAAAAGCACAAAGAAAAGTAAAGTCTTGTAGAGGAAGCCAGATAATAACTAGAATAACTATAGTAATGTTTTTACTTGATGTTTTTTGTCTTTGGGATAAAATTTTGTGACCATGAAAGGCTATTAATACAAAGAAGTCTTAAAAAGTTACACTTTATGTGGCGAGATACACAGTGGTTACAATAGTGGTACAGTTGTTACGGGGTAACAAACTGCTCTCTGATTAGAAAGATTTAAGCTATGTCTCACATGAGACGCACATTCTTGGTACTGTAAGTCTGGTCAACAACCCATGGTTGGGGAGCTTACAGTGAACCTACTATTATCATTCTACTAAATGAACTTTGTATTAAACTGTCCTCTAACTTCATATTTCATAGATTAGTGCAACTATCAGGCCTCATTAGAGAAATTTCTTTATTCAGTGAACATTGGTTACACAGAAACTCAAAACTGGTCAAAGTTCAGAAAAGACGTGTAAATGGAATGCTCAGCAACAGATGGACTATCTGCATCACGCCCTTTTTCTAGGGCTAAGGGCTATTGCAGAAATGGGGGTAGACAATTTTAAAGAGTCAGAGTCAGGAAAGAAAGAAGTGATGCAGTATCTTCTGCACATGACAGGATTGATGCACTCATGAACTCACAGCTTTTGTGGTAGCCTGCATAAGACCCGAACCATTAAGATCAAGCCAATCTACAGTTTATCACAGAGTGGGGATGGATTCATGAGCCCACCCCTGAGAAACTATGCACAACTAATGATTTCTGTGCGAGGTTGAGTCAGCTGCTGGTAGGTCAAGCAAGCTCCAGCAATGCCCTCATACCCATCTCTTCAGGAGCAAGATCCTCTGAGACATGTCAGAGCAACTCTCTTTCCATTTTCCCTCCTTTTTTCTTGGGGGGAAGCAGGTTGGGTTTTTTGTTTTTGTTTTTTGAGATGAGGTTTCTCAATGTAGCCCTGGCTGTCCTAGAACTTGCTCTGTAGATCATGCTGGCGTTGAATTCACACATATTCACCTGGCTCTGCAGCTCCAACTCACTTTCTAATATTTCAATATATTGGTTTTTAGGACAAAACTTTGATTTTTTTATTAGTAAACATCATATCTAAAAGTCTTGTATTTTCTATCATTCTTTAGCAATCCCCTGTCTCTTCAGTCAGTTTTTAACACTGACTAGACTAGGCATCTCTCTCCCTTATGTTCACTTTCAAAGGAATATTTTTTCTGGATATAAGTTGCATTTTGACAGTGCATTTTTTTTGTTTTTTTGTTTTTGTTTTTGGCAGTGCATTTTTTGAACCTTGGAAATACTATTTTTAATGTTTTCTGGGTCCTCTCATTTATGTTTAGATAATTTCTGTTAGTTTTATTTCTTCTTTTGAGGTAAAGGGCCCTGATGGGATTGCTCATTGCTACTGTTTTTCACTAGTTTTCCAGGTGTGGTTTCTTTGCAGTTATGCTACTTTGGATTAACAGAGCTCCTGGGACGCTGACTTGTCTTTTACTAGTTTTGAGAACTCTTTGTAAGGGCTGGGGAGATGTTGTGCAATCCTGAGGAACTGACTTTGTATTCCCAGCACCCACCCAGCCAGCCAGGCTCAGTGGCATATACTTCTAATTCTAGCTCTGAGAATGCAGGGACAAGTAGATCCTGGCCAGTGAACCTAGTTAAACTGGTAAGTTTCAGTTCAGTGAGATACCTTATCCAAAAATCAAGCAAGCAAACAAACAAACAAACAAACAAGATAAGAGTGCAAGTATGTGCACAAATGCAAACACATTCACATGCAAACCCATGTGCACAGACACACCTCTACCAATATCTCTAAAATATGGCTTATGCTCATTTTCTCCTCTTGAACTTTATTTATATATTGTAAGATGCTTTATCATATTTGTTTTATCCCCTTCCAAATTTTCTATTGTTTTTCTAAACTCTTATGGATTTCAATTTATAAAGTTCTCATTTTTTGTTATTTTTCTCAAATATGTAACAGCTTTTAGAGATTTATATGAGAAATATAAATATCAGTGTCACTTCTAGGACAATTTCATAAGAATTTCTTCTCTCAATTTTAAGTCATTTTGGTAGAAAGCTCTGGATAATGCTACATTCCTGCAGAAAAGATCTATTAGATTTGTTCTCTTTTAGTGACCAGTTGAGATAATTTCAAATTATCCTGCTTATCCAGGGACTGAAATAATTTTATACTGGATTTCAGTTCTTCTAAAGCCTGACTTTTTGTCCTGACAAAGAGTGCTGCCCTAATTCAAGAGTTTAAACTAAAACCCTGAGATTTCTAGACACCCTTCTCAGTGGAAAACTGAATTCTCTCTCTCTCTTTCTCCCTCTCGGTCCCTCCATCTTCCCTCCCCTCCTCTCCCCTCCCCTGCCTCTCTCCCCAGAGTCTCACCATGCAGCCCTGGCTGTTATAGAACTTGAAATATAGACTAGACTGGCCTCAAACTTCCCAAATGCTGGGTTGAAAGTGTGCACCACCATGCCCAGCTAAACCTTAGATTCTTAAGAATTATAGAAAAACAAGGTTATTTCATTAGCTTCTCAGTTACTCTTTTAGGCTTGGCTTCTTGATCTTTTTTATCATACCTCCTGCCCCAACAACACCCTGGGGATTTGTGATTTCTTTTTTTTTTTTTTTTTTGAGAAATGGTCTTGTTGTCTATATGCAGTCCAGTTGGCTTTGAATTGGCTCTATTCTTCCACTGTGTGTGTTCTGAGGCTCAAAGTGGGTCATTAGGCTTGGAAGCATTCTTACATGTTGAGTCATCTCATTGGCCCCTTTCCACTTGTTTTTTTCTTTTCTTTTGTGTGTGAAATATCATTTTCAATTATTAGGTATAAAAACTTAATTGAATTTATACGTCATCCACACACAGTAAACTTCTACTTAAACTTCAACAATGAGAGAAGCAATATAAACTCAAAGTATTAAAACTTAGATAATGTTTATCAATTCTCTGTGAGCTTATAATATTTCCCTTTTGTTTTCACCTAACAAGACATTTGGAAAATATATCCATTTTCTTTCATGTGGCAATTCTTTGATCATATTCGGTTACAGTCTTCAATTGCTTGAATGTATTGATTCATTTGTTTTGTAATTGACAAGTATTCAATGTGATTTTTAGCTTTTGTCTAAGAATAATATTTCTACTAATATTTTACACATTTTTATCTTTCATTTTATAGACATAAAATTTTGCTGACTTACATTTAAGAATATGCATTTTAAAAATTTATTTATATATTCATTTTATATCTCAATCATAGGCTCCTCCCTCTTTTCCCTATCATCCTCCCCTACTGTCCCTCAAAGTGGAGCCCCCCTACCCACCTACTCCAGCACATCAATTCACATAATGACTGAGTGCGTCCTCTTCCTTTCTGACATGTTGAGGCAGCTCCGACAAGGGGATGTGATCAAATAGCAGGCCACAGAGTACAGGTCAGAGACAGTCCCTGTTCCCCTTACTAGGGGACCCACATGGGACCTGAGCTGCCCATCAGCTACATCTGTGGAGGGGGGGGGGGCTAAGTACAGTCCGTGCATGGTCCTTGGTTGGTACTTCAGTCTCCACAAAGCCCCTCTGGACCCTGGTTAGTTGGCTTTGTTGGTCTTCCTGTGGAGCTCCTGTCCCCTCCAGGTCCTTCTATCCTTCCCTCTACTTTTCCATAAGACTCACTATGCTTTTCCCAGAGTTTGGCTATGAGTTTCAACATTTGTTTTGTATCCTATGTGGGGGGAGCCTCACATAGGATAGTTATGCTAGGTTCTTGCCTGAAAGCATGGCAGAGTACTGTTAATAGTGTCAGGGGTTGGTTCTGTCCCATCGGGAGAGTCTCAGGTTGGGCCAGGCATAGGTTGGATATTCCCTCAATCCCTGCTCTATCTTTGTACCTGCACATCTTGTAGGCAGGGTGAATTTTGGGTCTAAAGTTTTTGTGGGTGGTTTGGTGTTCCCCTCCTTTCACTAGGAGTTCTGTGTAGTCCTCTCCAGTCTCTATAACCTCTGCTACTAGATGTCTCAGCTAGAGTCACTCCCACATCCTCTCAGAAGCCTACCCTGCCTTAGGTCTCCAGAAATGCCCCGACCCATGGCTTCTCTTCTCTCTGCAGACCTTCTCTGTCTTCTTGCCCTGGCTCTCCTCAGGTCTGATCTCCACCCTCATTTCTCTCCACACTCCCTCTCCTACCTAGTCTCCTCTTTTCCACTTCTTCCGATATCCATTCTATTTCCCCTTCTGATTGAGATTTAAGCATCCTCCCAGGGATCCTCCTTGCTTTTTACCTTCCTTGGGTCTGTGAATTGTAGAATGTTTACCCTGTACTATATGTCTAAACTCCATTTATAAGTGAATACATAACATGTGTGTCTTTCTGGGTTAGGGTTACCTCACTCAGCATTATCTTTTATAGTTACATACATTTCATGATTTTCTTGTTTTTAATGTCTGAGCATTATTCCACTGTGTAATTTTACCAGTTTCTTTATTCATTCTTTGGTTGAGGAACATCTACATTGTCTCTAGATTCTGTCTATTATGAATAAAGCTACTATGAACATAGTAGAGCAAATGTCCTTGTGGTATAGTAGAGCATCTAGTGAGTATATGTTCAGGAGTGGTATAGCTGGATCTTAAGGTAGAGCTATTAACCCTTTCCTTCTATATATAATTTGAAATAATAGTGTTAGGTTGACATTCCTTTTCGTCTATGGTTTTTGGAAGCGAAAATTCTGTTCTCAAAAGGTTTTAGACTAAACCAAAGTTGGGAATGGAAATGTAAGTGTTTTCTGTTGATGTTGCTGAATTAGTTCTCAGAGACAACAAAATTCATAGACCAAAATCAGGTAGTAAGTTTCAGCCACTTCACAGCTGAAGTGGGCAGGGTCCAAGATCATTCATTCACACACACACACATATATATGTGTAGCACATGTGTATTTCACTCTAGAACTAGAAGCAAAAGGACCAGAAATTCAAGGTCTCCCTTAGCTTTGCAACAAGTATAAGGCCAGCCTGGGCTACATGAAACCTTGTCTCAAAACAAAGAAGAAAATATGAATTTTTATGAAAATGTTATGATAATATTATTACTATAATTTTTTTCAATTTATAAGTCATTACTATGAGATATAAGAAGCTTTAGGAAGGGATAGACTGGTAAAACATCTCTAAAATATTTTTGAGATAAAGCATATATTTGATTGTTATAGCAAGAAATATTTTAACTTTAATAGCATTATTCAATGGGGTCCAATAAGCATAAGCTAACATTTCATTAAGACATACAAACTTTGTGATACTCAATGCTTGATACGAGATTTATATAGGATTATGATATATACTATGCACAAAATATTTAGACATATAAAGTCATATATATGTATATATTTTTTAATGCAATTATAATTTATGAGTTCCATGACGAAGGCAAAAGGAACCCCATCCTTCGTTTCTTCTTGTTTTGAGGGGAGGCTGGGGAATTTTGGTGAGGTTGAAAATATATGGTACATGAGATGGTTGCCTCTGTGAGGTCATGTTCGAGTTGAAGAAAGGTGGATCTTTATCTTGTGCATAAATATAACATATAAAAGAAGTCCTAAAGTAAAAGTAAATAAAAACAAATGTCTCCAAGGAAAGAGCAGAAAGTGTTCTGCAACATGTGGTATTTCCAGGATGCTCCTGATGTAAGCACCCTGACTAATTTCATGGCATCTTTTTAGAAAGATCAGCATTTTCTGAAGCCTTTACACTACTGGCTTTCTACTTAGCGTTAACTGTCAACTTGACTCATCCGAGAATTACGTGAAGAGGAGTCTCAGTTGTCTTTATCAGGCTAGTCTGTGGGCATTCTGTGAGGGAGGCTCTTAATTATTAACTGATATAGGAGGTCCTATGCACAAGGTGGTACTATTCTCCTGATAGGTGGTCCTGGCTAGATAAGGAGGCCAGCTAAACGTGAGCCTGCAAGCAGTGTGCCCTCCTCACTCCCTCGAATGATGGACCTGTAGGTGTAAGCCAATACATTATTTTCCTCTCTACGTGGCTTTGGGTCAGAATGTTCTATTATAGAAGCAGGAATCAAAACCCTACCAAACCAATAGTGGACCAAAGGCAAAAACATAAAGTGACTAACTCTCATGAGCTCTATTTTTCCATACCTTTTCCCCCATGGATACACCTCCTGATGTGATGATGACATCAGCACGGCTGATACCCTCATTCAAGGCATTGAGTAAGTCATCTGGGCTGCAATAATAAAGGCAAATATATTAACACACAAAGGAAATATACAGTGCTAAGTGAAAACTACTTTATGAATCCTCTGAGTTTACATTATCATGAGCTTAATAGTATGGTCTCTGTGAAGTGGAAATCAAATGGGCCTGTACAATTAAGAGTGTAAGGAAAAAGGACTTTGTAAAATGCTGAAGTAGTGGTTACTAGCTTTTCACAGGGCCTCTTGTTCAAATAATTAAGTATAGAGAGGAGACAAGGGGTGCTGTGGGATGTCTTAAGTATTTCGGTTTGCCCACAAATATCCCATGTCCTTAGAATTCCTGAGTACATAAATGTAGTTAGTCACCCTAGGCGTTCACAAAATCACAATAAGGCCCTTTAGAGAAAGTCAGATGATGTGGTTCAGCCTTGTTATATTAGCATTCAGGAAACTGAAGCAGGAGGCCAACTTAGGCTGCACAGTGAGATCCTGTCTCAAAAAACAAACCCAAACAACAAATGAACAAAGAATCTTTAAAGAGTAACTTGGAGCCTTTAAAAATGGGCTGGATTCTGACAGGCAGAAAGGAATGGGAAAGGGCTTCATAAGTAAAAGGAATTGTGCTGGAGAGAGTCTCGGAAGAGCTACTAAGCCTGTGGTGTTACCAGTTCAGATGGACCAAGGCCTGGTTAGAGCAAAGTCCAGGCGGAAGTGATGAGGTTAATAAGATGATGTTGGAGGCTCCCTCAAGCCTAAAAATATGGAGTCTATCAAATAGGAGTGGCAGGGGGAACCCCAAGGACTATACAGAGCCAATAGAAGCTCACTTGGAAAAAGAAAGGATAGAAAAAAAGTATGAGCTATTGTGCAAGAGTTAAGGGACAGGATGAACACTGGAGATTGAGGATGCGCACATTCCTTTTAGCAAAGAAGGCACGGAAGTATACCAGGTCCTTCATGGTACCTATCCAAGACCTACGGAGAAGAGGTACTTAATGTTCAGCTCACTGTCCTTTCCTGAGGACCTCTTACTTATGGAAGAAGGCAGCGTTTACCTTCTGTTTGTCTTTCATGAAGACCTGGCACAGACATCTAAAAAGAAGGTAAACTTGGCTGCTGATTTTCTAGGTTTGGCTTAGTCCTTCTATAGCCTAGACTGTGTTTTTTCTCCCGAGTTCCATGAGATAATGCTACAACCTCCACAAAATTCCTTCTTTGCTTAGAGTCATTTGAGTAAAAAATTGTTGACTATAATTATCTTGTACTTACTGAATGTGTTTCCTAAATCTCCCAGTCATCTAAACGAACTACTTGATGAGGGAGGGGGCAGAAATGTTAGTGATGCCAGATGGATTGAGACTGCCTGAACTTAAATCCTGGTGCTGCTGCTTACTTGCTAAATGTTAAACCTTAAACAAGTTGCTAAACCTCTTGCCTCAGTTTTGCATCTGTAAAGTAAGGATAATAGACCTGTTACCATGTTGAATGTATAAAAACACTACGAATAGTAACCAGAACTTCTAGATATCTAGGAAAGGTTAGTTGTCATTTATCCTTAACTTTGGCAAAGCACAATTTTAGGATGCCAGGAATTTCTTTTCTTCCTCTTCCTCTTCCTCTCCTTCTCCTTCTTTTTAAGTCTGGAGGCAGTCTTAGGTTGAGATTTAAATGCATTTGTAGAATACATATGAAAGGTCCAAATGGCGAGGCAAATAATTTTCCTTTCTGAATCACTGGGGTTGTTCTGGATCTCAGAAGCAACTTCTCAAGGAAGATGGATGAAGAAAAAAACTTGCAAAGTGCCTCTATAGGAGCCATTTTCAGTTATCCAGTTACATGTACAAAAGTACTCATGTGTTTGCTGATGTCAGAATCCACAGTAAAAACAAACCAAACCAAACAAACAAAAACCCACTGTAAGATGGATTTCAAAGTTAAACTGTTTGGGAAAACATAAAAGAAGGATTGTGTTGAACTAAGTATTTTAAATAGATCTCATCAGTCTTTATCATTTTGATTTAGGGGAAAGGACAGCAAATTCTTCTGTTATGTATTAGAAATAACAGCACTGTGTAGAATGTAGCTCAGGTTAATATCAACAAAGCACAATTTGGTGATGATACAAGAAAACATTTGTTAATTTTACCAATCTTATGTCATTTATAACATGTACAGGATTTTGAAAAGTGTTTTGAAACAAAGTCAAATGATCATATGATCATGGGACTAATCTTTGTAGGTGGACAGTCTTGGCTAGCTGATGGTTATAAAGATTTCCCCTATTATTTCTTTCATATTATTCTGGAAACCTTTTTCACATTTTGTTTAAAAAAACAAAAACAAAATATCCTGTGTAATCACCTAATCACCAATTGTCCACATGAAAAATTTGTTTGCAGAAGTAAATTACAAGATATTTTGTCCCAAATTCTTACTTTAAAAATGCTCATTTTTTACTTTGTAGCTAGTAGATTAAAAACACAGTTGCATCTCAGTTTGGAAATGTTATCTTGTCTAGCATCACAGCTGGGCCCGCCATCTGGGTCTTGTTCTTGCCCATCTTCCTGTTTCCCATCTCCGATTACTTGTTGTAGCACACACTCTGGGTGATCAAAAATGATGGCTTAATAGATGCAGGTATGGTAACAGCCAGGGAAGTTACAGCTTCAGTTAGTTGCCTATTAGACTGAATTGGTATTATGCCAATTTTATAGAAAAAGAAAGAGACATTCAGAGAGGCAAAGCAGGGTTAAAGTGAGACAGAGGCGTAAGTGGCAGCTTTTGTTGGAACTATGGTTTTTAGAAGTTCATTAAGTGTTTGTTCCACCTCTGCCCAAGGAGATAACTGTATGGGTTTAATTTCTGAAAGACATATGATCCATAATAAAAAGAAGAATCTCATGAGATTGGATCTTGTGTAAAACCAAAAAAAAAAAAAAAACAAAAAAAAAACAAAAAAAAAGAGTAAAGGTTTTCTGGGGGTGACTATCAAAACCTATAGGCATGGATTTTTAGTATAGCTCTGGGAAATGAACCAATATGACTCTGAATCCTAAAATCTGATGGAAACTAATATTTTGATTAGACTAAACATGTGTACTTGTTTACAAGCCATGAATTTACTATCCTTTTAGGAGACATTTTAAATTATAAAGCATTTTCATATTAGGTTTAACAAATGTTAATAATTTCCTGTGTTTTATCTGCTTTGTAGTTCTTTCACCAGACTTTTAAAAAGTTTATTTTGTGTCTGCTTATGTATCCCTAACTGCTCTTGTACTCACTATGTAGCCTGGATCAGCCTTGAACTCTCTACCACCAGTACCGAAACTACAGGCATTAACTACCATACCCAGTTGACTTAAAAACAACAACAACAACAACAACATTTTGTCTTTCTATTTGTGTGTGTGTGTGTGTGTGTGTGTGTGTGCGCGCGCGCATGTGCAAATGTGTATATAAGCATGTGGCATGGGCCACACATGAAGGTTAAAGAATAACTTGCAAGTTAGTTGGCTCTTTCCACCATGAAAGTTTTGAAGATACAATTTGGTTTGTCAGGCTTGGTGGCAGGTGCTCTTCTCTGCTGTGCCATCTGACTTATCCTTGAATTTCTAACTTTTAAGAGGTAAAAACTGAGTTTGCTTTTTAAGATTAAGATGTTGATTTAAATAATAAGAGGTAAATGCCATTAAAATAATAGAGATTATAATAGAAAAAAACCCTGATTTTCTTAGTTTGTTAAACAGAAACCAACATATATTAATTTTTTCAAAAATCAGATAGTAAAACTGCAAAACATAATTTGACCTGTTATTAAGATATAATTCCTGGGGCTCAGCAGTTAAGAGCACTGTTTGCTCTTCCAGGTCCTGAGTTTGATTACCGGCAAGCACATGGTGGCTCACAACCATCTTGATGCCCTCTTCTGGCATGCAGGTGTACATGCAGATAGAGCACTCATATATGTAAAATATATAAATATTTAAAAAGTCATAATTCCCTGTATATAATCAACCGAAACTTGAGACATAAAATTAATGACAACAACGATCATGTTTCAGAAGAACAAATTAGTTCCACACCTATGAGTTAATTTCAAAATGGTGTTAGGTAGGCAGGACAGGAGAGGCACTAAGATTGACAGACATAGTGAGATATTCAAGGTCATGTTGAAGTGACCATAGTATTCACAATGTGACAGACACATCATTCTTCATAGTATACCTTCAAGTGAAAGCTGTCCTTTTTCATCTCAGTATATAACTCTTATCTGATATGACAAATACAGAAGGGTTAAGTGTGGTGGCTTATGCTTGTAATCCCAGCACATGGGAGGCTGAGGCAGGAGGATTGTGCTCAGCTACTCTGAGCCAGAGTGAGAGTCCTGTCCATCTTCCACTCCATTCTCCAAATACTGATGAAGGGAAAATTGTACTTAAAACATGGGAAACATTTTCTCACTATTGCCACTATAGGAACTGTTATATTAAGCACACTAATTTTCCAATTATACACTAGAAGTTTCTCTTTTCTGGAAAAGACATAAATTTAAAGGAATAGCATTTAAATTTCATGAACAACTATATTTTAATTAAATTTGTATGACAATTTCTTACCCTTTAAAGAATAAATCTAAATGTTCATTTTGATTTGCCCACTTTCTACTCAGTAATTTCTCTTAAATTACTGGTACGTATCTGCTGTTCTTTTGGAGTACCAAGGTTACATGAAAACATTCCAAAAGAGCTACTTTACACTTTATATAAGACTGTATGTACCAGATGACAGAAATTAGAGCCATTAACTGAAGGCCTGAGTACCTTAAAGTCTAGATCCCACTTTTATTTCTATTCCTCATTACTTAGATAAACTGAAAAATTGGATATGTGTGCTCCTAATTTCACTTTATCTGTAAAACGAAGACAATGACCTCAGTCCTTTCTGTCATTCACTTTTCATACACTCTGGTTCTAAGCATGTGAGGCTAGCTGGGGTCTCAAGTTCAGGAATAAAATGTATTACTTTTAAATCTACCCAGGTATCTACTTAAAATGTTAAGACTTTTCTATCTCAGAAGGCTGGGGACACCCATCCTTTATAGCTAAATAGTCCAGGAAGCACAGAAGTCTTTCAATACAGATGACTGGTGCAGCTTGCCATTGGTGCTCTGCCAATTCAAGTGTTCAGGTTTCTGTGCTTTTATCACTTGTGATCCTCTTTTCTACTATCACTCCACGTCTATCAGTCCTAAATTGCTCTAGAAATTTCTTGAGTCATGAGTGTAAAGAGGACCCTTAGAAGGCAAAAGAAAATAACAAGGACAGTAATACCAAATATAATAAGTCACAAAATAGGTAGTAGGTGGGTAAGTGCAAAACAGAGGAGACTGGGAGACTAGACAGTGTCAGTGGAAATAAAAATAATGGTGACAATACAAAAAACACGAATTGATATTCAATTACAACAATAAAAAACTATTCTAAAACAACATGGCTGGGAAATACAGTTCAGTAGTAGGGCAAATGCCTCTTAAGTTCAAGGCACAGCACTGTATAAAAAAGCAAAAATCCTCCCAAACCAAGCTGACAAAACCCCAAATGAAATAACCAGATTAACGGCATATGCCTATAATCTCAAACTAGAGAGGCTAAGATGGGACCATTGAGACATCTGGACCACACTGAGCTATATAGTGAATTTTGAGCCAGTATTGGCAATATAGTGTGATTTTCCAAAAGAACAATTGCACAAACAAAACATGATTTTTAAAGTTTTAAATTTAGAGATGATGATTAGAACACTGTTAAAGACTTAGTTTGTGACTTAAAAGATTAACCGGTAGAACTACTGTAAATGTCCAAAATTAACATGTCCAAAAACCAAGTAACTTCTTGGAGTGCTTGACATTATAGTTCTTGGAAAATAACAATGCCTCACGGGAAAGTATGATGGCCGATAGGTTTGTTCTTATAAACCACTGCAATATATGGCTAGAGGCCATTCTCAGCTAGGGAATTCCAGGGATTGTTCCTGACCAATGTCCAACTCTTGGTCAGTATTAAATATCTAGTATTTAATAAAGCTTGCTTCAAATTTGGCCCAAAATGGTGGAATTGATTTTGTGTTGCAAATATTAGGATTAATATATGGAGGCCCAAGTGAAATAACTCCACTCCAAATTTGCTCTTCACTCTGGGATGTTAGAGGTGACCTACTCAGGGGTTGTGCACTTTGAGATGGCTGACCCAGGTGACCCCAATGTTCCTAGGAAATGCTTTCTACGCTGAGGACTCCTGAGGTGAATGGCCACACTTGGAGAAAAACAGCAATCATTTTTTAGCTAGCTTCCTGTTGGTTTCTGGATTCTGGTTATGGGGTACCCTGTTTGTGGACAAAGAGTGTTGGATACAGAGTGCTCCCCGCCAATCCTTTGTCTAGAACACAGAAGTGTCCGACAGCTCATTGGTTATTTTTATTTACTGTTAGTTGAGTTTGTATTCCTGGGGACCCGATTTGTGTTCAGAGAGGCCTGACACCTTGCGGCCAACAGAATTCCAAAGACTAGGGAAAATAAGTATTCTATGAAAATTAGGAGCCAAAGCTGAGGCTGTGGATAGGCCCAACATGGATTTGGGGAGCCAGAAAAGACTTGGAATGGTCCTGCTTTTGATGGGTTCCTAGCATCTGGGTTGTACAAGAAGGAATTGTTAAATGTCATTGTTTCATTTTGGTTTTGTGTCTTGTCTTATATCTGGTCTTTTTATGTATACTGACTTGGGACTCAATGGCCCACATGGAAGCCCAAAGGCAGGCTCATGAAAGGCAGGTGCTGCCTATGATGCTCTGCCTCCTGCCCAGGTGTAGCTGGTGCTGAGACTGAGCTGTGGGATCTATGCTGGCCACAACAGCATCTCTATACAGCTGCAACTCCAACATATGAATGAATCTATTTTGACTTCATGCCTGTAAGTTTTGCAGTCTATTTTGTGTGTATGAATTCATGTGGCCACTGCATTCTTGTTTCTGACTGGTCTTGCATATGTGAGTAAATGCTGTTTCTTTCTCCAGCTCCCAGACTCCTAGGCTCAGAGTTTACCTCTGGGCTTTCTGGCCAACTGGATATAATAGGGATTCAAATGCCATTTGGGTATGGATAATAATAAAAGTTGTTTTACTTTAAAGCTGTTCTACATTATTGCTGGTTCTGTAATTGGGTTATGGTTCACCCTTTTCTCAGACCCAGATATACTTTTAAAGTCTATGTCTGGAGTCAGAAACTAAAGGAATTATTGGTTTATAATATTGGGTATGATTAAAAATCTGTAATATCTATAACAAAAGGTTAACTTAAAACTTGTAACTCAAGGTCGATAATTAAAAATCTGTGCTTAGATAATCTTAATCCATATAGCACAATTCTGTTCTGAGATATAAACAGCACCTGGTTGGTTACCATCTTGGCCTTGGGCTGAAGAAGATGGAGTCACTGTTTCACAGCCATCCTGAATAAAAGCAGCCATGTGCTGGCAGCCATCTTTGTTCGGGTTAGAGAGGACAGAAAGTCATACAGCTTCACTGTCATTTTGACTAAGGGCAACCACATGGTTTATATAATTTCTGTCCGGTCTCAAAATCCAGGTTTATAAAAGATAAGATTTAGAACATTGCTTGTTTAATGAGATAGTGAAGAAGCACTTCCATGCATGCATGTATAAGAACATACCACAGGAAGAGCCCAACTTTGTAACATAAAAATAACCCACTTGGTATTGATTTTAGAGAAATTAAATTGTTTACACTGTTAGAGCTTGGCTTTGCCTTCTGAAAATTATGATTATGTTCTATGTATTCACTCTTACACTACTGTGTTTTGTTATAACAAAAACACAGTTAAGAGGTTTTAAGCTATAGATACTGTTATGATCTAAGCGATGGACACCACAAAGTCACACCATGTGAGGGACTATATGGAGGCTGCCTCTGGGTGAGGGTGAAGGGAAAAAGAGAGTGAGGAGAGGAGGGGCTGGCCTTTTATAAGGGATGTAGCACATGTGCAGGATATGTGACTTGTGATGACAGTGCGAGCATTTTGCACATTGGCAGCTAGTGATGACATAGCCTGCTGTTGCTGGGTCCCTGGGGCAGACAGTGGAGATGCCTGGTTGCTAACAGATATATTTTTGTAAACTGAGTCATACAGAAAACTTATTTCTATAATGATACACCATATAAGGATCAGGAAAGTTCCCAGTTTCTTTATGAACTGTGTTTATGGATCAAAAATTTTATACTAAAAGTGCTTCAATTTAAAATAGTTATTTTCTTGATACCCTATGAGCATATACAGGGGGAGGAAGTTCCCCTCAGTCACAGTCATTGGGGAGGGGAGTAAGGGGAAAATGGGAGGGAAGGAGGAATGGGAGGATACAAGGGATGGGATAACCATCGAGATGTAATATGAATAAATTAATAAAATATATAAAAAAAAAACAAAAAAATAAAATAGTTATTTTATGGCTAAACCTAACAGGGATGGAACATAAAGTCCTTGTCTTGTGAAAACTACTAAATTATTATGAACTGTTAAAGATAATTAGGAAATGCAAGTTAATAGCCACTTTATAAATAATCAAATTACTTAATATGTTCAAAATTATATTTGTATTCATACTAAATACAAGTAACTAAAACCAGACAAGGATTGTTTAACTCAGATATGCTTGGCAAACCTTTCAGAAATCTGAATTTAAAATATTTAAACTTATGACAGAGACTCTCAGATCCTAGCAGTGACATGACCCCCGCCTCCCGCCCCCTTTCCACAAGGTCTCCAAGAAGATTATGGACATAGCTACAAGGACTCCACCTGGATTAAAGTAACCCTAACCACTGGACAAGAGTGCTCTCTTGCCTTGCTCACTGCTAGGGCCTGGCCTCACTGTGGACAGGCAGGACATGGGAGAATTGACTGCCCTTCTTTGTCTAGACAAAGTAAGCTCAGTCTCTCCCATGTTTCTCCTCCACAGAAAAGCCTCTCATCTTCTGGGCCTGATGGCCAAAGACTGATGCCCCTATTCCCGATGCCATGGAGACCATAGGAGCCTGGGATAACTGTCTAAGTAATGGACTGTGGACCAGTCTCTGTCATTTTAATTGATACATACATACATACATATATATTTAGATTATAATGTATCATTCTCAGGTCTCTGCTCACATTGATGGCTAAGCTAATTGTAGCTTGTCAGCTAGGGAATAACAGGCAACTAGTTCCTTACCACAGTGTAATCAACCATTGTGTTAGTTCATTAGTCAATTCATTAGTTAGTTAAACCTACTAGGTCTCTTATTAAAAGAGGGCAAGCAGGTTTGTGTAACAGCATGGTCTGGTGCTTTCTATTTGATTGCTAATTATTTCCTCCCCTGAGGTCTGCTTGCTGTCTTTAATGAGCAGACATTCACTTAACCCAAAATGATGTTTGTAATCCTTGCCTCTAAGTTATCCCTGATTGGCTGAATAAGTGCCTCTACACCTGGGCAGAGCAGAGTGAGGAGGCGTGGGCAAAGTTTGAGAACTTTTCGGGGGAGAAGGATCTCGGGTAGGAGAAAGGTACCAGAGGAAGAGGAGGGGGAGCTGATTCGCAAAGGAATAGGAAAGAGCCAAGCGGGCCAGGAAAGAAGTGGCCCAGATGAACAACATAAGCGAGTATTTTGGGATTGTGGACGGGAAATAGCCCAGACAGAATTGATTAAAGCAGATGGCTTGGGATGGGGGCTGCGAGAAAATGGAAGGTAGTTTAGGGGGTTAATATCTGCCCAGCGCCAGTTAAATAAGACTTATTCTAAAATATAACAGGTCTGTGCCCATTATTGATTGATAGCAGGTTGGATAATACTACCATAATAATTATAGGCTTTACTAGTAAGCATTTTTAGATATTTTTATATTTACTACAGCAGATTTGTCTGGATCACAGGCTTCATATTAAAATATAAACAGGTTTCAGGTATAACTTCCCATTAAAGAAACATATTTTAGCTATTAAGGCCAGGAGATCTGGACCCAGGGAGGGCCTGCACAAACTGATGCACCAACCAAAGACACTGCAAGCAGAGCACCTAGAGCCCCTGTTCTGATGTAGCCAGTGGACAGCTCATTTTCTATGTGGGGAATGAGGGGAGAGCGGGGACTGCTTCTGACAGAAACTTTGGTGCCGAGATTTGATTACTGGTGCTTGGCAGAGAGGCCCTGTGGGAAAACAGAGGAAGGGGATGCAGGCTATGCAGGATGAGACCTGACAGGCTGTGGTCAGAAGGCGGGGGAGGAGGAGTCCACCTGTCAGAGGTCTAGTGGAGGGGAATAGCTTGGAAGAAGGAGGGATGGTGGGAACAAGAAGATAAGAGGGAGGGGGTTATAATCGGGATGTAATGTGAATAAATTATAATAAAATAAATATTAAAGAGAAACATTTTACAATGACTGCTCTCAATAATTTCATGTCTTATGTCTCTGGTAAATGATTAAATAAAAATTTTGTTCTGAAATATATAAAAGTTTGAGGATATGAATACCTAAATAAATTCTGAGAACCTCAAAATAATTTAAGATATACCGAAATAAAGAATGTTTCATATTTCTTTCCCCTTCTATGCTGATATTATACTTAGATTTCAGAGTTTCAGGACTTGACAGAGCACTGACTGATTATTTCTCAGTCATAAGCTCATTATTTTGAGTTTTCTTCTAAATATAGACTTATAGATTCCTTTCATGGGGGCTAAAACATCTGTCTACCCTATGTAACAGGATTTCTGGACAGAAAAAATGTTTATGCTCTTTGAACTAAAACTATAGTTTTTGCTAAGACTCAAAGGCGTGAGTCTATTTCTGCCTTCTTACAGACACCCGTTAACTGTTTTCTCTAGAATGTGGACTTCAATACCATGGTAATACCAATATATCTCTGTTTATAAACTAAAAATTCATATAAACTTCAGGGAGGCAAAGAAACCATAAGACTTGGATCCACCTGCACAGGTCAAATGGATTCCAGATAAACATAGCCATTAAGGTTCCCTACCAATTAGTTCCTGCGGATGTGATTTTACCTGGTCTTAGGATTGATTCCTTCCCTTCTCCAATTGCTAGGAAATTTATATTTAGTTCCTCGTTTATATGTGTCTCAAATTTTCACTTGGCTGACAGACCCCACCCAGGGATCACCTGCAAACTGCAAACTGCTGAGCTCTGGACTTGATGACAGCGGATGTGATTGCTCCCCGTCTCTTCAGCTGGATCACCTAATCAGATGCTTTTGAGAAATGCCCCATTGCCCAGCCTTTGACTAGCCTTTCAGCCTTCCTGGGCCCTGGCAACACAACACCCTAATGTCAGCTGGAAGTAGTTACAGAAGAGAAATCTTGTCCCTTTCCATCCCAAGAGTGTGAAATGCTAAATCAAAAGGGAACTCCCTGCCATAGGCAACAAAATAAGGCAATGGCTTTGGGACCAAAGCCCATCTTTTGGTCACTATTTTAGATTTAATAAAGCCTGCTTCAAATGTGTCCCCAAATGGTGAGTCTCAGCATTACACTAGCCCTAGGCATCCTGTAAATGTATACAAAGAAAGAAACCATGGAAGAAATAACACACACAGAGAACAGAACAGGATGCTGACACAGAGACAGAAGGAATCTTATGGGAAAAGGGAACAGACAGAGGGGAGCAAAAGTAGAAAGATTTAATTTGTTTTGAAAATAATGGGCATAGAAATTGAAAAGGCTTATAAAGTCCAGATAGAACTGAAAAACACACCTAAATATGTTCTGATAAAAATTTGGTAATTTCAAGGACAATTTTGAAGTATTTAGATAAAAAGAATGCTTTACTAACAAGGGAAAATCCTTTGGCTGTAAACTTGTTTTCTGTAATACTTAAAATAAAAAACAGTAAATAAATATTACCATATCTCTGACAAAAGGTACGTAACACTAGATGCTACAATGGCCAGTTGGGATGCAAAAACATTAGTGAAAATACAAATATTCAGATAACAAACCATTAAGTAATATTCTGGAAAAGTACCACTAAATGAAAAAGTGAAGTAGAAGAGAGGCTTCAGGTAGAAGAAGCTAAAATAGAGTTCAGTAGTTAATACATATTCATCTATTCATACATATTCATTTCTGAAAATACACAGCTAAACTGAAATGAATAATGATTGAATACACTTGGGAATTATAATTCTTTGTTAAATATGAACTTAAGGTATGGAAATTTACTGTAAAAGAACATTTAATAAACATAGAAAATTTAATGTATTAAGTAAAACATCTTTCAAGGTTAAGGAGTCAAAGGAAGAACGGGAAAAGTAAAAGTATTCTAAGGGTATCATGTGATTGGTACAGGTGTGCATGGAGGAAATGAGAATGTTTGTAGGGGGGATTCAGTGTCTCCTTTTTATATAATACGGAATAAAAATAAGTTATTGAAAACAAAACAGTGACTATATTTGACTATGAGGTTCATTATCTGGGAGGAAAACAACAAAAGGTGCTAGGATGGCAAAACTCCCAAGAATAATAAAGGATCAAAGAGGCAAATAGTATCTGGAGCTAAGCAACAACAGAGCCAGGAAAAGACAAGAAAGTTGTATAAAAAGTAGAGAAAGTTAAGATGGAAGCAAAAAAAAAAAAAAAAAAAAAATCCTGGTAATCATTTATGCAAATTTTCTGCTAAAGCGAACAGAACAATAATATTTCAAGCATATGGAAGATAGACCTTTCAGTTTTAAGTTCAAATTCTATTTTGTTATTAATTATAAGGAAAATACCTCAAGAGATCAGAGACTGAAGATAACTGGCAGACAAAATTTCACAAAGAAAATGTAAATAAGCAAAACTACAGGCAGTGCAGTGCTAACATCAAAGTTAAAGCAATGACAAAGCTGACAGATCTGTAACTAATTGCTTGATTATATGTTCTTGTTTCATTCAGGCTCAGCGACTGACCTACCAGATACTTGCACTTGGTAAACTTGCCAGATTAACCGTGGTTTTAAATCAATCTCTCCATAGTAGCTTAGGAATAAACAACTATAATGCTGTTACAGCAAATAGTTGTGTCTGAGAATGGAAGAGAACATACCATTTAATATTTTTATGATGACAAATGGCACTTTCTTTGAGAGGGAACTAATAATGTGTAATAGGATTGTGCATTCGAATATCTGAAAGGCTATTATATAGAGGACAGAGGCAACTTATTTTAGAAGAAAAGATTTGGCTCAGTCTCATGAAAATACATCCCTACTGTAATAATAGATTCTAAAAATAAAATGTGCTGCCTCTTAAGAAAGATTTTTTTCTTACTAAAATAATCAACACAAAACATGATGGCTAGCTGTAAATGACTTTTCTTAACATTCTCAATGAGTGAAAGACTGGACTAGGTAACATTAGGGTGCAGCGGCACACAGTAATCCCAGCACTTGGGAGACAGCAGCAGGTCAATCTCTGAGTTTGAAGCCAGCCTGAGCTACACAAAGAAATTTGCTCAAAAAACAAAACAAAACAAAAAACAAAAAACAAAACACAAAACAAAAACAAAAAACAAAAAGAAAAAAAGAAACAAAAAATACCCCAAAACAAAACAAAAAACACAAAAACACAAAAACCAACCCCAAAATAACACAAAACAAAAATAACAACAACAAAACCAATCAACCAATCAAACAAAAACCCAAAACCCCCCAAACCAAAAGACAAGCCAACTAACAAATTCCCCCACAGCCCTACAAGGATATGATAATACTGAGGTTGCATAGACAGTAATTATTTTCTGATAATATGAAGCATAGAGGGAGAAGCTGATTTGAACACTGCGATAAGATGTTACGGGAAGATGGTGGCACCAAGCACACACTTTGATCAGCAGGACAGTGACTGCACATCGACTGAAGGAAAAAACAACAACAACAACAACAACAACAACAACAAAACCAAAAAAAAGTGGGCTCCAAAACACCAATGCTGGCACTTTTTCAGAAAATTGGGAATAGTTCTACCTCAAGACCCAGCTATACTACTCCTGGGCATATATCCGAAAGATGCTCCACCATATGACAAGGACATTTGCTCAATTATGTTCATCGCAGCTTTATTCGTGATAGCCAGAATCTATCTGGAAACAACCTAGATGTCCCTCAACTGAAGAATGGATAAACTGTGGTACACCTACACAATGGGAAGACTATTCAGCCCTGTGGACCTGGGCACAGGGTGGGAGGGCTGCACAAACTGATGCACCAGTCAAGGACAATGCATGCAGAGAACCAAGACCCCCGTTAAGATGTAGTCCATGGACTGCTGATTCTCTGCATTGGTAGTGGGGAAGGGACTGCTGATGAAGCTTTGACACATACTTGGGTGCCCACGATATGGTCACTGCCCCTTGGCAAGATGGCCTAGTGGACAGACAGTGGAAGGGGATGCAGGCTATCCTGATGAGACTCAATAGGCTCTTGCCAGAGGTCTAGTGGGGAGGAATAGGCAGGAGAGGGAAGGAGGGAGGGTGGGAATGGGAAGATAAGAGGGAGGGGATAACAATCTGGAGGTAATGTGAATAAATTGTAATAAATAAAATATACATTTAATAAGTACCAGCAGAGGAGGGGGTGCTGCAGAGACCGATGCACCAACCAAGGACCATGCATGGTGGGGACCTATACACTCTGTTCAGATACTGTTGATAGACAGCACAGTCTCCTTGTGGGTTCCACAATATGGGGAGTAGGGACTACTTCTGTCACGGACTCTGGCCTCTCAATGTTGATCACTTCCCCACGGCTGGGTGGCCTTGTCAGGCACAGTGAAGAGGTTACGGGTAGTACAGATGAGACGTGATAGGCTGAAGTCAGATATTGCGGGAGAAGGGCTCCTGTTTCTGAAGATAGGGGAGGGAGGGAGAGGAGATGAAGGAGGGGCTACATTGGGATGTAAAGAATTTAAACTACAGAACAAGCAGGCAACTTATATTGCTAAGCCCACTACATGGGAACAGCTCTGAGACTGGCTGAGACATGAATGTCTATGCATAGACAAGGCTTCTTGTTGGTTACAGAATCCCTGTGATTTAGATGCCATTCTTCATGTGGCATGAATGAAGATTTACAGATGTTTTTCTTCTGCTCATACAAAGAACAGAGAACAAGGCTTAATTGTTCTCTGCATCCTGCACACATCATACATTTATAATTTTAGGACTGTATAATGATTGTTAGAAATTATGTTTTCAGAACAAAAGAACTGGACACTGATGCTGGATCAGACCTGACAGGATTCATTCCTCTCAGCATGCTGGATGCTGACATCCTGCATCCTTCATGTTCCAGCACCAAGTGCTTCAGTTGGTGCTCCTCATCAGAATGGGACAGATCTCAAGACAGCCTCAAAGAAAGCTTCCAATCTCAATTGGTCCAGCATTGTAGACTGTCACACACAGGACTTCTATTAAGCCTGGAATATCTCAACATTAAGAAACTGGACCACAAATGCTATCATCTATTCCTAGCTTGTGTAACCCTTTTCCCCAATTTTATTTGGGCCCCTACAAAGGTATTATTTGTTCCAAATCAACCAGAAGAATCCCTTAAGGGAGTGGAGTAGGTTTTTGGTTGCTTTCTTGGGCTATAGATGTTTATTTTCATTGGGAGTTGTTATAAGTTACTATTGGTCTTACTCAGAGAGAGAACGAGGTTGGACTCAGGGATGTCTCTCTTTCTTAGGGATGTCTTTCTTTCTTAGGTTTGGAGATAGGGACTGAAAAGAAAGAAGAGGGAATATAGAAATATATAGGGATGATAGGACAAAAAGTAGATTATTGAGCCTACTCTTCAACTTAAGGCTTTAATTGTTGTTCACAAGGTTATTTTTAATTCATTGGTATAGAATTTTGTCTATTGATGCAAAACTAAGTTTAATTTTGATACATTGGTATAGAATTCAAATGTAAGATTATTCTTCACACACAGTATATATATTTCTATTCTCATATGAGGTATTGTGCCCATACAACTCAAGTAGAATACAAGGTTTATCTCCAAAACTTTGAAAGTGCTATTGCAGGCTGTTTAGAATATTAAATTATACAAATTAATTGTTAGTTGATCAAATCATGGTCATGTCAATTACTAGTCTACTTTTATCACAAGAATATACATCCTAGATGTAACAGATAAATATGATTTTATAGATAGATAAGGTAAAATAGACAAGGTCTTCAAAAACCTCAGAGTACTACAGAATATGTCATTTAAAGATGTTTTTATTGTTTTAAAAATTCTTTGACAACAAGACAGGCTAACTCCTAGAAATACTCAGCCTACCTCAAAGAAGTTGATGAGCATCAATGAACCTCCTTATGGAGATGGCTTCAAATGTGGCAAACCAGCCTCTGGGCAAAAATGTCTTCCTTTTAGCTACAGAAAGAATTCTGCCTAAAAATAGGCAAGCTTGGATGCAGGCAGAGTAGAGAGCCAAACTCTGCCAAGACAGGGTAAGGAAGTCCTCAATAGTTTCTGCCTCACAAATATGTTTGTCAGATATACTGGGCCAGAAGGCGTAACACGATGCTCCAATGCTATAGAGAGTTTTGGGTGACTGTTCAGGCAGCAAACTGTCTCTCTCTTTTTTCACTTTGGAAGCTGCTAACCTGCACTTCCTGTTTATTCAGGTAATTAATTTTATTCCTTCTCAAGTCTCTGATGGAGCTGAAGACCAGATACTGTATTTTTTGGACCATAAGACGCACTTCCTCTGACAAAAGTGTGGGGTAAATTAGGGTGCACCTTATGGTCTGATTGCTGTTTTTACTGTTTTCTGCTCTAAAAACTGGATGTGTCTTATGGTCAGGTGTGTCTTATAGTCTGAAAAATAAGGTAGTTTTGTTTTACAATTAAACTTAGTAGTTTAGGGGTTAAGATGTTTTTAAGTCTAGACAGACGTTTTAATTTGAAAGAGATGAGATATGATAGATATTGTTTTACAGTCAGAATTTTGGACTCACCAAGATAGGAAATATGTTTTCTTCAAGGTTGCCAAATACAAATAGCCAAAACACTATGAATGTTACATTAATATCATTCCTGGTTGCTTTGTGGTTCTTCTTGCTGTATGTAGTTTATTTTATATATGTGTAATAATATAAATGTATATGTAAAAATAAATAATATTAAAAAATTTCCCCAAATTGATGAGATGTCTATAAACATACAAGCAGCCTACAAAACATCAAATAAAGTAGACCAGAAAAGAAAATCCTCCTGCCACATAATAATCAAAACCCTAAATGTAGAGAACAAAGAAAAATATATTATAAGTGGCAAGGGAAAAAAGTCACATACAATGGCAAACCTATCAGAATCACAGCTGACTTCTCAGCAGAGACCAGAAAAGCTAGAGGGCCTAGCCAGATGTTCTGTAAACCTTAAGAGATCTGACAGGGAAAATGGGAAAAAGGAGAGGAAGAGTAAAATAAAAAGAATGTCTGGGTGGGCGCAGTGGGACACGCCTTTAATCCCAGCACTCAGCAGGCAAATGCAGGTGGGTCTCTGTGAGTTCGAGGCCAGCCTGGTCTACAGAGCAAGTCCTGGACAGCTAAGGCTGCTACACAGAAAAACCTGTCCCGGAAAAATATAAACCAAACCAAACCAAACCAAACCAAACCAAACCAAACCAAAAGAATGTCTGAAAAAGTCATAAGGAATTATACTATTTACTATTTACCTAAAAAGGAAACACCACTGTAATATACATGATACTATATATATAAATATACATATATAGCTTTAATGAGTTTTTCTCATCTGGGCTGATGGGGCTTCCTCTAAGAGTCAAAGACCACCTAGCAAACACCCCAATACAAGAAATGAGAAGTGTTCTTGTGAGTTGTTGGTCAAGGCTGTCCAAGGACTCCCAAAACATCCATCCTATTGTTGCCACTGGTCCCCTCAAGAGGTGGCAAGTATAGTCCCTATAGCTGAAGAGACCATGCACTTCAGAAACAAGACCCAGAGTCCCCAGAGTGAGAACTGACCTGAATGCCACTCCATGATGACTAGCTTTCATGGTGCCTGAAGCACTATGCAACGTTACAAAGTGGGCAAGTAAACAACGGTCCTACCTCGCTATGACACCTACAAACCGCATCAATGAGTAGCACGGCACGACAACCGTAAGGGGGCAGTACTGCCACACTTACCTTGACTGCAACCAGCAGCTCTCTAATTGGACTTAGGTCCCATGCAACAAGAGGGAAACTATGCCTAGTATTAGGAACCTAGTAATTATTGGGTGCTAGTGAAATCATGGTTATTGGAGACCCTACAATCACTAATTTACTAAACTATCATAATCCTCAACAACAAATTATAAATGTTTGTCTTTATACTTACAAATAAGTGTAGTCTTCACCCTCATCAAGGAAACTTCTCTTTACATCAGACGGAGACCATTACAGAAAACCAAAACCAGCCAAAATACGGAGTTGTGGAGCCCCAGTCCCAAAAGATACATCTACACATCACTCCCACACTTGAAGCTCAGGGAACATTATAGAAGAGGGTGGCAGAAAAAATGTAATATTGCACTGTAAAAACTTGTTTCTAATTGTGGTATGGCTCAGTCTTTGATCCTAGAGCTTTCTGTTTACTGTAAACAAGTACTTGCGATTTTGGCTCAGCCCTAGCACTGACCTTTATTCAAGAGCTAAAAAAGGGCAACCCTAGGGCCAGAGGTGGAGCAAGCAACCAGCTGACAGGGACTATAGAGAGAGGAGGGACACTGACAGAAGGGTATTTAAGACAGCAAGGAGGAGGAAAAAGGGCCTTTTGGCCATTCCTTTTGGGATTATGGGCTGAGTAGGAAGATCAGCTGGGTGTTTTCTCTGCCTCTCTAGCTAATAGGTTTTCATCCCAGCATCTGACTTCTGACACTTTATTGGAAAATTGAACAATTGGGATCTTACTGTTTTAAAAACAACCCTGTTAGAGCCAGAACATCAGGGCTTTTGCTGTGAGATCGTGTCTCCTAGTAATATCAGAAGCTACACCCATCAAGTCTCTCCAACATGACTGCCCAAATGTGAGCTGAACAAGGATGGCACAAAGGAACATGTCAAAGTGGACGGGCAAAAGTTCACAGGGCCTCAACCTTATACAAGGAACTGTAGGCAACTGCATAAAGCTGTGAGTGGGAGTGGTGTTCTTCTCCAGGGAAGAGCAGACTAATTACTTGTTGATAGCCTTAAGCACAAATGTACAAGTAACATTGTATGGACCGAACAGGCTATATTAAGCAATGTGTGTGTGTGTTTGTTTGTGTGTGTGTGTGTGTGTGTGTGTGTGTGTGTGTGTGTGTGTGTATGCATGCAATAACTGTTAAGGGAAAAAAAAAGCCATGAATTTGTAGGAGAGCAGAGAGGAGGACGATGGACAGGGTTGGAAGGTGGAAAAGGAACAGAGAAATGTAATTATAATTGTTTGGTTGTCATCTCTGGTTGCCCTGCTGCCCATCTCCCCATGATCTGGTAAATCCCATTCCCTCTCTTCAGACCTGTCCTCTCTGAGGAAAGCCTCTGTATTCCTGATTTTCTGGAGGACTGCCCAACCCCCTCACGTGGAGCCCAAGTCCAGCATGCAGCAGACATGTCATTTTCCTTCACCTACAATCCTTAAAAACCATACCTGCCATGGTCTGGGTGCGACTTCCTCTGGCCTTGTCCCCTGAGGCTGCTAAACTCACCCAGGAGCCCTAGTTTCCAAATAAACTTGCCCTTTTTTATACTTCTAATCTGGCTTAGATTGGTTTATTTTATCAGTGGAGATAACCTATCAATAATCTCAACCTCCCCTCTCAAACTTCAAAGTGCTCAGGAAGCAAAATTATTTTAAAAAATATTTAATATAAAAATAGATGAGCAACACCTGCTAATTAGCTCTTTTTTTTTTTTTTTGTTTCTTACACCAACAGCAAGTTGTACCATTTTAAAAATGAATGAAGATGGAAGATGGTGGGAAGTGCTAGGTTTTGTTATTAAAGAATAAATGCAGTTAATAAATACCCAAACAACAAAAGCAGCTTGGGCATTTACTAATTTCTTCAAAGATCAAGGATAATGACAGGCATTTTTCTGGGCATTAGTTTATATTCAGCATAACACATGTGCTATGTTATTTCCCCCATTTTCAGTTCCACTAGGTATTTGGCACTGTGGAGTTATAAGAAGAAAAGAAAACAGGGCCCAGCTTTGAAGTTAAAAAGTTAGTGAGGACAACATTTAGAAAATTAAGAAAATACCAGGTATGCAGGTGCATGCCTTTGATCTCGGCACTTTGGAGATAGTTACGTGGATCTCTGTGAGTTTGAGGCTAGCCTAGTCTATTCAGTCTACACAGTCTATCCAGCCTAGCCACAGCTATATAGTAAGAACCTGTAAAAAAATTAAGAAAACAAATGCAATGATAGTGATAATATTATTCGCTGAGTCAAAATATATTGATTAAAATGAAAAAGATACATAAAATGAAATATATGAGTAAGATAATAATCAGAACTGTGTTGAGGGCGATTAGGAAAGTTTTGAGATTAACATAGTGTCAGGTCCAGAAGAAAGAGGACAAATGGCTAGCTTCGTGCCTATTAGCACACCAAAGCACACCTCTGGCCACCAGGTTCTCTCAGTTTCTCAGATACCTGATACAGAGTCCATGCTTGCATCCTGGCAACTCTTGCCCTGCCCTGACCCTTAAGCATCTCCAGCTTCCCTTCCCCCAGCTGCTCATTCTCATGTAACTCTTCCATTTTGGCCATGTGCTCTCCGCTCTCTTTGCCTTCCTCTTTTGGGCCTCCTCTCTCGCTCTCCATCCCCCTCTCCTTTCACGGCCTGATCCTATCTGCTAGCCACATTTAGTCAACGTTCTCTTCCTGATCTGCACACTTCCAGATGCCCCTGGTTGTACCCTTCCTCATATCTACAATAAAAACATTTCCATCAACCATACATTGGAGGGTGATGTCCTCTCTTTATACAGTTTAGAAATTTCTACAGGTGTAGAATTCCTTGAAGAAATGAAACATCAACTACAACATGGCTTAAGGATTCAGAAAGGCAATTGTAATAACCTCTAAAAAAGTCTCCCATTAATAATGAGAATAAATACATGTTGGTTAAAGTGTGAAGAATTCTTTGTTAGTGAAGAGAAAAATGAAGAGTCTCCAATAAATGATAAAAAAAATCTGTTGATTCAAAATACAAAACTATATTTTGAGGAGAAAAAAAAGTCATTTCATAAGAAGCAGGTAGTTTGTAAAGAAGAACCAATTAAACTGAAATCTAAACTCCCCTCGCTGATTAGAAAAGCCCCACTGTAAGAACATTAGGGAAGCAATAAGAAGGTAGACATGTTTGGTTCACAAATTGAAAGCTGGAAGGTGCTGGGCTTTGGCCAAGTAATCACTGTACTATTAAGTCTATCTTGATAATTTCTGTAAAATGTGCCAGTTTTATAAGAGCCCAATTTTCTATCTCACTCCTTGCTAATCTTCCACTTCGTGCTTAATGTGCAGAGGGAGCTTTACAAATTGGCAGTGGACGGCTGAAATCCAAACACTGGTCTAAGACAGAGCCAAGCAGCCCAACTTGGCTGGGATTTGAGTAGGGCAGACCTCCATGATGCCTTTTTTCCAGAAGGGGGAACATTTTACTTGGTTTAAGCCTAGCGATGCTACAGACCCTCTACAAGAAGAACAAGTACTCTTAACCACTGAGCCAATTGTCCAGCCCTGAACTTTATTAAAAAACTTTCTCCTGGAGTAGAATCTGTGCGTTTGAGTCATGTTTACTGCTTATTATATTTAAGAGGTAAATGTATAAGGGTGTCCTTTTTGGCCTTAGTGAGTAGCCTGAAGGTACTTTGTAAAAGTGTTCTAGATATATGCAGAAGTTTCTAGATTGCATGCAAAGAGAAAATAGTGCAAGTGTCCAGTCCAAAAGATGTGCCTTTACCAATTGCTGTGTACATAGTGACTGCCAACACATACTTTGTCCTATTATTTGTTGGGAAAGTACACACATTGACTCAATATAACAAATTCTTTACCTACTATGTTTAGGCTATATACGATAGCAATTTTTTGAGGAAACTAGGAAGAAAATACAAAAGTTGAAACTCACATCTACCCAAATGACCACTATTTTAACTAATTGCTGGCCACAACTCTGTATTATCTGGCATGGATGACACTTAGTAACTTAAGCTGCATAACAGGACAAACAGGCTTACTGAATCAGCCATGGGGAAAAAAAAAAGAAAACTAGGACATGTCTAAGCTTGACCTGTTTTATACTCAGGAAGGGAAGGCATAATTCAGGAGCCAGTGATGTTAGGAACGAGGGCAGAAAGCCAAGGGAGAGATACAGGAACCTTGTATTAGTGAGCATAGGAAGAAGAGCTTCAAAAGCCAAGAGAGCATAAATTACAAGTGGAGGATATGGGGAAATGGTGGGACATAAAACTGTGACAGATAGGCCTAACGGCTGTGGCTTCCCCTCCCGTCAGAGGGTTTCTCTATGTAGCCCTGGCTGTTCTAGAACTCACTCTTTACAGCAGGCTGGCCTCAAACTCAGAGATCCCACAGTTTCTGCTCCCTAAGTGGTGGGATTAAAGGCATGTGCCACCATCACCCAGCTAAACATACATTTCAATAAAGTGGTGTTCAAATGAAGATGAAGCAACACTAATAACACTGGTACTACTCAATGCTCTGTAACAGCCCTTAACCTTTCTCCTGGTTTCTTTTTTAATTCTGTTTTTGAAATCTGAGATTAACAGCTGGAATATGTGGAAGTATTTTTATTATGAGGCTATAACTCCTCAGTGTTGTGATATACACCTCTCTTACCTTTGTATCTTCAATAGTAATTTACTTAAAGCTCACTGCATTGCTGCTACTTTCTGTGACCCATAGATCAGCAGCTTGGCTTTGTTAGTGTTAGGTCCAAATGAAACACCACTCCCAAAAATTCCTCCATGAAAGGAGCCATTTCCTTCTTACTATCTGAAGGGACAAAAGGCTATCTGTGGTGCTTATTAGCACACCAAAGCATATGGCAGCCTCTAGGCTCCCTCAGTACATCACAAGTACCTAGCTTTTCTTACTACCTCCTTTATGCTAACCCTCTCCAGCTTAGCGGCCCAGCCTCCAGCTTCTCACTCTAACTCTGCTATTTCAGTTATGCTGTCTCTCCTCCCTGCTTCGTCTTTCGCTCTTAGTCCGCTCTCTTGGTCCTCCGTCTTGGTTGTTTCTTTTTCTTCCTCTCTTCCCCCATGGCCAAGACTGGTCTGTTGGTCACAGGGAGTCTACCACCTTCTCTCCCTGCTCTGGACACTTTCAGATGCCTCTGGCTATGAGCTCCCTCATATCAATAATAAAAACTTTCCCCTCAACCATTCCTTGGAGCAGTCACACCATCACTTTGTACAGTTAGAAAGGTTAAGTTTTAGCCCACTCCAGCTGATTCATTAAGACAGGGTAGCTTACATCCATTTACAGTCTCCCCCCAGTCATTAGACCATCTGATACAATAGAGCCAACTTATTTTTCTAAAATGACTTATATTACGTTTGCTTAAAAAAAAAAAAAGCTTCAAATTTAACTGATTTGGGCAATTCTACCTCAAACATTTGCCAAATGTTTGTGTATTCTTTCTACCCCAACCTTTTGTTCTAATCAGTCTGGCCTGTAATTGCAAATTTTATGTTTACTATTTGGATTTACACTGAAGAGCTCTGTCTAACATGACTCCGTTTTGTCAGCAGGCACCATATTAAGCCTGAACCTAAGTTCACGTCTGTTGCTGGAAAACCCACAAACTGTTCCAGGAAAAGAACCATCCTAGGCCTGAACCAACCAGGGTACATTGGCCAAGTATCTAACATCCCCAGATGTTAAGCATTTCAAGGTCAGCCTCGACCAATCCCCTAGCGCCAGCCTAACCTTGCTAAATGTTAACCAACCCTGCAACTGTGAAACTAGAAACCACTGTTTCTTGCTGTAATCCTGCTTAACAGCGGGCTCAGGGCTCTGGCTAATTATCCGTTGCTTCTGTAAGGTTCAAGGCTTGAGTTTGAGTAAAGACTCCTTGCTTTTGCATACAGCTTTGGACTCCTGGTGGTCTTTGGGGATCTAGTGATCTGGGTATAATAATACATCATCTCTTCCTAACTAGATTCTACGAATCCTTCAAATTCTCGTACTTTATGAAACTTGTTCTGACTAAGCTTAGAGTTGCTACAGGTCTTCTGACATATTTTTATCATATATCTTCAAGATCATAGCAAAGAGTTCTGCATTACTAACTTCAAGAAATTTGGATTCCATTTCTGTCTCTGTACTAACTAGCTTTATGTTAGATAAATTCCTTAACATCTCTGAGTTTCAAAATTAGACTTAAAAAAAAAAAGACAAACCTAGACCCTAGAAACTCCAATATTCTAATATATTCCACACAGTGTAGGGAAATATACGAGATATATTTTAATGTAGACTTATTATTTCTAAGTAAACACTTAAAAATACAGTTACCTCTCAGATATTTGAAGTCTTCCTCTTACAATTTTCACTGAATTATAAACTCACCATATTTTTTTTTTTTTTAACAAAAGGTACACAAGACAAAGGGAAACTTTATAGGCTGCAGAAATGACTCCACAGTTAAGAGCACTGGGTGCTTTTCCCGGATTCAGGTTTGGCTCCTGGTACCCATATGGCAGTTCACAACTGTCTGTAAGCCCAGTCCTAAGGGATCTGATGATCTCCTTGGCTTTCACAGCCCTAGGTACACATGTTATATAGACATACATGAAAGTAAAACACCCATACAGAAATAAATAGATAAATAAATAAAAATGGCAAACTTTAGCTCAATTCAATTTAAATAGTTACAACAACTTACTCTTCTACAGTTTATATTGATTGAAAAGATCATGGTGAACGGCAAGAATAAGAGCTGTAGGGTATAATCATAGAGACCCTAAAAACCACACTCAAGCCCTTCTAGGTGACAAGAATACAAGGATTACATTCTACCCTTATCTGGTATAGCTTAGCACGGCTCTGTGCTTGAAAACATTCCTGAGCTGTTTCTCACCCAGGGTTGCTCCTATGACTACTTTCCTTACTGAGCTTCTCACAGAGGCTTCTGTATAACAATATTTGCTTTCATTAGAAAAGGGAATACACAGCAAAAGGAATGAAGAGGCAACCTACACAGAATATCAATAGCTGTACAGTAATGTACCTTGTTTCCCTTGTTAAATTCCCAGTGCAGATTTCCATTAGAATAGCAGTAAATTCTTTCCTCCCACAGTCCACCTCTGAGTTCTAAACCATTTATTCTGGGCTTCTTTAACACAGCACTCTAAGACTGAAAAAGTCTATATTAGCAACACTCCCTTACACAACAACCTTGTTCTCAGTTTCATATAAGGTACTGCTACCAAATAAAAGGATATACACCAGAAAGTGGCACATTTCTTTGAATCATCTATACTGGTTTTATAGTTTGTTGTTCTTTATGCTGTTTTCAAAGTATGCTTTGAGATTAAATTTAAAATTAACATTGCAACATCATTAGGAAATGCCTATCACAGACTAATTAATGACTTTACACAACTAAACATCAGTGTTAGGTCACAGACCCTCTCTAGCTGCCGTCCCTCTCCCATCTCAGTCTACCCTCTCAGCTCAATGCGCAGAGAGTTGATAAAGCATGCTGTGTTCTTGTGGTCTTCTTGTAGCTGGAAACAACTTCGAATTATAACTTTGCTTTCAATGCCTTGTGACTTCTGGAATGTAGGCTAGGTTACCATGAAATGGAACACTATCCTCCCACCCTGAAAATTCCTTTTGTTCTTGGGTTCTTGGTATCTGAAGAAATGAAAGGTCTGTGTCCTTTGAGGGCCCTCTCATGGCTGCTTGTTTATGGCCTTGATGCTATCTCTCCTAATTGCTCTCCCACTTCAGGATCTCATCAGACATGAGCCTGAAAGTCTCTTAACAAAGGAGAATTCATTCCCTTTCTACAAGTCTAGTTTTGAAAAAGTTATATCTTAGTATATTAAGATAATGTCAGTAATATAGTATATCAAGTACATAAGTACAAGAGGAGGAAGAGGAGGAAGAGGAGGAAAGAAAAAGAGGAAAACCAAAACCAAACCAAACCAAACCAACCAACCAACCAACAACAACAATAAAACTAAAGCTGGCTGCTGTGACTCAGACACATGGGAACTGGACATCTGCCTATGCTACACAACATGAACACACATATAACCACAAGAAAAATAGCAAACCAAACCAACATGGCAAGTGCAACAATAAAAGTGAGAATGGATAGATTATGAGTCAGAATAGTGCTGTTTAGGGGTAAAATGTATAACAGTAATAATTAAAAGGCTTCTTTACATGTCTTTAATAGTTCATTGATGCACCTGAAGGCACATTGCTTAGTGCTAAGACTGAATCTGCTGAGCTTGTTTCTTAGTTTTAGGCCTGCTCACTTTATCTCTGTGCTTTTAAAACTCTTACCCCCGCCCCACTCTTGCATAAGATTCCCTGCCCTTTGCCAGGAGGGAGCTGCAGTTGGGATGTAAAGTGAATAAAAATTTAAAAGTAAATTTAAATAAAAAAACCCTTTTAAATCCATCGTCGTCTTCTCAGAAGTTGTTTCTTGTGTTCTTTAAGTTATATCTATGTCAATACTGGTTTTAGGTGCTTAAAAATTATATTAAAGGGCAGATTATCGCTTAGGCCCAAATTCTAAAAACTAGGTACTTTTCTCCTGTTGAGAAGCCATTCCCACTCCTTTCCTAGGAGGTGGGTCTCAGATGACTTGCATACTGGCGATGAGCTATAGACTTCTTTAAACGGGCGAACCATAAATAGAAGGATCTTTGAAAGGAATGAAGCTTAAAGACATGCCAAACCACAGGCAAGAAGAAGTTTAAAAAGCTGATGTCCAAGATTTAGAGTGTGCCCACTTCCCATCTAGGATGGGTTGACGGCAAAACTACTAGAACATACCTTGTGAGGTGAGGGTGGAGCCTCTGCAAAAGCACTCATCTTAAAGAAAGGGTCAATGCATAATGAGCTTTCTCCAGTGACAGGGTAGACAGCAATACAGGTGACAGATACATGGTATCCCTCACTCCAGCGGGTCTAGTTTTGTCTTTATCAGGTTGATGTTTGATTATTCTACAAGTACAGACACTTCTAGAGAACAGGAAATCGAGCCTTAGTGTTGCTTAGCAGTGGGATACTCAGAAAACAGGGACTCTTTTTACTGGAAACTGACAGAGACGTTTGGGGGATCTACTGAAGATCTGAATTGACTGGTAGGTAGGAGCAATGTGCTCTTATATATGGGTGGGTATAATTACTGCACCTCCTTTGCACTTATATAGGTGAAGCTGGAAGAAATTTGGGTCACACAAGGATACAAAACTAATATACAAGCCCATGGAAAATAGCTGTGCTTAAATGTCAAAGAAGCAGGCAATACTAGTTTTGACAGTTTCTCTTAGGCTTCGCATCTGTGGTTCCAATGCCTTTCTTGAAATAAAAGTTTGAGCAGTAATGACACCATCACCTTCATTTCCACCAAGAAAATGCCAATTACACGAAAAAGGATTCTCAAACACACCACAGCAAAGTCAAATATTTCTTCTTTTGTAATACCCATTCTAGGAAACTACTCCTAAAGTTCATATGTACCTCTATAATCCTTAGGCTTCTGAGGAACATGAGCAATGAGAATCACGTTGTTCAGTCTGTCTATTTAGCACCAACTCCACCTACCCCACTAATCTAAACATTCATATTTCAGAATAACTATTTTTCAAAACAAAATGCTATACTTACTTGTCTCCCACAATTCCCAGGTTGATTGTGGGGTAACCATGTTCCTGAATTGTTGCTAGAAGTGTTGACCGATTGCTGTCTCGTATCTTTCCTGGTAAGAGGTCGTCTTCAGGATTTAGCAGCTAAAAGCCAAAAAGAACCATCACTATTTTCTTAGATAATGTTGTCTGTTATTATGGAAGAAATTAGATGTGAATAAGTTTTGCATTTGGGCATCTATGTCAGCATCTGGCATGTGAAAGAATGTTCAAAGGATCTTTGAATAAATATTGTAAAGGAGAATGGTAACTGAACAGTGGGCCAAATTTCACTAGCTTTGGATATAATTTGGCAATAATGTCAAAGAGAAACTAGGCTTTCCTAGAAACTGATTAATATAAAACTGTATTTGGTCTGGCAATACCATCTTCCAATTCATCTTAAAATATTTTGTAATATGTATGGGTGTTCTGCATGAATGTCTGTGCAACACTTGTGTTTGTGGTGCCCACTGAGGTCAAAAGATAGCACTAGCTTCCCTGGAACTGGACCTAGCAGGTGTTGGTGAGCTGATGTATGGGTGCTGGGAGTCAAACCTGAGTCTTCAGGAAGAGCAGCCAGTGTTCTTACCCACTGCATCATCTCTACAGCCCTCTTCTAATTTATCTGACAAGAATATCTGATAGACTCAAGTATGAAGAGAAAAACCATTTGCTTTTTTTCTTTCAAGCTTTCTGGTCTGTTTTCTGAAGTGGAATCAATAGTCTTAAAGAAAAAACTTTGAAAGAAACAGATACTTTGTATCCGAGACATAAACTGAAACAAGGAATACTTAGCTACATACATCCACGATTCTATCCTTCTGAGTTAATATCTACCAGTAGTGTCCATGAAAAAAAAAAACCAGAATAAAACTTACTTTGTATTAGCATGTTTCAATAAGGAGTCAGTTTAGTCAGTACAGTAGGAATACCTTTGGATTCATACTAAATGCAAATTACCCAAACTCTTGGCTTTAATTTTCTTATTTATAAAATTACTTTATTTTATAATGAAGTAGTTTACAAGCTACTCTCTAAAGTACTTGTCGAATTGAAGTAACAGTTTATGTAGATAAATGTGATTTATTATATTACTGATTATATATCACTAATATCAATATATTACTGATACATTACATCATTACTATGTAGTATAAATAATAATATTAATATTATCAATAAATGTGATTATCTTTTCTCATAATAAGAGTATCTACCCTCCCTTTGGTTCTTATATTGTTACCCCTAGGGACCAGTTTACACCATACTTGTTTACAGTGTGAACACAGTCTGTTATGATTACAAAATACTTAAGAAAAAGGCCGCTTAACCCACTGTGTAGTGGTTACATAAAAGATTAAGTGTAAGTTACATTTTCAGTGCCAGCAAGATGACTCTTAGTGAGTTAAGATGTTTGCCCACATCTGGCATCCTGAATTTGATCCTTGGAACTCACTTATAGGGAGAGGACAGAAATGACTACACAAGTTGTACTTCTACATTCAGAGATACATGGCATGCATGTATCTCAACATTCACAATAATAATAAATAAAGTTAGAGAGAGGGAGGGAGGGAGGGAGAGGAGAAAGGAGATGGAGAGAGAGAGAGAGAGAGAGAGAGAGAGAGAGAGAGAGAGAGAGAGAGAGAG
>OU015742.1:171711957-171723557 GCA_907169655.1 Acomys percivali | reverse complement strand
GAGAGAGAGAGAGAGAGAGAGAGAGAGAGAGAGAGAGAGAGAGAGAGTGTGTGAGTTCAGTTTAAGAAATATTAGAAAGTTAAGGTTTTAAGGTGCTGAGGGTTAAGTGCAGAGACGCATGTGCTATAGTGCTGAGCTGCAACCACAGAGCCCAATCACTATTTGGAAGTTGGCTGAGAATGAGGCAGACAGCAAGCCTACCATCTGAGATACACTGTCCGTTAATATGGGGAATACCCAGGGCAATAACCACAGTCTCCTCCTAGTCTTCTTTCTGATTCATTAGTGCTATCATGCAGCCAGAGATTTGGCTTTATTTTAGAAGTAAGGGCTTTCAAACTATCTCCTTACAAAGAGGCTGGAAAACAACACTCTGGCCCTCTGTGTCACCTGGAAGTCTTCCCTTAAACTCGGTACTGATTTATCTTTATCACACGCTATAGTACATTGTAACCCACTTCTACATTTACTCACTGGTAGTGACTTGAAAACTGCTATAGTGGTGGTATTATTATAGATGAATTTTTTTAATCTCAACTAGCAAAAGTTTTGGACTCATAATTATACAAAGGCCATGGCCTGCAGCTCTTTAACTCTGTTGGTTAGACAAACTGTGTTAGAAAGAAAACTGTGCGCTGATGATGATTGGTATCATAGTGTTTTCTTTGCCTCTCTGTTATGTTTTTGCAAACAGTTCCAGAAATAAGAGAATAGTTTGAGATAACTGGAGATCTAGTACTTTGTAAAACTGACATAATGAAATAAAAGCTGGTTAAGCAAGGGTTACAGTTCTTTTAAAGTATTTTCAAAGAAGTATACAGAAATAAATGGAAGGTTAAACATATGAGAATCAATCCACAATTGTCCTCTTTACAACTTATTCCTATTTTCTGTTATATTTCCAGCTATGTTGGGAATGGCGCTTAAAACTTATTATAATTGAAGGGAGGTGGCAACAACTGGGATATAAAGTGAATAAATGAATAAATTAATAAAAACTTATTAGAATTAAGTTTAAAAAGGAAAAAATACAAAGTAAAACAAAAATATATCTCACCATATCCGAAGCTTGTTGTTTTCCTATCCACCATTTAAAATTCCCAATTCTTGTTTTTGGTATTGTCAATGATGCTACTAACTTCTTAGCTTTTCAATAATAAATTTTTGGATACTGATTTTTCCCTTTGTAGTCTACTCTCTCCCCAAATACTTCAATGATTAAAACCTATCCCTCCCTCCCTCCCTCCCTCTGTCCCTCCCTCCCTCCCACCCTTCCTGAGACAGGGTCTCACTGTGTAGAGCAGCTGGGAACTCCCTATGGACCAGGCTGTTCTCAAACCACAGAGACCCCTCTGCTTCTCAAGGGCTGGATTTAAAGGTATATGCCACCATCCCTGGATCTATTCCACTTTATCTCCTCATGTTCATTCAGTCTGTTACAAATATCTCCACAGCTGTAGCTCAAGTCCCCAGTTGTAGACATTCAGTATTTTACATCTGAGTTTTGTCATGTTTTACACGTGGGTATCTTGCCAATAAACTATTTCCTTCTGAGGAATGAAACATGAACGTGCACTACTGTACTACTGCCCGTGTGATAGTTAAACTGTACCAAACCACACGTGTAACTCAAAGTTCTCAGAAGTGATATTGCTTTTAATACAAACTTATTTAGATTTCTGTATTCTGACATAGATCATGGACAAATTTACTTAATTGTAGCTCCAAGCAGGTTACAAAGGTGAGAAAGATTGTTCCAGCAAGTCACCTGCTTTATAAATTCTTATCAGTCTCCTCTTGGACTGTCTTCACTAAATCCCCTTAACAATGACTCAATAACCAACTCCAGTCCTCAAAATCAGGGATGTAACTGTTACAGCTCTGTCCTTCTGAGATACTACTGAGATTTTGTAGTACACTAGAGCGTTATGACATCTCAAAATATGCCACTTTGGTATAAAGGATATTTTTATTTGTAATCTGAAGGCAACTGAGAAGCACCAAGTCCAAGAGCTCTGTGATGGTGCACGCTGGTATTCCAGTGCTTGGGAGCGGAAGGCAGGATGAGTATGAATTCATGGTCATCCTCAGCCATGTAGCGGTTAGCTACGTGAGACTGTCTCAACTCCCATCTCCAAACACACATAAATCAATAAATGCAATAAGTTAGAAGAAAGGAGTTAGGCAAGAAGTCGTGTCACCAAGGTTCTCTTTTTGGCTATGCTGCACTTCACTGAATTCTCTTAGCCTTTTTGCTCAGGGGATATAGTGGTTTGAATGCTAAATGTCCCTCACAGCCTCATCTATACTGGGACATTTAGTTCCCAGGATTCCACTCTAATTGCAACATGGGAATGTACAACAGGGCTGGTGCTGGATACATTTCCACACACAGTGCTGTCTATGGCTGTTTTAGTGTTACTTTAATTTTTTGTTATTTTACCCCATTTCTGTTTGTACCATGTATCACCATTTGCTTATTGACCACTTCCCAGTTAGAAGTGTTGTATTAGAATACTGTCTGGCACTACTAGCACAGTAAGTGGGGAGAGGTGCTGGGAGTAGAGCACTCAGCAAAGAGACATTTTAAATTTTATTTAAGCATTTCGCACAGTGTATAATGTATGCTAAGCATACATCTTCTGCCAAAGACTGTTTTTATCATTGACATAGTTTAAAATACCAGTGCAAGGTGGTTAATAAAAAGCAAACTGACATTTAGTCCATTTTATTATTGTTTTCTAATTTTCTATAGACAGTGAATTTTCTAGTTCTGTTCCCATGAATATTTGTTTACAATTAAATGTCAGCTTGTTACTAGGCAACATTTCTTTTGTTGTTGTTATCTGTTTTGAGACAGGGTTACATGTAACTCAGGGTAGTCTCATCATTCCCATGGAAAAAGTGATTTCTGGTACCATGCATGTGGACTGAAAGATACCATACATACCTAGTGGGAAGTCATAAAGTTAGCTTCTTAGGTGTGGTGACACTTGTACTAGATATTTACTTTATAGGCTCTTGGAACCTGCCCAAGTCCACTATTAAAAAATAATACTGTTTCCTCTGTAGAACATAAAGTTCCCAGGCAAGGGTAGTTCCTGCATTTCTTAGTAGGAGTCTTATTTTCTCATACCTGAGCTGTCACTTGGAGAATAACAGTGTAGCTATAGAAGGTCATGAGGTTTGCTCAGAGGATTGTTCTATTGAGTAAGAAAGTTATGAAGGTCTGATGGTGCCCTGTTTGACGCTGTTTTCTGTTTAATATATTTTTAAGAAAACTGGTTTAAGCTTTTTTTTTTAAATTTAAGAGAGATTCTTACTGGTTGGCCTACAAATCATTTCATAGAGTGGACCATCTTGCAACTTGGTTCAGTGATCCTGCCTCTGTCTCCTAATGACTAGGATTACAGCATGTGCCAATACACACGGCCTTGACGTCTGTATCTTACCAGTCTTAAACCCAGGGCTTCACATATGCAAGACAAATGCTCTACCACTTAGCAATACTTCACCCCTGAAGAGTGAATGTTTAAAGAGAATCCTCTGGTATGTATTCTAATATGTATTATACACACACACACACACACACACACACACACACACACACACACATATATATGTATATATATACTCACAATGTAGGTGGTTAAGAATGTATACTTATAAATAATAATACTGCCTAAATTTTAAACTGTACAGTTTATTGAAATAAATATTTAAACCATATATTCTGAGACAGAGTTGATAACTCTCTTTCCCTAGTTTTGTAAAGATATCCTTATTCTTAATAAGGTTATAACTTCACAAAATATTTGGCAGGTTTTTAACAGATCTTTTGTGTGATATTCTTAAGTTTATTTTTATTTTATATGCATAAATATTTGGCCTGCCTGTGTGTTGGTGAACCATGTACACGCAGTACCTGTGGAGGCCAGAAGAGGGCATTAGATCTCCTGGAACTGGAGTTATAGATAGTTGTGTGTGGTTGCTGGGACTCAAACCCCTGCCTTCTGGAAGAGGTCTTAATTGTGGCAATCTCTCCATCCTCTGTATGATATTCTTTAGGTTGATTAAACAGCTGTCCTGCTTGTTTCTGTTTGGCTGCATTCACATGGTATCATGGTAGACTTGCTATCACATTAAACTCAAGAGAAATGCAAATTTAAATGGTTATGAGATTTCATCTCATCCCAGTCTGAATGATCCCATTAAGAAAGCAAATACTAACAACTTCTGGCAAGGATGTAGGGAAAGAGCAAGCTTATTCACTGTTTCTGGGATGGGAACTGGTGATGCCACCTTGGAAGTCAGTAAGTAGGATCCTCAAAAAACTGAAAATAGAAGTCCATGATCTAGCTGTACCAGTTTACCAGAAGTCAGAATACCACAGACATACTTGCACAGCCATTTTGTTGTTGTTGCACTATTCACAATAGCTAAAAAATGGATACAACATACATGTCCACCAATGGACAAAGAAAATGTGGTACATAGACAAAATCAAAATTTTCAGACATAAACATGCTTATGTAGGTGACAGTAAGAAAGAGTAAAGGCCCATGAGAGTGGCAAGAGAAGCTTTAGAGCAAAGGGTGAAACACAGTAGGAGGAGGAAGTAGAAAGTGGAAGAATACAGTGGGGAAAGAAGGCCCAAGGCGGTGTGCTAGGAGCTGCAGCAAGCATGGAATCGAACAAAATGTAAAACGACTGGTAGCAGTACATGAGAGCCCATCCCTTTATAAGCAAATTAAAAAGTATCTTTATAAAAAAAGAAATCCTGATATTTGCAGGACAGGGGATAATTATGTTAAGCAAAATCAGCCAGATCTAGAAAGAAAAATACTGAGTATTTAAATCATATATGGAGAATATATATGTGCACATATACATTTGTTTGTGTGTGTGTGTCTGTGCGTATGGGTCACTAAGGTAGAAAGGGAACTATGAAAAGGGAGGAAAAGATCTGAAGAGGGGCTAAGGAAATGAAATATACTTGGCATGAAAGCAGAAGGCAGGGCTTTTTGGGGAGAGGAGGATGAGCAAAAGAGGGACCGATGACATAGGGAAGGACATGGGGAGGGGATGAACGAGAACCAAGTGTAGTGGTATAATACAAAAATGCCCAGAACACACCTAAAAGTTACCTTAAAAAGTTACCTTAAAAAAGAGAAGTGGGCATCTATCAGCCATACCTCTCAGTGAAAATCAGAACCAATATTTAAGGGAACTTGTATATGACTGGATAAGTGATAGACTTGCCACATTAACAGATAAGTGCAACTTCTTCCAGCCTCTAAAAATAAATGAACAGAGGATTTTTTTCTTTTGTTCTGGTAGTTGTTATTGTTTCTAATATCTAAGCATCTCAAGCCTTCAGAAGAGATACATTTTACTTCTTTTACCACTGATTTCTAGTATAGTGCTTGGCACATTGCAACGTCTGTTGAACTAAAATGCATAGTTGTGAAAGTAGTTAATTTTGAATATGGGTAGGGGAAGTAGCAATATAGAAAATATAAAATTTAGAAGCAAACATCTCTCTACTGCTAAACATAGTGCCAGTTAGACACAGGGTTATTAAAACCATCACTGACTTATCAAAATGAAAAGAATGTTTGTTTCAGCTCAGCCGATTGTTTTTATGGATGATTGGTGCATTTATACATATGAAAATCTGGAATGCAGACTTAGCTTCCTATTAGAAAAACAAAAGATGCAATTCTGTTCTTTTGCTTTGACTAACAGAACTATAAGGATTATAAAGAAAACATTGAACAACTTCATTTTTTAAGACATCAATAAATTAATAAATAAATATAATATTACTGAAGGGTTACTTTCAGAACAAAGAGGATTTCTGTTTTTGTTTTTCTTTTACAGTCTGGTTAATCTTTAATGGTATAGTCCAAAGAAGTTGCTAAAAATCTTGGTTTTTAGAATATTCATCCTTTCACATTCTCAGCATGACTATAGAGCTCTTAGACAACCTAGGCAAGCGACCAGTCAGGAAGGCTTTCAAGAGTTCCCAGAAAAGACTGATGATCGTGTTCTTCCTGAGCCAGACCTGACAGGACATGTGGATCTATTTTGAATAGACCACCACCAGAGATGCTTCAACTGAGGCCCAAACAAACCCTCACACCAAACAAAATAAAAAGGACCATCAGACCTTTTTGAAGATTAAAATGCACACAGAACTTTAACAAGACAGGCTAGCCACGATACCTATTTCATTCACTTACTTCCTACGATGGACGGGCCATCATTTCAGCAACAAGGTAACACAAGTCATGTTTCAGGAGACTGAGTACTGGATTTCTCAGTTAGCTATTTATAGCTTGTAGCTAACATTCTTTGCTTACTTGTATTAAGAGTGGGGAAATGACACGGGCTAAAAGAGTTCATTCTAAATATGGAAGGGAATAATTTTTTAACATATAGTTTCTAGTTTAACCTCGTCCTTTGTACCTGAATTATACCAAGGCCAATTTATTATTTCTTTGTTAAGCATCATAATCTACAATGTTACATTTAGGGCAGAAAACAGATGTCAGGAAGGGTTTTATAAGCTCCCTTCTTTATTTTATATGTCTATTTATTTACCTCATTTCCTGTTGACATTACGGCAACCACTGGAAACTTATTAACTTCCACTTCTGTGACACCTACAGTTGCAAGGAGACCAACCTCTGAAGGGCCCATATGGGTTCCTTTGGCCAAGACACACTCCCCTCTTTTAATGTCGTGGCCGATGGGTCTGAAAGTCCAAGCAGAACCATGTTACAGCTAACATAAACATTTTCTCGAGTCAGAGGGAAACTTTAGCATCAGAGAGAGGAGACAATCAGGGGAGAAAAAAAGTTCAGAAATGAGTAAAGAGCCAAATGATGAAGAGATTCTAAGAATTCTAAGTTTTAAAGTAATACCATTCTACAGAAGACAGACTAGGAATTATATCTATCATTGCTAAAAAGGAGTACGTTACATTTGAAGTTACTTTACAGTTTCTTTTTATTTTACTATACGTAAAATTACCAATTTCAAACTTTCTCTGATGAAAACATCTAGCAGCATTAACAAGACATCCCTAGTTGGTTGGCTCGGCCATAAGGGGAATGGTGTTAATAAGGTCAGCTAGAGACGATTTCCATATAGACACCTTAGGTTGATCCAGAGCTGAGGCCACTTTCCCTGGGTCTACCATACTTTTCAGCATATAAGACAACTTTTTAACCCTGAAAAATCCATGCCAAAGTCGGATGTCATCTTATATGCTGGGTACTTAACTGCAACTTGCTTTCCCTTGCTTCATATATCTAGTGCACATAGTGGGGCATGCCCCTGGCCAATTCCTGCCTCTGTGGTGCCCCCCAGCCTATTCCCCACTCTGTGCAGGGACTCTGAAGTAGGGGGAGCAAGCTGCACACATCTTCCTGTCCCTCGAGGAGGAGAAGGTGAGTGTGGATTGGGTCTCCAGCACACTCTGCCCATTCTACTCAAGAGGGCTGCACATCTGATGAGTGTGGAGCATGCCTTAAAGGGGCAGGGTAGGTTGCTGTTGGCTGTCTGCTGGCATTTAATAAAGTGCCGGGCTGTCTGTGCCCTGCCCACAAATAAACACATGCCCGAGTCTGCTGTGCACAGCATACGTTTGTTAGAGGGATAGCCTTATATGGAGAGTATATTCCCAACTCTATATTTCAACTGGAAAGTTGGGGTCATCTTATATGCCCAGTTATCTTATAGGCCGGGAAATACGGCATTTACCTTATCCTGCTGCCCTAAAACTGGGAGAATTACAGTTTTGTTAAAATGGAAAGTTGGGCAAATTAGTATTGATGAAGTTGGGCAAATAAGTATTGGTTAAACATCTTCTAGTGTAACAAAAATAATTCAATCTATGCATAATATTTATTGTAGGAGAGAGACATGATCCTTACCTGTAAGGAATAGCAAATTATTATATTATTAATATAGGTAGATGAAGAAGGTGTACTATCATCTACTTGTATAAATACTTAATCACCTCTATTCCAATTTCTGAACAATCTAGGAGTTGAGACGGAGTAACTCTGGATTGGCTAGAGGCAGAATTAACTATGGGCATATGTACTTATAACTTTACCTTTTTAATGTTGATTTTCATAATTTTATTCATCTTTACTATTTCCATTTAAAAGGCAGGATAGATAAGGGATATAAAATTCAGGATATTCATTTTGCTTCTTGTTACAGCTTGAGGAAAACTGGCCAGTTGACATAGCTGTGGGCTTATAATAGTCATGTTCTCCCGAGTTCAAGATCAGGTAGGTACACAAGTGTATCTACACATCTGTACATCTGAACTTACCGGATATCTTGGCCTGGCCGAGCCTGCACCAGAATTCGCACTTCAAGTTCTTCAGTACCCTGTAATTACAGAAGGTCATGTAATCTCAAGTAACATAATCGAATGGAATTTCTGATCAATAGGAATAAACTTCTCAGATACTTTATCATCAGATAGGCCCAGGATATACACAAATACAGAGGAACATAACGCCATTTGCTAGCTCTTTGAAAAAAAAATGTTATGAACTTCTAAAGAGAACTCCTGAAAGATTAGGTTTGGTGCCAATTAATAACTAAATGCTTCCCCTAATTTTCATAGTTTAAAAACATATCAATTAAATTGCTGAATTGTATCTTGTATATAGGATTCACAAATAATATTATATATTCATGATGTACATATATACTGACACACATATAATAAATGAAGGTGCATGCCAACAGCTTCTCTTTTGGATGCTGTGAATGGAGTCCAATAGCATGTCAAGGTTCCCAAATTCCCGTAGAATCTCAGCAAAGGACTTATAGCATGGCTGTATTTCTGTAACCTCATGGTAACCATCAATTTTACATTTATGGGCTGTGGACAATATTGTGACACTGGAATTGTGTCTTGTCACCTTATAGTTTGAGGAAGTGTATGTTGTAGATTTCAATGCTTTGCAGGCTTCCCTGATGCCAATAAATCTCTCCTCAGGCAGTTTTAAGAGCAGGGAATATGATCTGCATGTCAAAAGTTGTATTTTATACACGAGGGAAGATGATTAGAAAGAAAATCTCCAGACCAAGAAAGATGGTTATCTCTTAGCATGGTTGTATTTTAGTATTTACTTATTTTTAATCTCTGTTTCAGAATATAAGATTCCTAAAACTTCACAAAACAGGTATAATTATCAGTCTATAAAACTGTAAAAAAAAAAAATCCCTGTACTTTTCCTAGTTTTATTCCTAGTCTTCTTTTTAAAAAGAGATTTATTCTATGTGTAGGAAGGAGTGCTTTGCCTGCATGTTTATATGTGTTCCACATGTGGGCTTCCTGAAGTCAGGAAGCTCAGGGGAGAATGTTGGATGTCCTGGAACTAGACATCCAATTGTGAGCCACCTCTTGTGTGTTGAGAACTGAACTTGGGACCTTTGCAAGAACAAGAAGTACTTTTAACCACTGAGCCATCTCCAGCCTGTGCTGTGATTTTTTTTTCTCTCAATTTGAAGTAAGCTTGGGTCACTTTGGGCAGGGAGGAGGGGGTCCTCAACTGAGAAAAATTTCCATCTGTAGGCAAGTCTGTGAGATGTTTTCTTGATTAATGACTGATACAGAAGGGTCCAGATTAGTTTGGGTGGTGCTGCCCTGGGCATGTGACAAAAGCAGGATGAGCAAACCATAGGAATGAAGGCAGTAAGCAGCATTCCTCCACGGCCTCTGCCTCAGTTTCTGCCTTGAGTGCCTACTCTGACACAGCAGGACTGTGATTTGTAGGCTGAAATAAACTCTTTCCTCCGCAAGTTGCTTCTGCATGGTGTTTATCATAGCCATAGAAACATAACCAAGACAAGACCTAGTACTCTGTTTTAATAATTGCTATTAGTTTCATTGAGAAAATGGCCTATTTAGTTCCTATACGTGTCCTTTATTTGAGACAATGCAGAGGGAATTGACACAAAATCAACATTTCCAGGCTTTCTTATGTTAGTACAGCTTTTCCCTGAAAGAAATCCAGTGATGAAAGGGGCATTTATTTCAAGAATGTGCCCAAATGCTCTCTGTTAAAGGCCTTTATATTAAATTCTGATTTCAAGAACACCTTCACACTTTATCAGAAGTTTGTCTCAATGGAAAGAAGAAAAAAAATGGAAAGAATATATTCAAAGTGTTACTTCTTTTATTGTGTTGTAATTTCCTTGTTTGCTTGTGAAAATTCTCATGTTAAGCATGGTTCAAATTCTGCTGTGATAATAGTATAAAAGTCCCTCCAATGTCAAAAGATTTTCAATCTTTAAAGCAGTTTATTCACTGGTGGCCTACATATTACAATGTAAGAACCCCAAACCAAAAATAACAACATTAACAATGGCCCTCCGAAATCCCAGGTTAATGTTATAAACATTGTAGAAACTGAGCATGATTTCTAATACTGCCACAGGGACCTGGTAGTAACATACATCATCTGATTCCCTGATGAGTTCAGTATCTTCAACTTGCACTACTGCATCAGCACCGCAGGGGATTGGAGCACCTGTTGTAACCCGCATCACTTGTCCTGGCATTACTGTCTGAGTTGGCTGGAAGTGCAAATATAAAAGACAGTTGGTTACTTAGTTGTTGCAAAAGAAAATCTTCAGGGGAAATATCATTTTTAAGAAACAAAAAATGAAAAGCCTTATAGTTTCTTCACATAAGGCCAGTGTAGTAGAAGCTACCCATAAATATCTGTATTCACACCAAAAAGTCTGTATCTTGATTTAAGTTGACTTTATTTGTACTTTATCGTACTTTCTTGGAGTCTTGTTTTGAAGAATTGCTACTTAATTTGCAACTATTGCTTCTCAAATAATATGAATTGTACTAATGTAAAGCAACTTGAGAATTTGTCAGAAAAAATTATAAGTCATAAGGGATTATGAATGGCACATATGAAAACCCATCCTTTTGGTAATATGCCCGAGTTCTGTTGTTTGATGTCAATATTTAATGTCCCAATTCATTAAGTAAAGTATTTGGTCAAATAAAGGTGATCCAGAAAAGCTATTTAAATTATTTTTCTTGAAAAATTTCCTAAAACATAGTATTTCATTTAATCAGTTAATACAAGTCTAAAACGCAGACTTAAACAATTTAAAACATCCAAGTGCTTGCAACAATCTGGAGTAAACATGAAAAAGTATGTGTCTGCCTGATCCATGTGATAGGTTTGAACAGGCTTCAAAGGCACCTGTCAGATGTCATGATTTAGGACAGAATAGAAGCAAGAACGCTTCCAATTACTCCTAAAGGAAAATCCTGAGACAACAGTAAAATAATCAGAAACATTTTAGCTTTGATTATTTTATGTTTTGCCTATGTGTATGCTCACCACAAGCAGTCCCCTAGCCCAAAGGTCAGAAGAGGGCAGCGGGTTACTAGAACCACAGCTGGCTGCAACCTCTCTGTGCTACAGGGAGCTGAAGAACAAGTGCTCTTAATTTCTGAGCCACCTCTCTAGTCCCATATTGTGTGCTTCTACACACACACACACACACACACACACACACACACACACACACACACA
>OU015742.1:171695472-171705885 GCA_907169655.1 Acomys percivali | reverse complement strand
CTCTCTCTCTCTCTCTCTCTCTCTCTCTCTCTCTCTCTCTCTCTCTCATGATCAACATAAAAATAAAGGAACTAATATCTTCCAACACCAATGGCCCCAATCCCTAATAAAAAGACACAGGCTAACCACATGGATGTAAAAGCAGGACCCATCATTATGCTGCATACAAGAAACAATAAAGATAGACATTACCTCAGAGTAAAAGGCTCAAAAAAAGTATTCTAAGAAAATGGACCCAAGAAGCAAGCTGAAGTAGCCATTCTAGCATCTAATAACACAGACTTTCAACCAACATCATTAATCAAAAGAGATAGGAAAGGGCATTTCATACTCATCAAAGGAAAAACATACCAAGATGACCTCTCAATCCTGAACATCTATGCCCCAAACTCAGGACCAACCACCCACATTCATAAAAGAAACATTACTAAAGGCTTAAATCACATATCAAACCCTGCACAAAAATAGTTGGGGGGACTTCAACACCCCACTCTCACTAACAGAAAGATTGAGACAAGAACTAAATGGTGAAATAATGAAACTAATAGATGTCATGAATCAAATGGACCTAACAGATATCTACAGAACATTTCACCCAAACACGAAATATACCTTCTTCTCAGCACCTCATAGAACCTTCTCCAAAATAGATACTATATTTGATCACAAAACAAACTTCAACAGATACAAGAAGATTGAAATAACCCCTTGCATCTTATCAGACCACCATGGATTAAAGCTAGAACTCAACAAGAACAGAAAAACAGAAATCCAACAAACTCATGGAAACTGAATGGCTGCATACTCAATGACCTCTGAGTCAGGCACGAAATAAAAAAAAAAGGAATTAAAGACTCACTAGAATTCAGTGAAAATGAAGGCACAGCATACACAATCTTATGGGACACAATGAAAGCAGTGCTAAGGGCAAAGTTCATAGCACTAATCATCTTCATAAAGAAATTGGAGATGTCACACATTAACAACTTAACAGTGCACCTGAAAGCTCTAGAACAAAAAGAAGCAAACACACCAAAGAGGAGTAGACAACAGGAAACCATCAAACTCAGAGCTCAAATCAATAAATTAGATACAAAGAAAACAATTAAAAGAATCAATGAAACCAAGAGCTGGATATTTGAGAAAATCAACAAGATTGACAAATCTCTAGACCAATTTAACTAAAAAGCAAAAGGAGAGTATTCAAATCAACAGAAGTAAAAAGAGGGACATAATGACAAACACTGAGGAAATCCAAAGAATTATTAGGTCTTACTTCAAAAGTTTATATGCCAGAACACTTGAAAATCTAAATGAAATAGACATTTTTCTTGATAGATACAACTTACCAAAAGAGAATCAAGATCAGGTAAACAAATTAAATAGTCTTATCTCCTAAGGAAACAGAAGCAGTCATCAAAAATCCTCCAATCACAGAAAGCCCAGGGCCAAATGGATTCAGTGCAGAATTCTACCAGACCTTCAAAGAAGAGCTAATACCAATTCTCTTCAAACTATTACGTAAAAAAGAAATAGAAGGAACATTACCAAACTCAATCTATGAGGCCACAGTCACTGATACTTAAACCACATAAAGACAACAAAGAAAGAGAATTTCAGACCAATATCTCTTATGAATATTGATGCAAAAATACTCAATAAAATATTTGCAAACCAAATCCAAGAACTCATCAAAAATATCATCCACCACCAAGTAGGCTTCATCTCAGGCATGCAAGGGTGGTTCAATATATAGAAATCCATCAATGTAATCCATCATATAAACAAACTGAGAGAAAACAACCACACGATCTCCTTAGATGTATAAAAAGCATTTGAAAAAAAATCCAACATCCATTCATGTTAAAAGTCTGGGAGAGATAGGGAATACAAGGCACATACCTACACATAGTAAAGGCAATATACAGCAAGCCTATAGCCAACATCAAACTAAAGGGAGAGAAACTTAAATTCTTTGAAACCAGGAACATGACAAGGCTGTCCACACTCTCCATATCTTCAAGTCCCAGCTAGAGCAATAAGACAAGACTAAAGGAGATCAAGGGAATACAAATTGGAAAGGAAGAAGTCAAAATATTACTATTTGCAGATGATAGAATAGTATATATAATTGACCCCAAAAATTCTACCAAGGAACTCCTACAGCTGATCAACACCTTCAGCAAAGTGGCTGTAAATACAATCAACACAAAAAGTCAGTATCCTTCCTTTATACAAAAGACAAACAGGCTAAAAAAGAAAGTAGGGAAACAACACCCTTCACAATAGCCACAAAAACATGAAGTATCTTGGTGTAACTCAAACCAAGCAAGTGAAAGACTTGTATATATATATATATACATATATATATATATGTATATATATATATAAAACCTTCAAGACTTGGATGCAATTCCCATCAAAATGCCAACACAATTCTTTACAGACCTTGAAAAAACAATTCTCAGCTTCATATAGAAAAACAATCCTATACAATAAAAGGTCTTCTGGAGGTATCTCCATTCCTAAGCTCAAGCTGTACTGTAGAGCAACAGTAATAAAAACTGCATGATACTGGTATAATAACATGCATGTGGATAAATGAAATAAAATCGAAGACCCGGAAATAAACCTTCATATCTATTGACACTTGATTTTTGACAAAGAAGCTGAAACCATACAGTGGGAAAAAGATGGCATCTTCAACAAATAATGCTGGTCTAACTGAATATCTACATGTAGAAAAGTGCAAATAGATCTTTATTTATCATCCTCCACAAAACTACAGTCCAAGTGGATTAAAGACCCCAACATAAAATCAGACACACTAAATCTGTTAGAAGAAAAAGTAAGGAAGAGCCTTGAACTCATTGACATAGAAGACAACTTCCTGAATGAACAGCAACAGCTCAGGCTCTAAGATCAACATGAAATTGAAAAGCTTCTGTAAGGCAAAGAATGGACATTGTCAACAGAACAAAAATGACAGCCTACATCTGATAGAGGGCTAATATCCAAAATACATAAAGAACTCAAGAAATTAAACACCAACAAATCAAATAATCATTTAAAAACTACAGAATCAAACAGAATTTTTATCAAAGGAATACTGAATGGCTGAGAAACACTTAAAAGAAATTGTCCCTAGACATCAGAGAAATGCAAATCAAAAAACCTCTGAGATTCCACCTCATACCCTTTAGAATGGCTAAGATAAAAAAACTCAAGGGGCAGCATATGCTGGTAAGGAAGTGGAGAAAGGGGAACACTCCTCCATTGCTGGTGGGAGTGAAAACTTGTACAACCACTTTGGAAATCAATCTGACATTTTCTCAGAATATTGGGAATCATTCTACCTCAAGACCCAGCTATATGGCAAGAGGCTAGCCCTGTAGTTTGGGTCTCTCAAGGAATTCCCAAAATTTGTGGACAAATGGATTGAACTAGAAATGATCATAATGAGTGAGTTAACCCAGAAGCAGAAAGACTCAAATGGTATATACTCACTTATATCTGGACACTAGCCCAAGGGGCATGCCCCATGAAAGTCTTCACTTACCATGAAAGTGGGAAGGAGGGGAGGATATCCTATTGAGACTCTACGTGAGAGAAGCATGGGAGAATGGGGAAATAGAAGTATCCAGAGGGTCCTAGAAACCTACAAGAACATTATGATGGGCAGATCTGGGCCCAGGGGTCCTGCTCAAACTAAGGCACCAGCCAAGGACAATACGTGCAGTAAACTTCGAACCCCTACACAGATCTTGTCAATGGACAGGACATTCTCCACAGTTGAGTGGAGAGTGGGGTCTGACTTTCTCCCATATTTGACCATGTCCCCTGGATGGGGAGGCCTGGTGGCACTCAGAGGAAGGATAGCAGGCTACCAAGAAGAGACTTGATACCCAATGAGCATATACAGGGGGAGGAGGCATCTCTCAGTCACAGTCATAGGGAAGGGGAGTAAGGGGAAAATGGGAGGGAGGGAGGAATGGGAGGATGCAAGTGATGGGATAACAATTGAGATGTAATATGAATAAATTAATAAAATATATTTTAAAAAAGGACACAGCTATACCACTCCTGGGCATATACCTGAAAGATGCTCCAACATACAACAAGGACATTTGCTCAATTGTGTTCATAGCAGTTTTATTCGTAATAGCCAGAATCTGGAAACAACCTAGATGTCCCTCAACTGAAGAATGGATAGAGAAACTGTACATTTACACAATGGAGTACTACTCAGCTATTAGAAACAAGGAAATCTTGAAATTTCAAGGTAAACAGTTGGACTAGGAATGATCATCCTGAGTGAGCTAACTGTGACCCAGAAAGACATGCATGGTATACACTCACTTATAAATGGATATTAGCTACATAATACAGGATAACTACACGACAATACATAGACATAAAGAAGCCAAATAACAAGGAGGATCCTAGGGAGAATGCTTAATTTTCATTCAGAAGGGCAAAGAGAATAGATATCAGAAGCAGTTGAAGAGAAGGAATATGAGGGGAGCCTATCATCAATGTCCTCTGAAAGACTCTACCCAGCAGGGGATCAAAGCAGATGCTGAGATTCACAGCCAAACTTTGTGGTGGAGCTCAGGGAGTTTTATGTAAGAGTTGGAGAATAGAATGATCTGGAGGGGACAGGAGTTTCACAAGACCAATGAAGCCATCAAATCTGGGCTTGTGATGTTGGGGGCCGGGGGTGGTGGTGTGGTGCTGCAGAGACTGATGCACCAACCAAGGACCATGCATGGTGAGGATCTAGTCCCTCTGCTTAGATGTAGAAAGTAGGTAGCACAGCCTCCTTGTGGGTCATATGATATTGGGAGTAGGGGCTACCTCTGACATGGACTCTGGTGCCTAATCACTGATCATTTCCCCCTGGCAAGGTGGCCTAGAGGACATAGGCAGTCTAGACAAAGACTTGATAGGCTGACATCAGATGACATGGGAGGAGGGCTCCCCTTTCTGAGGAGTAGGGGAGGTAAGGGGGGGGGGAAGAGGAGGGACAGTGAGACCAGGAGGTGATGAGGGAAGGGGCTACAAACAAGATGTAAAGTGAACAAATTAAAAAGAAAAAACTTTTAAAAAATGCTAGGAAAATAGACTTTGAGTACTCTCACCACAAGAAATAATTATGTGAGATAATAAATGCTAATTAGGTTAATGGAATATCATAGTGTATACCTATTTTAAAATATCATATTATATACAGAAAAACCAAGGAAAAAGATCTAATCAGAGCTTTTAAGCAATTTAGTTGAGTTTTTATCCTGGGTTAGTAGGTCAGATTTTAGGTAGGCAACTGCTATTTAGTATTTGCTTTTAAGCTTTATATAGTTTTAGGCAATGGTGAGGGTATGAACTGTTAGTACCATCTGGGGTTCCAGAGCTCTGGAATATGGAATCTTCCAGAGAGAATTACAGATTTGATACATGCATTTCATCAAATCCTTTACTGATGTTTAAGTTTAAACCAAGAGAACAGACTTTCACATTTAACCCCTGTACTAGGAATCTATTCATTTTTCCTGAAACTTATAGAAGTTTTCAACTAGAAAACATATGGAAGACTTCCAGATGAAGGCTGTCTGCTTTCTGGTATGTGAACATGCTAAAAGTATAAGGTATTGCAGCATATCTTTTGGTTTTATGGTGTTAGAGAACCCAGAACCTTATACATGCTAGGTAGTTTCTCTGAGCCACATCCCTAGACAAGTAATGGTGTTTTAAATTTGATGTCTATGTATATACTTGTAATAAAGAATTTTCATAGTACTATATACTGTATTTTCTGGTATATAAGATGACCTTCTAACCCCCAAATCTGTGCCAAAGTTGGGGGTCATCTTATATGCTGGGTACTTACCTGCAGCTTGCTTCCCCTTGCTTCATATGTTGGGCGCATATAGTGGGGCGTGTTGGCCAATTCCCAGCTCTGTGTGGGGAGTATGAAGCAGGGAGGATCAAGCTGCACACATCTCCCTGTACCTCAAGGAGGAGAATGAGAGTGTGGTGGATTGGCTCTCCACCAGAACCCACCCATTAGGGTTGAGTGTGGAGCTTGCCTTAAAGGGGCAGTGTAGGCCGACACTGGCTATCTGCTGGCATTTAAAAAAGTGCCTGGATGTCTGTGCCATGTCTACAAATAGACACATGCCTGAGCCTGCTACACACAGTGTGCGTTGGAAGAGTAGTAGTCTTATACAGTGAGTATATTCCAAATGCTATATTGTACCTGGAAAAATTGGGGGTTATTTTATACGCCCAGTCATCATATACTCCTTAAAATATGGTAATAATTTCCTTGCAGAATATTAATCAATCCTTGCAGAATATGTATCAAAAATACATAGGTAAAGATTAGGATTCTTATCAGGGAGTAAAGTAATTTTGACAACTAATTGGGAATGGATATAATAGCAATCAGGAGTGGGGAGAGAGAAAAAGGTTGGAAAAATGTAGTATGAGTCTAATGACATTTAAAAAAGCAACATATTTACCTCGAACAGCATAGCCATCTTTTACGGATGCTGGGAAGGGGGGTAGGTTGTCTTTTGCATAAACATCTTGAGCGAGGACTCGTCCCATTCCATCTGAAAGAAAAGAAAAAATATAAATAATGGAAGCAATCAGTTATAAATACGATGAGCATAAGTGCCTATGCCACATCTTGTGAATGGGCTCAGCTAGACTTTCTGATTTTCATCCCAAGGAATAGCAGACAGAAAGAAGAGCTGCATTTTGGTGTCTAGATCACATATAGTCAGTTTCTATAATGGTTACAGGAATTATGTAAATACGAATTGCTATACAGTTAGAAGATATATCATTAACCTTTTGAGTACTCAAATATTATATTCTTCATAAGGAAAGCCAAATTTACACATTTTCATATTAATTAATCTAGAAATTTCCCTTCTAGTATTATATCTTAAGAATTTATCTTCATGTAGATCTTTATTTCAGAATTGCTTATGTTAGTAAATGTGGACAGAGACCAAAAGATCAATAATATATTGACGTAAACAGTGATATTATTCTTATGTTAAAATATGGGACTAAAGTAATACTTATAAAGACTATTCATGGACAGAAGAAAAACTTTTAAAAAGATATGTTTTAAAACATGCAAAATTAAATATGCACTACACTATATGACTTTAACTATATTAACATATAAATACATCTATCTAGAAGGATGTACAAGAATATATTAAAGCTGCTACTTTAAGGTGCTAGTTATGGTTTTTATTCAGTTATAGTGTTTTTTGCAACAGTTTCAGATTGTATCTTTAATACAATTAGTATGCCACTCTTACAAGCATAAGTTTTATTTACTGTCCTGAAAGGAGAAAGTAAGGCAGTAAGAAGAGGAAGGAGCCTCCCAATAATGTCATTTGAATTTTAACCTTTGATTTGGCTCATTAACCCATTATTTAATGACAATAAGTAGATCAATACTGTATGGAGTAATTCAAATGGATTCATAACTAACTCTCTAAATTATTCAGTGAGTCCTTAAAATCAAGACAAATACCAGATTTGACTGGTATGAGGCATTTTCATACTTTGTTTCACACCATTGTTTCCATTAAAGTTTGACTTTAGGCACTTGAAGACTTTAGGACCTAGAAATACAGAGATATCTTAATTCATAGAGACACTGACTCTTACTTTTTAGAATACTGAACATTGAATTTGAAGGGAGAACTTAGTAAATTTTAGCATTATATATAGGATGTTGAATCTCTTCTGTATCTATACTTTCCAAGACAAGGAAAAGTGGTGAGATTCCTATTCACATATACTTTTTCTCTTTTGGTGATGGCGTGGGGTAGGAAGACATAGTATCTTCTATGTAGCCCAGGATGCACTTGAACTAAATTTCCTCCTACTTCATCTCTGATTGGTAGAATTATGGGAACAATCCATGAAACCTTGTCATAATAGCAGCTCCTAAACAAGCCAGAAGACATAAGGGAGTCATTAAAATAGAGCCGGTATCACAATTAACCTCCTGGAATGGCTCCTTAATTGTAAATAGATGGCTGGTCAAAATACAAGCTCTATACATGTTTATACACTAAGAGAATGGCTTTGCTGGTATCTTAAATATTAAATAATAATGGCCACTGGGCAGTAGTAGTACACCTTTAATTCCAGCAATTGGGAGGCAGAGGCAGATGGATTTCTGAGTTTGAGGCCAGCCTGGTCTACAGAGTGAGTTCCAGGACAGCCAGGGATACACAGAGAAGCCCTGTCTTAAAAATCCAAATCCAAATCCAAACCCAAACCCAATCCAATCCAAAAAATAATGGCCAATAATCAAAGTTAGCACAAGGGTTGTATTTTTCTGGCAGTGGGACTTTAGCAGGCCCTTTGATAACTAATAAATGTTTACTATAAATTTTAAGTTACTAAGTAGTTTCATGTATAAAAATCTAGAACTGTGTCTTGGTCAAAGTACAGAGAATGAGCATCTGTAGAGTATTCACCCATAAATGAGGTATCTATATCACAACTCCTCCCCACAAAGCTCATGGGGTATAGAAGAGGAGGTGGAACGAATATAGGAGCCAGAGGCCGAGAGGGTCAGATAGAAACATAGTTTTCTGGACATGACACTGATTGTAACATAGCTGCAATACTCATGAACTCACAGCAGCTGTGGTAGTCCGCATAGACATGCACAAGATGGAGCCAGGCAATGTTTCAGCAAGGAATGGGTAGGGAATCACAAGTCCCCACCCATAGCTGAGGAGCTCTGACAGCTTATGGCTGGGAGGCAGGTGGGGGTCAGTTTTATTTAGGGCAATGGGCAAGTCCAGGTGGATGGCCCCATACTCAGTACAAATTGGAATCAAAAGTTTGGAAATAAAAGGAGGCATGAAATTGGGAAAAGAAGAGAACTGAGAATGGATTTGGGAGAGGTAAGAAGGGTAGTGAAGGGTGAATTTAATAAAATGCAGTACAAACATGTATGAAAGTATCAAAGAATAAAATATATTAAAAACTACTGAATTGTTATATCCATCTTATAGATAAAGAAAGTGAGGTTTAAATAAGGTAAGCCAATTACTCAAGGTGAGATTTAAAATACCAATCTTTCAGTTTCTAATAGGAATTACCATGATAACTACTTCTACTCATGTTCCCTCTTCTAACCTTCCATGATTTCTCTCACATTATAAAAAAAGACAAATTAATTCTCCAAAAATTTAAACAATTACTATGCAAATCAATGATTCTACTTTTGGGTATACATACACAACTATTGAAAACTGAAACTTGGATATTTATATACTCATGTTCACTGAAGTATTACTCACATTCATAAACAGTAGAAACAACTAATTGTCTATGAATGAATGCATGAATGATAGAAAAATATGCTTGAAGTATAAACAAATGGATGAAGAAAATACTTTGAGAACAGGAATATTTTTCAGTCTTAAAATATATAGACCATTTTTATATGCTACATGACAAACTTTTATGCTAAAGGAAATAAGTGTCACAAAAGGTCAAATATTATTCCATTTAATGTAATTCCATCTAAAGTATTCAAAGTCACAGAATAAAAAGAATAGCAGTTGACAGGGAATTAGAGGAGAGATTAGTAATGAGAATTGATTTATATGAGGTATTTGTTAGTGTTTAATTGTTACATAGTATAAAATTATAAAAAATATTTTATTAATTTATTCATATTACATCTCAGTTATTATCCCATCCCTTGCATCCTCCCATTCCTCTCTCCCTTCCATTTTCCCCTTACTCCCCTCCCCTATGACTGTGACTGAGGGGGACCTCCTCCCCCTGTATATGCTTATAGGGTATCAAGTCTCTTCTTGGTAGCCTGCTATCCTTCCTCTGAGTGCCACCAGGTCTCCCCATCCAGGGGACGTGGTCAAATATTGGGTAGCAGAGTTCATGTGAAAGTCAGTCACCACTCTCTAGTCAACTGTGGAGAACATAGTTTAAATTTGAGAAGACCAAAAAGTTCTTGAGATAGTGTCTCTGGTTACAAGAAAATGCAAATATATTTAATGTCATTTTACTAAATATTTTAAAATGGCAAAGATGGTAAAGGTATATGTTATTTACTATCACAATCAAAGAACTAAGAAAAATGTTGGGAATAAGTACCAGCAGGCTGTACAGAGTCATTTTTCATCGTACATCCTTGCCAGTAGACAAAGATAAGCAAAAGTATATGTTCAGTAAGGCTCCTTTGATTCTCACAGTTCTAGAGGACTATATAGAGGAATTCTAATGCAGAAGAATTCTAACCCAGAAACATGGCTGCTCTTGCAAGGGATCACATCCAAAGACCACTTAGATTTATGTGATCTGACTGGAATGGAGACATACACTTAGTACACATCTTTA
>OU015742.1:171665472-171692972 GCA_907169655.1 Acomys percivali | reverse complement strand
AGACCTGTAAGGAGAATGGAGAGGAAGCTTTTTCCAAAAGAAAAGCTCATGACAAGATGGATGGAAAACTGAATCCCATTAAAGAAGAATTAACATCAATGGTATTCTAATTACTGAGGTAAATACAAAAGGAAAAAACACTATAATCTCATTCAGTGAGGGCAGTGTTATACTTTGATACCCATTACAGGCAGGGGAAGAATAAAAAAGAGAAAACCGAGTCAACTTCTCTAATGTGAAGAGATGCAAAATGTACTCAGTATGAATATTACTTGTAACTGACTCAACAACACATTAAAAAGAGAACCAAGACTAAGTTAATTTTGATCCATGGATAAAATTATAGCTCAGCATCCATAAATCAATACAAGTAGTGCAGCATAAATATACAAAGATTTGGAACTCACAGGATAATCTGAATAGTTATTAAACAGTCTTTTGACATAGTTCAACTTTCATTCATAGAAAAAATCTTGAAGAAATTAGGAATAGAAGGAAAATACTTCAACTCTTTCCTCTAAATTCAGGAAAGAGACAAGGGTATTTACTTTCATTTTATTCCATACAGTGCTTAAATCTAAGCTAGAGTAATGAAGCAAGAAAAGGAAATATCAGGTGTACAGAAAGGAATATAGGAATTAAAAAAAAAATCCAGATTTTCAGATGTTATCATTCTATACTTAAAACATTATGGAATCTTCCACAAAACTATAAGAGCTGAGAAGCATCATCAGCAAAGTAGTAAGGAAAAAACAGTAAATATTAAAAAGCTTTTTCTAAACCAACAATCAACCTGTCGACAAAAAAATCAAGAAAATTGTTTTTAGCATAAAATTCCTAGAAATAAAACTAACCAAGAGTTGGATTCAAAGAGGAAAATGGGAGGGAGGGAAGAATGGGAGGATACAAGGGATGGGATAACCATTGAGATGTAACAAGAATAAATTAATAATAAAAAAAAGAGTTGGATTCAACACAATCCCCATCTTTCTCAATGTTAATCTGTATGAAAATAGAAAAAATTCCTAAAATGCATATGAAAGTATACCTAACACAAACATACACATTAACCGAACCAAACCTACTCCTTAAAACAAAACAAAACCCAAACTGCAGACAAAACCAAAATTATCAATCACCACCACCACCACAACAACAAATCTCAAACTGGCAAAGCATGCAAGACAAAAAGAACAGTGTTGGGTGGTCACAATACCTGATTTCAAATTATGCTATGCAGCCACAGTCGCAAAACTAATATTGGACTGGTTAAAAGATATATGTGTAGATGATGGGAAAGAATAGAAGACCTAAAGATAAACTTAGAAACAGCTATAACCATCTTTGTTTTTCCTCTTTACAAAATTGCCAAACACATATAGAAGAGAAAAGACAGCTTCCTCAATATAAATGGTGCCTTATTAGTTAGGGTTTCTATTGATGTAAAGAGATACCATGCCCATGAAAACTATCATAAAATGCAAACAAATAAACAAACAACCCAACCCCCCAAACTTGAAACATTTAATTGGAGCTGGCTTAGAGTTTCAGAGGTTTAGTCCATTACCATGGCAAAAAGTATGGTGGTGCACAGCACACATGGTGCTGGAGAAAGAGTTGATAGTTCTACATGTTGATTTGCCAGTAGCAGGAGACTAAGAACCACACTGGACCTCAAAGCCCGCCTGCACAATGACACACTTCCTCCAACAAGGCCACATCTCCTAATATGCCTCTCCATATGGCCACACATTCAAACCCATGAGTCTATGGGGACCATATCTATTCAAACCACCACAAATGGTGCAAGAAAATTAGATATTTATATTTAGAAGAATGAAATAGATTGTTCTGTTTAAAATATCAATTCAAAATAGATCAAAGACTTTAACAAAAGCTTTGAACCTTCAGAACTGTTAGAAGAAATTAGAAAAAAAATATTTTGAGATAAAGGTATAGGCAAAGACTTTCTGGAAAGACTCCAAATTCAGAAATAATAGAAAGAATTCACAAAAATTGGACTGCATAAAAATTTTATTTTATATTATTCTAATTATTGTGAATACATGTGCATTAGTGTGGATGTATGCCACCTATGTGCAGGTGCCTGTAGAGGCACTGGACCCCTGGACCTGGAGTTATAAGAGGCTGTGAACTGACTAATATGTGTGGTGGGAGTTTAACTTGGTTTCTCTGGAAGAGCAGTAAACATTCTTAACAACTGAGTACCTTGCATTACTGGACCTCCATAAAATCAAAAACGTCTGCAAATAAAAGTAAACATCAGCAGACTGAATATATAATCTATAGTGTAAAAGAAAATCTTTGTCAGATATACAGATAACATGAGATCAATGCATCGAACATGCAAAGAATGAATAAAAAATAGAATACCCAAAGAAGTAATTCATCAATAAATGGGCGAGTGGAATGAACAGAAAGTTCAAAGTGCACTGAGATTTCTCACCCCAGTCAGAATGGAAATCATCAGGTTAAAAGAAAAGAAAATATGGGATGTAAACAAAATGGGAGTTTTATAAGCTATAAAAAGAAATTATATAATTTGCAGGAAAACTGATAGAACTGAAGATCAACATTTTAAGTGAGCTATTTTAAATAGCCAGACTTGGAAAAATAAATATTGCATATTTTTTCTTGCATGTGGAATCAAGATTAAAAATACTATTACTTTCAATGTATTTGTTCTATGAAAACAGACTAATGACTATCTGAGAGGAAGAAGGGGTTTAAAGATAGATATTGGGGGCTGGTTTTGTGCACTGTGTATTCAAATGCTCATTTCTGTACCAAGAGATCTGGCTGCAGCTCAGAAGTGGGCATGTCACTTCTATCAAGCATCTCTCGTCTCAGTGTTGTGTAAATATTGTTCTCTATCACCTCTGATTGGTTAATAAAGAGCTGAACAGCCTATATCAGGAGGGAAAGTTGAGGCAGGACTTGGACTCCTAGGAAAAGGCTGAGGAGAGGGAGAGGAGAAGGTCACAATGAGTGGGCTGCTATGAGGACACTGATGGAGGAAGAGGAGCCAGGGCAAGACTTGATGGCAGGTAATGGGCATGTGGCTGGGGCATAGTGCAGACCTAGAAAAGCCCGTGCTATAATTTTACAATAAGAAAGGGGACAGAAGAGAACAAGAGTATGCAGTAGTGGTGTGAGATTCTAGACTGAAGAATATACATCTAAAATACATGCGGCTCAGGGGAAACTATTATGTAACAGGACAAAGAGGCCAGTGGGAGGGAGGAGGACAAAGATGAATAACGGGAATATGAGCAAAGTACATATACATATATATATGTGTGTGTGTGTGTGTGTGTGTGTGTGTGTATTTATGGATTAACATATGTATATACATAAAATGATCACAATAGAATCCATTATTTTATATTCTAATACTTTGAAAAGTTTATTGATGCCATTTGTGATAGCACTGAAATTGTAATATTTAAAAACCAGTGTTATACATAATGTATGTGAGAGGCTACTGACATACCATGCTTTCTAACAGTTAAGAAGATAGTCTTGACATATATACTCCTTTGGCCATTAGCAGGAACAATATTAAGACTAAGGATTGACAGCTACCAGGAAAGGGAAATTATGTATAGATGAGTCGCTGTATCATTTAAATAGCTTTTAAGGTAAACTTTACATAGTTAAAACTGATTATCAAGCACTAAAACATTTAAAATATGTTCAATGGCCTCAGGCTAGTTTAATATATATATATTTAATATATAATATATTTTCTACTTTTTCCCTTGAAAGACTAGGAAAAATTTGGTTCATCATAGATCTTTTTTAAATTACAGGGTTCATATGTATAGGCTCAGAAAGACTGAATAATTTAGATTAAAGATATCTTTTTGAAAATACTAGCACAGTAATGAGTTTATGGTTAACTCTGACATCATGTGTATGGAATAACACAATAAAGTTTCTAGCTTATGAAATAAAATATATAGCTTATTCAAAGTGCTAGTAAGTACATTTGAATTTTACTATGTAAAGATGCTCATTACCTGCCAATATGGTGTGAAGTGAAGTAATGGCTCATAAAATGAAATATGAAATTTATTTTACTCACCACAGTTTAAGTCTGTGTTTATATAATCATTTCTGTGTATGAAATAGTTTTTTAAAAAACATCTAAAATGTTTTTGAGGTCCCAGAAGAAATGCTTCAACCATGAGCCAGTGATCAATTTTACTACTAAATTATAGGAATTCTGGGGCACCCAGTGTAAGTTAATAAGGTCTTACTGGCCAATGCGTAGCAACAGATCTGAGGTGGGGATTTGTTGGTGGAAAAGAAAAAAAAAATCAAACCATAAATTTGATAGTTTAAAAACTTAAGTCTTTAATTGCACTCTTATTTTTACATGTATTCATTTGACAGGTTATGAGATCACATACTATGTATTTGGAGGTCAGAAGATAACTCGGAGGAGTCTTGTCTGTATATCCAAATGTGGATTCTAGGGATCAACTCAGGCAGGACAGCAAGTGCCTTTCTCATCTCGTCTGTTGCTAGTAGCAACCACCTAATTACTATCTTTGAACTTGCTCTATGCTTCACGGGGGATGTATAATTTATAGTCATGTATTCCAGCATTTTAAAATAATCCCTAATTTCTATAGCACTGATTTCATTCACTCTGAGAATGAAGCAAAAACAGTGTTTATAATTTTTATTTACATTTCTTTATTTAGTTTGTGTTACTGTCTATTTGTGTTACACTACATGAGTGCTTTTGGAAGTTGTGGAACCACAACTTTGCCTCTCTCCTTCTACCACGTGGGTTCTGGAGATCAAACTCAGGTCCTCAGACTTGGCAGCTAGACCCCTTATCTACTGAGCTTCTCACTGACCCCCAAAATATAAGGGATTTTGATGTTGTTCCTTCTTAAATATTTTTATTTTTATTTTAACTGCATCATTTTCCGTTGCTTATGTTCTGAATCTTAACACTATTGACATAGGTTATATTTAATTCAAGATAGTGAATAAAAGGATTGTTATATAATCTATAACAAGTAACATATATAGATTGGAAACATAATAAGGTACCTAAAAAGAATGGAAAAACTAGGAACCATATTTAAATTCTGTACTTAAAGAATCATAAGTATTCTTGATGAATCTTGATGTATTGATTAAAATATTACCAAACCCAATTATTCCCTTTTTCTTCTGAGATAGAGTCTAACTGTTGCCAAGGTAGACCATGAAGTTGTGATCCTCTTGCCTTATCCTCCTGAGTGTGAGGTTTCAGTATCACATCTACCACCACTTGCTTTTTGATTAATAATTTGCTTAAATGAGATTTATAATATACTTTTATCTTTTTGTGTGTGTACATGTGCATCTGTGCGTGTGCAGGCGTGTGTGTGTGTGTGTGTGTGTGTGTGTGTGTGTGTGTGTAAATACTATAGTAAAAGTAAAGTTGTGGGGGCATCTGAAAACACCTATGGAGAGCTGACTGGTGTTATGTAATATTTGGAGGCTAAGAACATCACAGTCATTTTCAGGTGAGATTATATACATTTACAGATCACAGACATACAGATAGTAGCCCCTGTTATAGATTAACTTTTGCTTTTTATAGTGGGTTGTTCCTGGTCAGTGGTGAATTAAAACATTAAATAAAAATTCCAGAAATAACTGAAAAGTTTAAAATTGTATGCAGTTCTGAGTACCACGATGATATTTTATAATAATTCACTCTGTCTTGCATAGGATACGAATCACAGTTTTTTTCCCCTGAGTTTTCACAGTGCTATGTTCATAATAGAGGAATGCAAAAAGAAAAAATATAATACTGTATTAGGATGAAGAAACTGCAGATATAGTGAGCTGTACACATTTACTGGACTAAAATCATAAGGAAAGATTTTAGCAAAGTCCAGAAAAACCACCATACAAGGAGTTATTTGTAAGTAGATAGCATTGCTCTAAGTGAAGTGTGTGTGTGTGTGTGTATGTGTGTGTGTGTGCGCGCGCGCGCGCGCGCGCGCGCGCGTGTGTGCTTGCTCCACTGTGCCCAGGGTTCTTTGGGAGATGGAAGCTTTAGCTCCCACCATCTTTAGGGTCAATGTAGCCTTGGGATTCTGACTTCAGAGGTTCTAATTTGTCAGTCCAGAATCTAGTTATACTTCTGTGGTTCAAGGGTTACTTTGGACATGTGGTACTGACTTCTGATGTTTGGTATCCTGCTGCAAACAGGTTCATGGAATTGAAGAAGTGACTACGGTTTTTACTTCATTTGGTTGCCTTGGTGCTTAGTGTGCAGGCCTACCCTTGGTTTTGATGGCTCATAAGCAAGACAAGACCACTTCAATGACTCTAATTAACTATCAACCCCAACTTTCACTAGAATCCACTGCTGAGATTCATGCAGGAAAACTTCTAGAGAATAAAATATCCTGAGAGGCTGAGAAGAGGAAGTCAAAATTGAAAGACAAATCCATTTCAACAGATGTGCAAAACAATAAAGCAACATAAAAGGCATCACAGCCATCAACTATGGTCCATCTCCAATTGACCAATTCCTTTAAGAGTGTCCAAAACTAGAGATAGCTGCAAAACCTGGGAAAGAATTCAGAGTTTTACTTTTAAAAAGAATTAACAAACATATAGAAGATTCAAACAAACAAATGCATGGATTTAGGAAACCTGTCCAAAACCTTAACAAAACATTTGCTAAGTGAATGTGCAGTAAAATGGAGGTAAACTTCAGCAAACTCACAAATGATATGGGAAAGGAACTACAAACAAATAGAAACACAAACAAGCAGGATTAGCTATACTTGTACTGATAAAGTAGACCTCAAACCAAAACTAAAAGAGATTAAAAAGAAGCTCCAACTTCATATAGCAAACAGCGTATGGCATAAAAGACCACATAGGTTCTGACACAATAATAGCAGGGGTCTTCAATTCTCCTTTCTCATATTTACATAGGTCTTCCAAACTACAACAATGAAACTTCAGAGCTAAAATATGTTATGGACCAACTACACTTGATACAACAGAATATTCCAACCAATAGACAGAGAATACACATTTTTCTCAGCAGCACTGAGAACCTTCTCTAAAATCAATCATATACTAAGAGCACAAACCAAGATGCAATAACAACATTATCATCATAATGGAATAAAATTGAAATCAACAATAACAGAAACTACAGAAGTCACAAAAATTCTTGGAGACTAAATAATACATATATGAATAAACAGTGGATCATCTAAGATATCAGAGAAAAAATCCTAGATAAAAATTGATAATGATAATAAAACCTATCATATTTGTAAAGAAGGGAAGGTGGCTAGGGAAGTAACCAGAATGCATTTTATACACACATAAAATTATCAAGAAAATTATTAATTAAACAAATGGATCAGTCAGGTGGACAAGGTCTATGTTTTTAAAAAGAGGAATTTGATGTAGGGAGTTTTAAAAACAATTTCTACTTGAACAGATTAGTCTCATTAAAATGGAGAAGAGATGGGAGGGGATGTGAACTGCAGGGAACTTTTTTACAGTAGTCCACAAAGTTAATAAAGACCTAAATAAAAACAGAGGCAGTAAGAGTCTATAGAAGAAGAAATATTGTTATAAAGGTGGGAAATATAACTTCAGTATTTGTTATAAAAACTTCCAAGCAGGAAATACATAATGAACATAGTCTTAAAATTTGTAGTTCAAGTAAGGTCTAGGCAGTGACAACAGATGACAAAAAGCACCTATAGATGGCACATGCACTACTAACCTACATAAAATCATATGATACAAATATGTAAAATACAAAGAGACAAATCATGCTTACAAATGAATTGACAAAAGAAGTGATGAAGGAGAAGAGCTGCTCTTCTGACTTCTTGTTCATCCCTAGACCATGAGGCAATTCTACTTTTATTATGTTCTTTTTATTAATTCCCTTAACATTCTGATTGTAGCCCCCTCCCTCCTCTCTTCCTGGTCCCACTGTTCCTCTCTCTGCCCCCATCCCCTACTCATGAGAAAAGGTGAGCTCCCCTCAACCCACCCCAAGCGCATCAAGTTGCTGAGTGCATCCTCTTCCTCTAAGGGCTGGCAAAGCAGCCCTGCCAGAGGGAAGGAATGAAAAGCAAGCAACAGAGTCCATGTCAGATACAACACCTGCTCCCCTTACTAGGGGAACCACATGAGGACTAAGCTGCCCATCAGCTACATATGGATAGGGGGCCTAGTCCAGTCCATGCATGGTCCTTGATTGGTGCTTCACTCTCCATATGCTTCCCTGAGCCCTGGTTAGTTGACTCTGTTGGTCTTCTTGTGGAGCTCTTGTCCCCACAGGGTCCTTCTGCCCTTATCCCCGCTTTTCTACAAGGCTCCCTGTGCTCAGACTAATGTTTGGCTGGCTAATGTTAGCATCTGTTTCCATCAGCTGCTGGGTGGATCCTCTCAATGGACAACTATGCTAGGGCCATGCCTACAAACATAGCAAAGTTTTGTTAATAGTGTCAGCGGGAGAGAGTTGGCTCTCTCCCTTGGGCTGGGTCTCAGGTTGGGCCAGGCATTGAGTTGGACATCCTCTCAATTTCTGCTCTAACTTTATGCCTGCAAATATTGCAGGCAGGGTAACTTTTGGGCTGATTTTTATGTGGTGGTTTGGTGTTGCCCTCTCCCCTAGAAGTCCTGTCTGACCTGTCCAGTGTCCACTGCCTCCACTACTAGCGTCTTAGCTAAAGATGCCCTCATACCTCCCAGCAGCCCACCTTGTCACTGGTCTGTAGCGCGTCCCACTATGCCCCCACTCTCGGTTTTTCTTCTCTCTGCTGCCTACTGACCTCCTGCCCATGCATTCCTCACATCTGATGCCCACCTACATTTCCTTTCCCATTCACTCTCCTACCCAGTTCCCTTTCTTCATCCACTTTTGCTGTTTATTCTATTTCCTCTTTCTGAGTGAGATTCAAGCATCTGCCCTTAGGCCCTCCTTGTAACTTAGCTTCTTGGTATCTGTGAATTGTAGTGGTGTTATCCTGAAACATACGGTTAATATCCACATATAAGTGAGCACATACCACGTGTGTCTTTCTGGGTCTGGGTTAACTCACTCAGGATGATATTTTCTAGTTCCATTTGCCTACAAATTTCATGATGCCCTTTTTTTTTTTTTAAAAAAAAAATAGCTGAGTAGTATTCCATTGTGCTAATGCACTACATTTTCTTTTTCCATTCTTTGGTTGAGGGACATCTAGGTTGTTTTCAGTTTCTGGCTATTATGAATAAAGCTGCTATGAACATAGTTGAGCAAGTGTCCTTGTTGTATGGTGGGGCATCTTTTAGGTACATGTCTAGTAATGGTATAGCTGGGAACTGAGGTAGAGCTTTTCTTAATTTTCTGAGAAAGTGCCAGATTGATTTCCAAAGAAGTTGTACAAGTTAGCACTGCAACTAGCAATGGAGGAGTGTTCACCTTTCTCCATTTCCTCAACAGCATGTCCTGTCCCTTGAGTTTTGGATCTTAGCCATTCTGACTGGTGTAAGATGGAATCTGAAGAGTTGTTTTGATTTGCATTTCCCCAATGAAGAAGGATGTTGAACATTTCTTTAAGTGCTTCTCAACCATTTGAGATTCCTTTGTTAAGAATTCTCTGTTTAGCTCTGTACCTCATTTTTAAATTGGATCACTAGTTTTGTTGGTATTTAATTTCTTGAGTTCTTTATATATTTTGGATATTAATCCTTTGTTAAATGTAGGGCCGATGAAGATCTTTTCCCAAGCTGTAGACTGCTGTTTTGTTCTATTGACAGTTTCCTTTGCCTTACAGAAGCTTTTCAGTTTCATGAGGTCCCATTTATTGTTGATCTTAGAGCCTGAGCTCTTCAGGAAGTTGTTCTCTGTGACCATGAGTTCAAGGCTCTTCCCCAATTTTCCTTCTACTAGGTTTATATTTCTGGCTTTAAGTGGAGGTCTTTGATCCACCTGGCTTGAGTTTTGTGCAGGGTGATAAATAAAGGTCTATTTGCATTATTCTACATGTAGTAAGATATACAGTAAGACCAGCGCCATTTGTTGAAGACACTTTCATTTTTCCACTGTATGGTTTTGATTTCCATGTCAAAAATCAAGTGTCCACAGGTGTGGGGGTTTATTTCTGGGTCTTTGATTTGATTCCATTGATGAATCTGTCTGTTTTTATCCCAATACCATGTGGGTTTTAGTACCATGCTCTATAGTACAACTTAAAATCAGGGATGGTGATATTTCCAGAAGTTTTTTTTTTTTTTTTAATTGTACAGGATTGTTTTCACTATCCTGGGTGTTTCTATTTTTCAATATGAAGATGAGAATTTTCTTTCAAGCTCTGTAAAAAAATTGTATTGGAATTTTGATGGGAATTGCATTAAATCTTTAGATTGCCTTTTTTTTTATTTATTTATTTTTTTTATTTTTAATTTTTTTTAAATTTTTTATTTTTTTAGTTTTTTTTAAAATTAATTTATTCTTGTTACATCTCTATGGTTATCCCATCCCTTGTATCCTCCCATTCTCCCCTCCCTCCCATTTTCCCCTTATTCCCCTCCTCTATGACTGTTCCTCAGAGGGATTACCTCCCTCTGTATATGCTCATAGAGTATCAAGTCTCTTCTCAGTGACCTGCTGTCCTTCCTCTGAGTGCCACTAGGTCTCCCCCGCCAGGGGACATAGTCAGATGTGAGGCACCAGAGTACTTGAGAAAGTCAAATCCCTCTCTCCACTCAAGTGTGGAGACTGTCTTGTCCATGGGCTAGATCAGGGTAGGGGTTTAAATTTTTCCGCCTGTGTTGTCCTTGGCTAGGGCCTTAGTTTGAGTGGGACCCCATGACCGAAATCTGCCTATCATAATGTTCTACTTGTAGGTTTCTAGAACCCACTGGATCCTTCTACATTGCTATTCACCCATTGTTCTCTCATCTAGAGTCCCAATAGGATGTCCTCCCCTCGGTCCCAGTTTCCTGGTAAGGGAAGGCTTTCATGGGACATGTCCATTGGGCTAGTATGCAGATATAAGTGAGTATATACCATTTGAGTCTTTCTGCTTCTGGGTTAACTCACTCATTATGATCATCTCTAGCTCAATCCATTTATCCACAAATTTCGGGAATTCCTTGTTTTTAATAGCTGAGTAGTATTCCATAGTGTATATGTACCACAGTTTCTTTATCCATTCTTCTGCTGAGGGACATTTAGGCTGTTTCCATGATCTGGCTATTATGAATAAGGCTGCTATGAACATGGTTGAGCAAATTTTCTTGCTGTGTGCTGGCGCATCTTCTGGGTATATTCCAAGGAGTGGAATAGCTGGGTCTTGAGGAAGCCCTATTCCCAGTTTTCTGAGATAGCACCAGATAGATTTCCAAAGTGGTTGTACTAGTTTGCATTCCCACCAGCAATGAAGGAGTGTTCCTCTCTCCCCACATCCTCGCCAGCATGTGGTGTCGCTTGAGTTTTTGATCTTAGCCATTCTGATGGGTGTAAGATGGAATCTCAGAGTTGTTTTGATTCGCATTTCCCTGATGACTAAGGAGGTTGAGCATTTCTTTAAGTGTTTCTCAGCCATTTGATATTCTTCTGTTGAGAATTCTCTGTTTAGTTCCAAGCCCCATTTCTCAATTGGGTTATTTGGTTTGGTGGTGTTTAATTTCTTGAGTTGTTTATATATTTTGGATATTAGACCTTTGTCAGATGTCGGGTTGGTGAAGATCTTTTCCCAGTCTGTAGGCTGTCACTTTGTTCTCTTGACCGTGTCTCTAGCCTTACAGAAGCTTCTCAGTCTCATGAGGTCCCATTTATTAATTGTTGATATTAAGGCCTGGGCTGTTGGTGTTCTGTTAGATTGCCTTTTTTAAATGGCATCTTTACTAGGTTAATCCTACCAATCCATAAACATAGGAGATCTTGCCATATTCTGGTATCTTCTTTAATTTCTTTCTTTAGTGACTTGAAGTTTTTGTCATAAAGGTCTTTCACTTGCTTAGTTACAGTCACACCAAGATATTTTATATTATTTGTAGCTATTGAGAAGGGTGTTGTTTACCTAATTTCTTTCTCAGACTGTTTATCACTTATATAAAGGAGGGCTACCGATTTTTTTGAGTTAATTTTGTATTCAGCCATTTTGCTGAAGGTGTTTTTCAGCTGTAGGAGTTCTTTGGTGGAATTTTGGGGGTCAAAGACATAGGATAAGCAGAAGCTGCCTAAAACCTATTTTTGTCTAAGCAGGGCCAGAAAAAAGGAACTAAAACATGACACCTACTATTTTACTAATTTCAGGTCTTTAACATCATTTGCTACCATTATTAAAAATATCTTAATAATGGACCGCGAGAACTATTATGCAACAAAATAGAAAATGAAATCTTGATACCTTATTCCTATTCCTTTTCTGCTTTTGAGCCTGAGTTTCCTTGCAGAAAAATTAGGATGTTGTGTAACTATTCTCTAATGTTCACTGAGTTTAAACACAACAGTTTTAAGATTCTACGAACAAAACTCTTTACTTAGACATTTATTTCTTTGTGTGTACGTGTGAATGAGCACATGTGTTGGGAGGCAGGAGGATAACCTTGAGTTGTATTCCTTGAAGCCATCCACCTTGCTTTTTGAGTCAGGGTCACTCATGAGAACTGAAGCTCACCAAAAAGAGTGAGTGGCTTTTTGGTGATTCATCAAGCTGGATGGGCAGTGAGTCTCAGGTGTGTTAATGCTGGTTGTTCTCAAAAGGCCCAAGTGTACCCTGGGTGGCATGGTAAGGAGATGCCATGGACCTTCCAGAGGAGAGGCCTTGCAGGATACTTCAGTCACTGGGGAGGATATGTTAATAAGGTGGTTATGGAATTCTGGCCACTTCTTTTTCCTCTTATTTTCTGTTTCCTTGCTTATGAGGTACATCATTTGTTCGTCACTAACTCTTGCTGCCATAATGTAATGCCTCAAAGTACCAGGACCACTCAATCATGATGGTGCATGCCTTTAATCCCAGCATTCAGGAGGCAAAGGCAGGTGGAGCTCTGTGAGTTCAAGGTCAGCATGGTCTAAAAAGTGGTCCAGTCCAGCCATTACCACCATCAGCACTACCACCAATAAGATTAATAATGACAAAAAACCAAACCAAATGAAACAAACAAACAAACAAAAAACCAAAACAGGCAGTTTCTTTATAAGTTAATTATGTCAGGTATGTTTTGATTCAGTGGCTGAAAGCTGACTAAGGCAACTACATTTCCATTATCTTTTCATAAACTTTTCTGAATGTACTTCTAAACTGAGAGCAAAAAACCAAGAAGCCAGGTAAAACAGAAAATGCATCAAAGTAATTATTTAATGACCCAAGAATAAATTAGGCTTTACTTAGCTACAGAGGTTTCTCAAAGTATGTCATATCCTAAGAAATTATTGTTAGTTGATACTATTATTAATTAAAAACTCATTTAAATTGGGCATGGTGGCATATGCCTGTAACCTTAGCACCTGGGAGGCTATTGTGACAGAATCACAGATTAAAAGCCATCTTTGGCTACACAGTGAGATCTTACCCACCACTCCACCCCACCCCCCAAAAAAAGGAAAGAAAAGAAAACAAATATCTGATATTTAATCTAATCTACTGTACATCATAGCTCAACAGTTTGACACACGATCACGCTGGCTATGTGGCTGCTTAGGCACCATAGCACTCAGCATTTTAAGGCAACGTCATTCCACACATTACTAGTCCCCAGCTATAAAAATGGACCAGGTGAAATGTAGTTTTTTGGACATGTGCTATTTTTATGCCTTTATAAAGCTAAAATTAAACCAGAAACTGTATTAATTTTCTACAACACATAGTTAGAATACATTAGTTATTTGCAACTCCTAACAGAAAAGTTGTCAGATGGACTCAGAATTATGTTGTTTTCCTTACTCAGTGCTAAAAGCACTGTCTTTAGGGTAGAGTGCTGACGGTATTTTGAATAAAAAGAACAGATGGCTCTTCCCTATTTTTATGAAGTAAAAGCGATCTAGTATTTTATACTGATTATTAAGTAAATGACAGTTTAAAGGAAAACAGGATTCTGATGTTGATAATGGCGAGTAAGCATTGCCCTTTAGAAACTGGTGCATTCATACTGTCTGAATCATTCTTGAAGACACTATGACAGTACCTCGGTAATTGATGATTTCTGTCCCAAGCACCGGAGTCATCTCCAGGACTGTGATGAAGGCTTTGTCCATAGATGTCAGTGGGAAAGGAGACATGCGGTGTCTTCTAGCCACCTTGGTGATATCTACAGCACTGTGACCTAAACAGGAGACGGATGCCCGAGAATAAGACACTGGGACACGGATTTACAGGTAAGAATGACTTTAAATACTGAAACTTCTAATTTCTGGGTCATGGTGAGACACGATTTTTCCTATTTCTGACATGCTTATAGAACATTAAATACCATTAAAAATGTTATAGCATGTGCTAAAACTTTATGAAATTAAAAGGTACTGGCAGATCATTGGGTATTTACTATAGATCAAGCAACTATTCTATTAATCCCAAATTCCATCTTAAGGTAAAGTACTATTACCATATTTTACAGATGAGGAAAGCAGCTTAGATAGACTTTATATCTTTGCCTAAGTCACACAGCTGGTGACAGAGCACCAGGATATAAACCTAGGTAGTTTTGGCTTCAGGGTTTATATCTTCAATATTCTAATGATCTCTAGACCTTTAATGAACTAATTGGAAAAATGAATTTATTTAAGATTCACTGGAATTGTTTTTTTCTTATAATGTCAGAAAGATTATATGTAGCTACCCACTCTTATGTAATTTTATCTAGTCCTTTGGCATTAGTGTCATACATACAGAAAAACTGCTGATTTTATAACTCTGATCTCAAACTGTACTCTCAAATTCAAACTGTACTCTCAAATTTATATTTGTATATTATCTAACAGCTAGTAGATAATACATTTCTTCCAGGTTAGTAATCATCTAACATTTACCTGAATATGCAACAGACAACTCAATCCTAAAATTTCCAAAGCTAAACTCTTAAATCTCTAACCTCGTTTTATCACCCATTGGATGTTTCCTTCCCTTACAATTCTCAACTGACTAAATCAGCATTTATTTTACAGGTCTAATAACTGAGCAAAACAATGGGGACATCCTTGAGTCTTCTCTTTCTGTTAAACTATACGTAAACTACCATTATATATATATATGTATACACACACACACACATATATAATGATAATTACTTATTACTTCCACTGTTACTATTACAGCTTGGACATCATTTATGTTCTGGTAAATTAAACAGCCTCTTAACTGGTCTCCTCATTCTATCCTTGTTTCATTGCTGTTTATTTACATAGTTCTGTAATCCTTTCTAAGTCGCAACATACTAATCTATGCTTACAATTCTGAAAGACTTTAAATTTCACTTACATTGAAATATTTGTTAGTGTCAACCAAGCCCAATATACCGCCACTCCCAATATTCTTGTGTTCTAACATTTCCAGGTTCGCTGTGCCCCAGATGTACGGGTTTCCTTCTTTTTAGAGATCACACCAAGTGTCTCTCTCCTTAGGGCCATTGTGCTTGCTGTTTTCGCTCTTGGACCACTTTCTTTCAAATATTATACTACTACCTAGCTCTCATTTTTTTCAGTTTTTTTTTTACTTGTATCATTGCATCAGAAGTTTTTGTGAATATTCTATAATAATACGTTATTCTTCATTTTAATTTTTCTATTTTACTTTGCACATAATACATAGCTATTCACAGTTATCAAACTTAAATCTTTATATTTGGCAAGAAAATCTCTTTGTCAACTTAAAATCTTGTAGCCCCAAAGGCAGACTTCTTCATCACTACATCTTCACGCAGGAGTAACTTAGCTTTACCCTTGGAGCCCCCAAATGTATGTAGAGCAAAAAATAAACAGAAAAGATAAACTGCAAGCATTACTGCTTTGGTCTTCTAACTGGACCCACAGACCCTTCTTCTTAGCCAATTTTAGGCTGGGAGAGTTCTGTGATGTAACTTTGATAGCAAGATGTTGGGAGAGTAGTATTCCACAGTGTAATGTACCACAGTTTCTTTATCCATTCTTCTACGGAGGGACACTTACACTGTTTCCATGTTCTGGCTATTATGAATAAGGCCGCTATGAACGTGGTTAAGCATATGTCCTTGTGTGCTGGTGCTCTTCTGGGTATATTCCAAGCAGTGGAATAGCTGGGTCCTGAGGAAGCTCTATTCCCAGTTTTCTGAGATAGTGCCAGATAGATTTCCAAAGTGGTTGTACTAGTTTGCATTCCCACTATCAATGAAGGAGTGTTCCTCTCCACTCAGCTATTTATTTTTTATTTTTTATTTTTTTAAATTTTATTAGTTTATTCTTGTTACATCTCAATGGTTATCCCATCCCTTGTATCCTCCCATTCTTCCCTCCCTCCCATTTTCCACTCAGCTATTAAAAACAAGGAATTCCCGAAATTTGTGGACAAATGGATGGAACTAGAAATGATCATAATGAGTGAGTTAACCCAGAAGCAGAAAGACTCAAATGGTATATACTCACTTATATCTGGACACTAGCCCAACAGGCATGTCCCATGAAAGTCTATTTGGGACTCTAGGTGACAGAAGCATGGGAGAATGGGGAAACAGAAGGATCCAGAGGGTCCTAGAAACCTACAAGGAGAACATTATGACGGGCAGATCTAGGCCCAGGGGTTCTGCTCAAACTATGGCACCAACCAAGGACAGTATGTGCACTAAACATCAACCCCGTACCCAGATCTAGCCAATGGACAGGACATTCTCCACTGTTGAGTGGAGAGTGGGGACTAACTTTCACACAAACTCTGGTGTCCCATATTTGACCACTTCCCCTTGATGGGGTGGCCCGGTGGCACTCAGGGGAAGGATAACAGGCTACCAAGAAAAGACTTGATACCCTATGAGCATATACAGGGGGAGGAGTCAGCCACCGTCATAGGGGAGGAGAAAAAGGGGAAAATGGGAGGAAGGGAGGAATGGGAGGATACAAGGGATGGGATAACAATTGAGATGTAATATGAATGAATTAGTAAAAAGAAAAAAAGATGTTAGAAGAAATCTCTGGGAGAAAATATTCTATTACATATAGCGAGATTAAAATAGAGAGATCCTTCAAAAGAAGCTTCTTTTATGTCTTCTAACTAGAATCTGGCTGCGCACTTGGAGGTATTATGGCCATTTTTCAACCACAAGGATGTAAAGAGTTACACTCTCAAATTTGAGCTGCTAGATAAGCCCTATACTGCTTGTCCTTGGACTTCTAATATGTTTAGTAAATAACCTCTTATTTCTTTAAACTACTTTGAAATGATTATATGTTCCCACTCCTCAGAAGACTACAGTTTCTAGTTGTTGTATGTTACTAAATTTTATGCTTCTACCACAACTCCTGCAGCTGCTCCAAATATGTTCACTATACCGACTTAAAGGTACCATCCCAAAGAATTTCCAACTCATGTTTCAAAAGAGCCCCTTTACACATATAAAACTGCTTATGTTATATACCATTTCACCTCATGGACAATAAGTGATAAATCTGAGTAATATTTTCTATTCAAGATTGTAGTTCAAGACTTAAAAGATTATGACTTATCACCCAGAGTTGAAATATAAATTTATTAATAACCTACTTTTCCTAAGGTCTGAGCTCTGTTGATCAAATATCTTTAAAAAAACATTAAAAACATTTTGTATGTATTTATGTTTTGACTGCATGTATGTCTGTGTGAGGGTGTCATATTTGGAGTTGCAGAGTTATGAGCTCCCAAATGACTGCAGAGAATTGAACTCAGGTCCTCTGAGCTATCTCTCCAGCCCCTGATCAAATATCTTAAAAATATATTGTCTAGCTGGTATAATTAACAAAAATGCTGACTTTCTCCTATTTAGTCAGACAGAAATGCAGATCTCAGTTTTGATCTTTTTGTAATACTTTGTGGTACGTATTGTGTAACATTATATAAAAGCTATCCTTCTAAAATATTTAGATTTTTATGAAACTAATTACAATAATTTACAAATGTTTTAGACAGCAAGTTTTATGATGGCTGAGAGCACAACCCATCAACATCTGTTTCTCAACCGCACTTTACAAACCAGACACAAGTGAGTTGGGAGACACAAAGCAGTAAGTATCTGTCATGAAGAACATTGCAGGTCAGCAGAAAGGAAAAGTATACAGTTAAGTGAAAGGATAGTGAACTGCTTGATGCGTCTTTAACTACAGAGGTTGGTAGTTAATAGGCATCTATTACCCATGATAAATCTTTTCCACTTTGAAAATACTTTTGCATTTGTGTATAACTTCTTCTGGAGCTTTCCCTTCTCCATTTTATGCTACATGTATTTAATATCTGCCTTATCATTGTTAGTAAGTTATAAACATGAAAGCCTAGCATGCCTTATTAATTTCTATATCCTTTGTCACTTTTACAATAGTGCATCTAGTAAATACTTGAGATGTGAATAAAAGACAAGTCTTTTTTATCTTCCAAAATATTTTATTATTTTTTTCTTTTTTTTTATTAATTTATTCTTGTTACATCTCAATGGTTATCCCATCCCTTGTATCCCCTCATTCTTCCCTCCCTCCCATTTTCCCCTTATTCCCCTCCCCTATGACTGTTCCTGAGGGGGATTACCTCCCCCTGTATATGCTCATAGGGTATCAAGTCTCTTCTAGGTAACCTGCTGTCCTTCCTCTGAGTGCCACCAGGTCTCCCCCTCCAGGGGACATGGTCAAATGTGAGGCACCAGAGTACGTGAGAAAGTCATATCCCACTCTCCACTCAAGTGTGGAGACTGTTCTGACCATTGGCTAGATCTGGGTAGGGGTTTAAAGTTTACCGCCTGTATTGTCCTTGGCTGATGCCTTAGTTTGAGCAGGACCCCTGGGCCCAAATCTGCCTATCATAATGTTCTACTTGTAGCTTTCTAGGACCCTCTGGATCCTTCTACTTTGCTATTCTCCCATGCTTCTCTCACCTAGAGTCCCAATAGGATGTCCTCCCCTCTGTCCCATTTCCTGGTAAGTGAAGATTTTCATAGGACATACCCCTTGGGCTAGTATGCAGATATAAGTGAGTATATACCATTTGAGTCTTTCTGCTTCTGGGTTAACTCACTCATTATGATAATTTCTAGCTCAATTCATTTGTCCACAAATTTCGGGAATTCCTTGTTTTTAATAGCTGAGTAGTATTCCATAGTGTATATGTACCACAGTTTCTTTATCTATTCTTCTACTGAGGGACACTTAGGCTGTTTCCATGTTCTGGCTATTATGAATAAGGCTGCTATGAACATGGTTGAGCAAATTTTCTTGTTATGTGCTGGAGCATCTTTTGGGTATATTCCAAGGAGTGGGATAGCTGGGTCTTGAGGAAGCCCTGGTCCCAGTTTTCTGAGATAGCACCAGATAGATTTCCAAAGTGGTTGTACTAGTTTGCATTCCCACCAGCAATGAAGGAGTGTTCCTCTCTCTCCACATCCTCGCCAGCATGTGGTGTCACTTGAATTTTTGATCTTAGCCATTCTGGTGGGTGTAAGATGGAATCTCAGAGTTGTTTTGATTCGCATTTCCCTGATGACTAAGGAGGTTGAGCATTTCCTTAAGTGTTTCTCAGCCATTTGATATTCCTCCGTTGAGAATTCTCTGTTTAGTTTCAAGCCCCATTTCTCAATTGGGTTCTTTTGTTTGGTGGTGTTTAATTTCTTGAGTTCTTTATATATTTTGGATATTAGACCTTTGTCCGATGTAGGGTTGGTGAAGATCTTTTCCCAGTCTGTAGGCTGTCGCTTTGTTCTCTTGACAGTGTCTCCAGCCTTACAGAAGCTTCTCAGCCTCATGAGGTACCATTTATTAATTGTTGACATTAAGGCCTGGGCTGTTGGTGTTCTGTTCAGGAAGTTGTCTCCTATGCCAATATGTTCCAGGCTCTTCCCCACTTTTTCTTCTGAGTTAGTGTCTCTGGTTTCATGTTGAGGTAAAAGACAAGTCTTTAAACCTTTGTTTTGTCAAACTTGGGATGCAAAGAGAACAATAGAGCCTTCTGCTGATATTTTACTCTGTAAGTGCTAGACATGTACAGATTTGTTCCAAACCCATGGCCTGCAAGCCCTCTTTGGGCCTGAGCTACCTTTCCTGGATAAGTGTAGCTACCACTCCTCATCAAAGAAGCTTCTCTTTATAGCAAATAGCCCAGCACAAAAAAACAAAAACAAAAACAAAAACAAAAAACAACAACAACAAAAACCAACAATAGCACACAATTTAGATATCAATGCATGATGGGGTACCCAGATACAATGGATACATCTACAAGACAGTTCCTGCATTTGTGGCTCTGGGAACACTGTATAAGAGGGATGGAAAGAGTGTAAGAGCCAGAATACCAGGAAATCTGCTGTGAAACAGTCTTTCTAAAATGGTTGCATAAACAAGACTGGAACAATGACAATATCAGTGGGCATATTAACATGGAAAGGGAAAATTTCACAGTGCTCTACCACTAGACCAAAACAAACAAACAAAGAAACAAAAAAAACCCCAGGCAACTAATGACTGCTGGGAGAGTAATTAACCTCTTCCAGGGATAGCTCCCTTATTGGTTACTCCATACAAGGGGGTATACCTTGAAACCATTAATAAACCAACCAACCAACCAACCAACCAACAAAAAACAAATATGGACTCAGAAGGTTGTATTTATATATTTGGGCACACACTCTTTTACTTTTAAGTGGGGAATTCACTCACAGCCAGTAAAGCATAGTAGGACCCACGACAGATGCTAAAGGCATAACGGGTCACTGACAGGATCATGGTCATCTAGTGATCTAGTGAATGGTACCACCCACAGTGGGCTGGGCTCTCTGTAATCAAGAAAATCTTTTACATAAATACACACAGGCTGATACAATTCTCAATTTAGACTCTCCTATGAGGTGGTTTTTATGTTGTGTCACATTGACAGATGGAGAAAATAATTTTCTATAAGTTTATAATTGCAAATGTATTCTGATAGCTACCTTACAAGTGAATATTAATGGTCTGAAAAAGAATTCCTGAGAAGCTATATTAAACTAACCCATACTACAAAGCAAACAAGCATTAAGAAATACTTGTCTTACTAAATATATTACAGTACCTGAGAAAAATCTTTATTGATGTTATAATAGTAAGATTACTTGGTCATATATCATTATCACTGAAAATCTGTAGGTTTGTTACCTAAGTTAGCAAAAAAACAAAACAAATAGAAAAACAAAAAAACCAAAAACTCAAACAAAAAAAACCCCCACCACCACCAACAAAAAACAAACAAAGACAACCCTACGAAGTATCTTAGGATAAAAGATATTTTAGTGGTACCAAGAACAAAACTGGAGGCGGGAGTCTAGACGTTCCCCCTACCAGTAGCATCCTGAATCAAGCTAAGAGTGACAGCTTCAATTATCTGTAATGTAATTGTTAAAATTCATCAGAAATGGCTGTAATTTTCTAAAGTAGATCTATAGGATTCATTTTATTCTAAGGTGTCCACAAGTAAAGGTAGATTTAATTTTAAATAAAAAGTGTACTTCTACATAGGTAAAATTTAACCAATTTCTTTTGTATTTTTAAGTTCTGGCTAGATAGAATATTGACCATATTAGTTAAGAATTGTTCCAGGGCAAATGCTCAAAATCCAGTTGCAATTTCCTACCACCCACGTAACAGTTATATCTACTGAAAAGCCTGCATGAGCAACTTCACATGCATGTGCATGCGCACACACACATGCACGCGTACACACACACACGCACACAAATTAATAAATTAAAAAGAATTCAGTGCACAAACGGTAAAAATTCACTTGGCGCTGTTATCATTAGACATGGCTAAAGACTAAAGGTAATGTCTACAATATAAGAAGGCCTTTAATGGGGCACAGATAAAACAAAGGTAACAGAAATCCGCAATGTAGCAGTCCTTTTCTTGTGGGATATTTCATTTTGAAATAGAAGTGCTTACACCAGTCAGGTAGTGGTGGAAAATGCCTTTAAGAGCAGCACTCAAAAGGCAGAGACAGGCAGATCTGTACAGGCAGAGTCCTAGGACAGCCAGGGCTACACCGAGAAACCATATTTCAAAAAATACAAAAAGGGGTTATGCTGTATTATATTTATTATGTTGTCCTGAATTTCTACATGTATATTCAAAAAAGGAAAAAACTATGTACACCAATAATATTACCATTCCAACTTCAAACATGTCCTCTTAAGTCTACAAATTCTTAATGTACAATGCTCTATCTGACTTTGAATATTCATTTAAAAATTACAGATAGATGAAGAAAGGAAACGTTCAGATTATAGAACAGACTATGGTGGCAACAAAATGTTCATGCAGGTTCTTCTTGATTAAATCAAAACCTCAAGAAGAAGCTGTTATTCACTACAATCAATAGGAGGCCCATCAAGTACTTAAAGTGTAAAGCAATACTCTCAGACATACTGATAATCACAAGGAAGAGTCTTGTTCTGTCCTTGTTTGTAGCACAGCTTTATAGCATCACACAGTGTTTGAAGTAGAATCCCTTGTATTTCTATTTTCTAGCTCATTTTGAATAGTAGATGAAGTAGAACAGTTCTTCTAGGAAATACAACAAGCATCGACAATAGTAACATGTACAATAGTAACATGTACAATAGTAACATGTACAATAGTAACAAGTAGTTTAAACAGTTCAGGTCTTGGGTAAGTTGAAGAATATGTGGTTCAGAGGTGACAAGCATTTAATCTTTTAAACAAATCTTTCTAACCAAAGGAAATTAGTTCCAAGATCCTAGGGAAACATAGTGTCAGAATTTATACATTGAGTATCACAAGGCACTCAAAAGTGGGATTATATTATTATCCTATGTTTCTTACGTTGTCTTGAATTTCATGGTCTTACAAGTTGTCTATATGTACATTCAAGGTAATGAATCTCAGAGCATTGTGATATAACTCAGAAAGCATATATAAAAAGACTGCTAATTTTCTGGGGCTGAATAACAAAATTTAAAAGAGAACAGTCCTGGGCATGGGTATCTGTGCATCAATATTATAACACAGGGCACTTTAGCCATAAAGTGTCAGTTCTGTAACTTTCGTCAGTGATTCACTATCATTTTTAGGCTATTAATTCAATTCTTTTAAGATAGAATATAATGTTCTTCCTTATTTTTCAACTTTCCATTCATTGCTGCATTGCTTATAAAATTGAAAATATTGTGGATAAGTAAACATATAGTATAATTTCATATTCTTGCCTTAGTATGCAATGTTCTGTCTAGAATAGATTTTTCTCTCACTTTTTTGTTTCCCTGAAAAATTACTATTCTTCCTTCACAATGTTTTTTTTAAAGTAATGAAGTACTTAAATAGTGATGAGAACACAGAACAAAAAGCAAGCCTGAGAAGCTCCTTTTGGCTAAACCTGGTACAGATTTATGGCAAAAATAAGCAGACTTATTTAATAAAATGAACATAAGAATTCATGAACAAAGAGTAACATAAAGATATAAAAATTCTTCCTTTTAACATAATTCAACTAATAAAATGAAGTGCAATTAGAAAAGCCTACCTTGGCAATTTTTAGGCTAATAATCGGTTCAAACAGTATCAGTAAATACTAAAATGAGAAGGAAAAAAACCCTCAAGAAAATCAAGATATTTATACAAGCTATACTATATCTTCATAAAGTACTTATTAAACAGAAAGCCAACATATTATTTCTTAGAGAAAAAAAAGTTACTATACACCATCTCTACCAAGTGACTCAAAATAGTACCACTAGCAATGGAATAAATTTACATCATGGCATTGCAAACATGCTATATTGAGAAGGACACAACATTACATTTGAAGTATTTGTAAAAAACTTGTATAGCAATTAAACCACTGTGAAACATCAGAAAGATTAAATTTATATAATTTAGTCATTACACAAAATATGTCATATATAAAATAATTGACTTATGCTCTTCAAAAATATTGAGGCCATGAAAGACAAAGACAAAACATGAGGAATTGTTCTAAATTAAAGGACTCTAAAGGGACATTATTGTGAGGCGTAATGCATGAATTTGGGTTGAATCCAAGATCAGAACAAAAGAATTATTCTTTCCCCCATTTGCTATAAAGAACATTATTAGGAAAGCTGACAAAATTTAATTGGAGCCACATTATATAATAGTATTATGGTGCTGTTAATTTCTTGATTTTCATAATTGTACTGAGCTTATGCAACAGAATGTCTTATTTTTTCCATCAACCTCATTTTACCCCTACTTCAAATGTACACTGAAGCAGGGATAAGGAGACATGTCTGCATTTTTTACAAGCTATTTAGTAAAGTATGTGCATATTAATATGCATAGATAAATGTGGAAACATTTAAGAGTGGCAAAATATCTATGTTTAGGGAGTTTGGATGGTACTATTCTTGTAGTATTTTCTTGAGAAGTGCCTTTGATATGAAGCTAAGCATGTCCACAAATTTTCCCTGTACTTGGGTACTAAAAAAATATTCTTCGGAATTTCTTTGTACATTGCATTACACATATATCTCCATTTTATATTTATTTAATGTCTCTTTTCCTAACTAGAGTCTCAGGTTTCCAAGGGAGAAATAGTCTTAAAATCATGCTGAGAACTTCCAGGCTTAATAGAAGTCCTGTGTGACAGTCTGAAATACTGGACCAATTGGGACCAGAAGCTTTCCTCCCTGTTTTTAAATACTCATTTGTTAAGATAATTTTTTGTCTCTCATCTTAAGAAAGGTGGTGAAGAACCCTAAATTCAGCTAAAGTGGAATAAATAAGTACAGTGAATGACAGCTCGTTACATATGAAATGAAACCCCTATTTATACTGTCATGATTTTTAACTTTTCTATTCCATGAAACTTCTGCACTGGGCACATCCTGAGTTCCTCCAATAAGCCACCACAATTGCCAATTTTATTTGTCTATCTTCTCACTAAGTCAGGAGATAAGATTTCCCATTGTTGCTGCAGTTGATCTTCATCAGTTGTGGTGAAGTACATTTTCTAAGTTTTTTGTTTTACCAACTAGAAGCTTAAGCTTTGATAGCTAACCAAAAATGTGGTGAAAATGGAACCTACTGAAATGGAAATAGTGGTTTCCCACAAGGCAATGCAGCATAAAGAAAGACAACTGAAAGTCAGCAATCAAGATAGGGGCACAGAATAATGCAAAGAACAAAATGTCTACAATGATTAGAGCTCCTACCATCCACACAAGTATCAAATACTTTTTTAGCTTTTAATGATGGAAGTGGAAACCAACTGAAACTGTGCTGAAGTCTGTGGGTACAGATTTTTTGCAAGCACGGGTCATCCTGTTTCCTACACAGTGAACTTCCTAGAAAATCCTTAGAGGAGGAAGCACACCTTAAGTTTGCCTTGCTGGCTGACAGTGTTGTGTTAGTTACATCTGTATACAGCAGCTGAGCCACTGTCATTGCTCTTACTTTAAAATCTTGTTTTTGTGACATGAAAAACGTAAAAGAAGAATTTTAACTGCTTATAATTAAACTTTCTGTATGTTAATGTTTTAAATCAGCTATTATTAAACATACAAGTGCTTATTAGAAACATATCTAAGCTTATTACTTACACAACAAAGAAAATTACACAAGAGCTAAAGAATCTGGCCACATTAACTTCATTAACTAGAAGGGTTTGGGTTTGAGCTTAATGTATTTAAATGTACATTTCTTTCCTATGTATTGTCAATACTTACTCAAAATTTTTCTCTCTTCCTTCCCTTCCTTCTTTTTGGTTTGTTTCTATTTTTTCCCTTCTCTTTTCTCCTCTTTTTCTTTCCACATGCATATTTAGATTAATAATACAGAATAAAGTTCTTTGAATTTCTTCACTTTTGTTTTTCCTAACTCCAGAATTTCAAATAACCTATATCTTTGTGTTGTGTTCATTTGCTTGGTCGAATCTGCTGCTGAGCTTCCAGATAAAAAAATTCAGTTACTATATTCTTCTGCTCTAAACTTGTTTTGTATGGTTTAAATCTCTATTGATATTCTAATTTTGTTCCTGTACTTAAAAAAAATTCAAATCATTATCTTTTCTCTTTTAGATCATCAAGATTTTAAAAAGTGACTATTTTGGAGTCTTTGTCACATAATCATATTTTTCGTTAGTTTCTGATTTATTTTATCCTGTGATTGAGTCATGTTTCCATATTGCTTGGTGGCATGTCCTTTGTTCCTTCCTCTACTCCCCTACCTTGAGTTTTATGCATTTGAGAAAACAGTCACATGCCCCATTCTTTACAGACTGGCTTTGTAGGAAGGGCCAGGCCAGAGATTTTGGGGAGGTAGGCTCTTAAAACCCTTTTTTGGGGCAGGGTATGGTGGTGGATGCCTTTGGTCCCAGTGCTCAGGAGGCAGATGCAGGCTAATCTGTGAGTTCAAATCCAGCTTGTTCTACAGAGTGAGTTCTAGGACAGGCCAGCTAGGGCTGTTACACAGAGAAACCTTGTCATGGGAAAACAAAAACAAAAAACTCAACCCTTTTTGTGGGGAGATGTGACTCTTCTGGGTCTTTGCATGCATTTTTTTGCGGTTAAAAAAACTAGTACTTTTTTTTTTTTTGTAGCTTATAACTTACTGCTTTCTCTGATGTTTACCGGCAACACTGCAGGCTGCTTGATGCTGCAGTAAGCTGCGGTTCTCCTCAGTATCCCTTAAGAATCCAGAGTTCCCCAGCTACTGTCAGTAGATAGCCAAATAAGGCAGACACTAGTGCTTTGAGAAGCCCTCTAAAAAGTTAGGATACTAAATAAGTCTTCACTCTTGTCTTTTGAGGAGGAATCTAAGAGTTTGTTACCTCTTCATCTTAGGCTTTACAGTGCCACACAATGTTTCCTCCATTCACACTGTTTACTGTACCCAGCTACCAAAGTCATCCTGGTTTTGTTAGTGCAATTAGATAGAGGGCAGTTCTTTGGGCATCCATCTGAATCGGGGATCAGTAATGAGAAACTGAGTCAGGCTTTCCCTCCTGAGTATGTTGAGCTATGATGGCTTGAAAAGAAAGGGTGACAAGTGAAACAGATCAAGTTTTACTCATTTCAATGTGGCTGTCTTCAGCTTTGTACTTACATGGGGTAATGTATTTTCTTAAATTGTTTCCCTGAGTTCTCATAAAGATATTGTAGTCTGTATAAAGCTGCTAAAATAGTGTCTCTGACACCAACAGCCAGGCCTTAATGTCAACAATTAATAAATGGGACCTCATGAGGCTTAGAAGCTTCTGTAAGGCTGGAGACACTGTCAAGAGAACAAAGCGACAGCCTACAGACTGGGAAAAGATCTTCAC
>OU015742.1:171624084-171660472 GCA_907169655.1 Acomys percivali | reverse complement strand
TTTTTTTTTGTATATTTATATGTAAGTATGAGTTGTAGAAGACAGGAAAGTAGGAAAAGGCCTGTGAGAGAGGAAAAAGTATTTTGAAGGGTTAAGGATAGTAGAACATACAGGCAATGTTAAAGTGAATTGGAGAACACTACGGAAGGAAACGTTTAAATGGGGATGGAGGCATGGAGACAGGGGCATGGAGATGGGAGAGAGGAGCAGGTGTGGGGAGGGTCAACCATAACTAAGAATGTATGATAATGCTATAAAGAGATCTGGCATTGTGTAAACTAACAGCAGCAGCAGCAGCAGCAGCAGCAGCACAGCAGCACAGCAGCAGCAACAACAACAACAACAAAAAAAACCAATAAAATTTAATTTAAACAGAAATATCATCTGTGTGTGTTTACTGCTCACAAAAACCATAGGTAATTATATAAAAATCTCAGTGCTAGGGTTGGACTACCACCTTAGTGAGTAAGTTGTTTATCAAGAAGTCCTTGAGGCTAGAAAAACAACATAGGTTATTGCTACTGCTCTTAATTACTCTCTAGAACTTGATGGTAAGATCCTATTGATGAAGACACCACAAGATTTGATCATAGAATACAATGAATTCAGGTTACAATTGAGCTTTGTCTCTGCTTACTATCTTTCAAAGTTCCTGAATATGCTATATAGGTTACTTGGGAGAGAAAAGTGATCAACAGTCTTATTCAGTTACTCATACTACTGTTAACGTGGATGGCAAAATATACCCACTTGTGCTATAGTGGCATGATGGTTAAGGAGGCAACCAGAGTTTCTGATCAGATATGTGGCTTGCTCCATAGAAGCAAGAATTAATGAGTACTGTAGACCTGGTTAAAAGCCTGTGGCTTTGAGGTTATAAGTCTTAGTGGGGAAAAGACTGTTATTTTGCAAAGTGGATATGTTGTGTCTATCAGATTGTCTTCTAAATATTTATGTTTATCCAAAGATTAGTGCTGTTGTCAGCTTTAATCAGAGAGGCTTCCTTTTGTAGTAAAGACTCTGAGCTGGTCGTGTGGCAAGAATAAGCTACTGTTGAATGCTTAGGTCTAAGTGGAACTCCTTCAGAGAACAAAAAATTTTTTTTTTGAAATTCATATTCTAAAGATTATAAAAGCTGGAAGAATGTATAGAGTATAGTAGAACACTATCTTCTGGACATGATATGGCCATTGTACTCATGAACCCACAGCAGGTATGATTATTTATACAAGACATGCAGAGATTGGCCGTATCAACACTCTGTGGGGATTGAGGGCTTACAAAGCCCTATATCCCTCTGAACATCTATGGGCAGTTAATGGTTTCTGGGGAGGAAGAGTCATTTTCTTTAGTGGTGTAGCCCCTGTAAGTTGCCCATACTCCTGTGAATAACCCCTCATCCATGATCAGTGAGAGTGCAAGGGACAAGGGAGAGTAATGGGGGTAAATATAACTAAGTTATATATACATATAAAGATGTCATAATGAAATATATTATTATAGATAATTAATATGATAATAAAACAAGAATCCAGATAGAAAACACCATGAACAGCTGGGCATGGGGGTGCATGCGTTTAATCCTAGCACTCAGGAGGCAGAGGCAGGCGGCTTGCTCTGAGTTCGTGGCCAGTCTAGGGTACACAGAGAAATCCTGTCTCAAAACAACAAAAACAAAAACAAAAATAAACAAACAAAAAAAGAAAACACCATGAACATGATTTCTATATACAAACTATTCGGACTAGAAACGATTGAAACTCCTAGAGATACAAAGCATTAGGTGGCTTCCAGGGGCTGATGACAGGGAGAACAATGAAGAGAAAAACCGTAAAGAATATTAGTAATCCTTCTGGGTGATGAAAACATTTTTAAATTAGAAAGCAATGACTACTGAGTAATATTGTAAGTTTACAAATTATTGCTGAATTACTTCAAAAAATTTTATATTATATAAAACTTACATTAAAAGCAAAAGATCAGCTTTTACCGATCCTTTAGGGTCAGCTATTACTAACCAGGGTGTGATAGCACATATCTGTAATCATAGCACTTGGCAGGTTGAGGCATGAGGATCACAGATTGCAGGCCAGCCTGGATTACTTAGTGAGTGCAGTCTTGTCTCAAATAAATGATGGGGGAAAAAAGATCAAAGGAAAGGACAGGGCTGCCTGGCTGTGTGCAAACTTGAGCAGCTAAATGAGGTTCATTTGAAACATTTTTTAAAGACTTGATTCTTACAATAGAATATGACATTTCACTTTTGACCTCAAAAAATTTAAGTGTGTGTGTGTGTGTGTGTGTGTGTGTGTGTGTGTGTGTGTGTAGAGAGAGAGAGGGGGGGGGGACTGAGAATGAGAGAGACTGAGACCCTTTTAATTCCAGACTTGCATTGACGGCCGCTTATCGTCATTGAGTTAGTCTGGTTTTTGTTACCATAGGCCTTCACGGATGCTCATGCTTAGTGATATTAAAGACAGTACTAAAATAAGCTTATATACCAAAAAAAACCCAAACCCAAACCAAACTTACACTACTCTCTCAAATCTCCACAAACAAAACTAAAATAACCCAATAGCCAAAACTTAAACACACTCTTTATTCTTGGAGATTCCTGTATGACTTTCCAGAGTTAGCACAAGCTCCTTGCTCAATTTGACTTCTGCTTCGGCTTTTACATTTTGCTTACATGAAAATCTTATTCTACAGAGCAGAATGGCATAACTAACAGCAGAAGGACAGATAGGCAGGCAGTCACAGGGGAGGGAATAGGGTGAAACTGGGAGGGAGGGAGGAATGGGAGGAGAGAAGGCATGGGATAACTATTGAGATGTAATACGAATGAATTAATAAATGAAAAATGCTGGGAAAATTAAAATTAAAAAAAGAAACGAAGGAAGAAAGAAACGAAGGAAGAAAGAAAAGAAGGAAGAAAGAAAAGGAAGAAAGCCTACTTCTATATGAACATTTTTCTTGTTATGTCCACAATTATTAAGCCATGACATTATGATCTCAAGTCTTTCTCAAGCTTGGTTCTAGAAACCAAGATTTTCCACTCATTTCTTTTTAGATTGGTGTTCTCTGAATAAACTTTGCCCTAGATTATTCTTCAACCTAGCTCTGGGTCCCCATCTTCTGAGGCAGGATCTCACAAGGCCCAGGATGGTCTCAAACTTGAGATTCTCCTGCTTTGGCTTCATGAAAGCTGGTGTTACAGACAGATGCCACCACGTACTATTTTATTTCTTGTTTTTATTTTGTCTGGTATGTGAAAGAAAGGCAACACGAGAAATCTTCCCACACTAAAGGATCTGCAATTTGATGGCCCAGCCATCAGATTGGCTGATGGATTACGTACATAAGTAACACTAAGATCAACTATTTCTAGAAATATTGCTGGAAAGATAAGACTCCTAGTTCTTAAAAATACATATGCTGTAACTGAAATCTGTGTATCCTGGGATTCAAACTGCAAAGTTTTACCAAGAATAATTGAGAATTATAATTGTCCACATATGAAACTTTTAGATATGAACAAATTTCCTTGAGAGATATACCTGAGAAAAAAAATGAAATTCCCAAAACCTAATGTATTGGAAGTTTTCTTTTCCAATTGCTATGAAGAAATACCTCAAATAAATTTGTATTACTGGGCACTCTTCTCCCATTGTTTACTGAGACAAACAGTACCTCTATTCCTTATGAGCCCTTGATCAGGACTGAAGGCTTTGTGCTTCCCAATGATTCTACCCTATTACCACATTTGGGTAACCTTTGTTGTGGGTTAAAGATGGTATAAGTCTAATAGCCTTATAGTTATCTGGGTTTTTTTGTCCTCTCTTTTTAACTTTAGTTTGTTTGTATGCCACAAGTATGGTGAATACATATGGGTGTGTAGTGTTGTGTGTACAGGCACACACATGTGATCCTGTAAGAGGACTTTAGGTATCTTTTTTCCTATTGTTCCTTGAATTATTTTTTAAGACAGGGTCTATTCACTGAACTAGAAGCTCCCTGTTTTGTCTAATCTAGGCTGGCTAAAAACAAGCTATCACCTTGGATCCACCTGTCTCTTTCTTCCCCAAAATTGGTGGCTCTGGCCAGGTTTTTTTAAAGTAGGTGCGGAGCACTCCAGCTCAGATCCTTATAAATGCACTGCCTCAAACATTTCTACTGTACTGAAGGGGTACAAAGTTTCTGTATCACTGTCATAAAATGTCTAAAAGAAGCAACTTGAAGGAAGAAAGTTTTATGCTGGCTCATAGTTTAAGAAACTATAGTCTATCATGGTAGAAAAGGCATAGTGGCTGTGGAGCCATTCACAGCAATGGAAACTTGCAGCACTGGTTGGTATATCATGGTGGATCAGGAAACACAGTTAAGGGCTAGAAGCAGGATTATGTCATCTGGGAAAATTGAGAAAATGACATTAGATTGGGTTGTAGGCAAATCTATAGGACATTTTCTTGATTAATGATTTATAGGGGGGGTATATAAGAAGTTACCCTGACTAAATAAAACTCAGAGATGTCACATAATCCCAACAAATGGTAAATGGTTTATGCACAATGTTAGGTTGTTTATGCATGGAGAAAGATGTAAAACGAATAGAGGTAGTATTTAATATTGAGAGAATGAGTAACCATTAATAGCTTCTATAGAACTACAGTTTTGTACTGTGTGGTAAATAAGAAAAATAGGGAGATAAAAACAGTCTAAATAAAAAAGGGAATATTGTAGTTAAGTTGAGAGAAACAGGCTACCACAATGGCTCGGTTGGTAAAGATACTTATTGCTAAGACTGATGACCTGAGTTTGACCCTTGAGACTGACATATAAAACAAGAGAACTGAGTCTCATGAGTAGTCTTCTGACATCCACACTAGTGCCATGGGCATTTATGTTCATACACAGACATGGACACACACACGGACATGTGCGTGCGCGCGCGCACGCACGCACGCACACACACACACACACACACACACACCTACCTCATAATGAAAAGATAAGTCTAGATAAATAACAGAATGCTGAGCTTTGGTTGAGGGCATGGGTACCAACAGGAGTTATTAGCATGGTATTAAGATGAAAGAACATTAATTTACAGAACTATAAAGTTATGATATTGGTTGGTTTTCATATGGACCTAAAAAGCCACAAGGGCCATCTACAGGACCATTTTACCCAAAGAAAATAATAATTCCCGAAATTTGTGGATAAATGGATTGAGCTAGAAATGATCATAATGAGTGCGTTAACCCAGAAGCAGAAAGACTCAAATGGTATATACTCACTTATATCTGCATACTAGCCCAAGGGGCATGTCCCATGAAAGCCTTCACTTACCAGGAAACTGGGACAGAGGGGAGGAAATCCTATTGGGACTCTAGATGAGAGAAGCATGGGAGAATAGCAAAGTAGAAGGATCCAGAGGGTCCTAGAAAGCTACAAGTAGAACATTATGATGGGCTGATTTGGGCCCAGAGGTCCTGCTCAAACTAAGGCACCAGCCAAGGACAATACAGGTGGTAAACTATAAACCCCTACCCAGATCTAGCCAATGGTCGGAACAGTCTCCACACTTGGGTGGGAGAGTGGGATATGACTTTCTCACGTACTCTGGTGCCTCACATTTGACCATGTCCCCTGGAGGGGGAGACCTGGTGGCACTCAGAGGAAGGACAGCAGGTTACCGAGAAGGACTTGATACCCTATGAGCATATACAGGGGGAGGTAATCCCCCTTAGGAACAGACATAGGGAGGGGAATAAGGGGAAAATGGGAGGGAGGGAAGAATGGGAGGATACAAGGGATGGGATAACCATTGAGATGTAACAAGAATAAATTAATAATAAAAAAAAGGAGAAAAAAGAGAATTCAGTGAAGAGTAGATGTAAAAGCTATATATTAAATGTTATTATCTAAATTTGCTGAGTAAAGGTTTGAACACTTAAAAAAAAAAGAAAATAATAAAGAATATTTGGGCTACCATGATGCCTATCCAAACTGATTATAAACCATTAATACAGTAAGATAATCACTGCAATGTAACACTAAAGTCTGTGGTAGATGGGACATAAAGTTCAGAGAATTTGTCCTAAAAAATAACTATTTTTTAGTTTCTAATCATAGTAATTATTCCCAGTGACCTATAATTTCAGAACTAAAAATACACAGAAATTATGTACTTTTCATCATAAAATGCAATTTCAAAGTTAATTTATCTATTTTTCTTTATTTTAGTGAGCATTCAATTATCATGCCTGACCAATAAGTTTCTCAAACTTAGGCATTAATGTTTATAAGACTTTTTAAAAATTTTAATTTTATTAATTTTTTCAGATTACAACTCAGTTGTTATCCCATCACTTGTATCTTCCCGTTCTCACTCTATTCCCCTCCCCTAGGTCTAAGACCAAGGGGGACCTCCTCCCCCACTATATGGTCATAGACTATCAAGTCTCATCTTGGTAGCCTGCTTATTCTTTCTTTGAGTGCCATCAGGCCTCCCCACCAAGGGGAGGTGGTCAAATATGGAGCACCAGAGTTCATTTCTGAGTCAGTCCCTGCTCTCTACACAACTGTGGAGAATGTCCTGTCCATTGGGTAGATTAGAGTAGGGGTTCAATGTTTACTATTTATATTGTCCTTGGTTAGTGCAATAGTTTGAGCAGACCCCCCTGGGGCCGATGCACCCATCACGATGTTCTTCTGTAGGTTTCTAGGACCCTCTGGATCCTTCTATTTCCCCATCTCCTATATTCTCAGAACCTGGCAACAGCCTAAATGTCCCTCAGTTGAAGAATGTTTATAAGACTTTATATTGCATTACTTCAAAAATTCTCCCAGAGTCACATACTATAGAAAGTTGTTAAGATATGAAAGCTACACATGCTTGTTTAAATTTATTAACTCATTTTTCATTGCTATAGATTGAATCTAGGGCCTTATCTACACTAGAGAAGCATTCTAACACTGGGCTAAAACCCAGCACTGCATTTATCTATTTATTTTTATAATAGTCTCTAAAGATCACAATCAAACATATACTCAAGGGCTTTGAGCAAAGTCAACAGATTCATAACACGGAAATAGTAAATGTTGAATATTCACTTATTTGAAGTTCTCAAATATGCTCCTATAGAATTATAAGTTTCAAATTCTAAACCCTAGGTTGATTTTTAACTTACACTGGTTTTACTTCTTTCGCCAGTATTATGATTACTGGTAAACAATTATAGCTTTGTTTATGTGGGGTGGTATCTGTGTGTGGTGGTGTGTACATCCATTTGTGTGCGAAGAAGCCAGTGATAGTTGTGTCTTGCTTTAACATTCTACCTTACTTCCTTGAGACAGGTTCTCTCCTTGAACCTAGGACTTGCCCTCAGTCCCCACCCCTCCTTTGGCCAGCCTGGTTCAGTGCTTGGCCAAGTTTAGACAGTCCTCTAGACTCTATTCTCCATGATGCTTGGCTACAGCTATTCACATGGCTATGATTCACACCCGCCCACCCCCCTGCCCTTTAACATGGTTGTTGGGTATCTGAACTTAGACCTTTGGGATTACACAGCAAGTCCTCTAGCCCACTAGCTGTCTCTTCAGCCTTCCAAGTATGCTTTAATTATTAAATAATACTCATGTTCTACTGGAGTATAAACCATCTCATTCACTAAAATTCCCATTAGCATGGGTATTTAGTAGACCCATTTCATCTGATCTACCTGTACATCTACTGAAAACCATTAGGAAGAAGACTGAGTGATGTCCTTAAGTTATTAAGAGACAGAAAAATAATACAACAACTAAGCATCTACTCAGCATTTTTCTCTGGAGGATCCCAAAGCTTTAATGGGAACTCTTTGAATATAATATAAACTTCACTTTAAAGATAGTAGCATTAAAAACTATATTCATAGATTTTTTTCTGTCCTCCCTCCCTTCCTCTCTTTCTTTTTGAGACAGAGTTTCTCTGTGTAGCCTTGGCTGTCCTGGAACTCTCACAGAGATCCACCTGATTCTGCCTTCTGCACGCTGTTATTAAAGGCATGCATCACCCACTGTGTGGCCTCATAGTTTCATTTTTATAAAATAAGAAAATGAATATACAAAGTTCAATGACTTTCAGGTTAATATTTGTAGTGATTAAACCAAAGAAAGCATTAAGGATTTTTCAATCCTGGACAAGGGAACAATGTTCTATAATATTTCGCCTATGAAGGTAAAAATCTTTTCGAAGTCATTTTTACAAAATTATTGTTTATTACCTGACCCACCATCTCCAACTCCTTTTTGAGACATGGACTTATGATGTAGCACAGACTGGCCAAAAAGAGATCGTCCTGCCTTATCCTGAAGTGCTGGGACAATAAACATGCATGCTCAGCTTGCTGTTTTGTGTCTCTGTCTCTCTCCACCCTATCTTCTGTTTTCGTGGATTTATATTAGAGTTATTTTAATGTGATCTGCTTTTAAGTTATTTTTGGCAATGAGACTTTATATATATTTTTTCAAGACAAGATTTCTCTGTGTAGCCTTAGCTTTCCTGGATTCATTTTGTAGGACCAGGTTGGTCTTTAACTCACAGAGATCCGCTTGCTTCTGCCTCCAAGAGTGCTGGAATGAGACTATTACAAGAGCAAGCTCCTCACCTTAGTGTCACAGAGGAGCTCACGTTGACCCTAATTTGAATGTATCAATTTCCATTCAGCTTGCAAAAAAATTAGATTCAGAAAAATATTTATTTATATTGATATTAAGAAACTTTTTAGGTAGTGGATTTTATAAAGTATATATTCTTGATAAAACTTTCATCATTGTTCACATTATTATTATTATTATTATTATTATTATTATTATTATATCAAAATGCCATTCTTTAGCTCTATATTCGGTTGAGCCACAATTTATATAGTTTGGAAGCCTACCTGAATGGATGGCTACTTACTGGCTCTTAGAATGTTCTCCTTGCTGCTGCACCTGGACTGGACCTGCAGAAAGAGCACAAACTCAGTAATTTGGGGCTTATAACACAGACTGCCAGATAAGTATGTTTAATGGGCAAGCTCCTGAGGTCTAGGAGAAAAGGTTTTATTTATCTTGGCTATCACAACATGTTAGTAAAAGTCTATTACATTTTCCAGATATATCTAATTCATTTTTACTTAAAAAGATTGAGTTCCAGAAAATATTTCAGGTACAATATTATAAATTGGACAAAGGTAATACCCAAACCAATTTATGTGTATTTGAGATCAGTCCAGGTGGCCCTCTATATTTGTGGGTTTCATATCTGTAGATTCAACACACTGTGGATCAGAAAAGAAGAGGAAAAAAATAAAAGGAGGAGGAGAAGGAGAAGACCAATAATACAAACCACCAGCACTATCACCTGTAGTTGTACTGCACATGTGATCTTTATTTCCTTGTCATTATTCCTTATGGAATACAATATATCAATTATTTACATAGCATTCATATTGCATTAAGTTATAAAATAGAAATGAGGGTTGCAGATGTGGATCAATGGTAGAGCACTTGCCTACTAAGCTGGATACAATATAAAGAAAAGTATGTGAGTAGATGTACTTAGGCTGTTAAGTAATGTATATCGTTTTATTATATGAAATTAAAGTATTTGGGATTTTGGTATTTAAGGAGGTATTGAAATAAACTTGGTAAGGATATTGAAGAATGACTATATATGGAAAATTTAATACAGCATATTCAGTTATGAATATTAATCCCCAATCTTAAGGTATTTAGTATGTCTTTACTAGAATAATAATGAAATCCAAGTAAAACTAAAACTATTCTATTATAGTGATTTTTATGTATATGTTAATAAAGCTAATATAAAAGTTCTTATCTGTAACATTTACCTTTGAAGGTAACAACTTTGGTAATACTGATTATAATAACTTCTTAAAATCCTGGCTATGAAAAAATGTTTCTATTGAAAATGAGTTAAATTTAATTAACCAGTTTTAGGTGTGTATGTAATTTGTCAACTAGGGGCCCTTTATGCTCTGATGGAAAAATTTAGATGAAAGTGGAACATTTCTTTGAAGTTTATCAAATGGCTATAATTCAATGGCCATGCTGAATGGTACTGTTTTAGGTTTTAGATATAGCTTTATTCAAGTCCACACCTCTTCCTCCCACTCCACAGCAGCTTGCCCGAAGTGGAAATATAGACAACAAAGAACTTTCTATAGCTTAACACAGTCTAATAATATATGAAACAGTTTATGAAAGGAATGTTGTAACTTAGGGTAGGTTATGGCTGTCCTTCCCTGAAACAAAAACAAGCTGTTAATGTTTAAAGAAACAATAATAAAAATGCCATGAACATATAAGAGAAAACAAACATCAAAAACCAAATCAAATAAATCTAAACATACATGCACACACGCACACGCGCACACACACATGCATGCACACATGCACACACACACACACGCCTGCACGCACTCACATACAAGGTGAAACAAACAACTGTAAATGTTAGCTATTCTCTTTTGGCCCAGCTAGTTCATGTAGTTTTAGGTATAGTGCAATGGTAGTCATTCAGAACAAAAACATTCTTATATTCTTCTACTTACAAGTCTTATTGAAGAACCATTCTGGACCAAATGAGAAAGAAATTAGTGACTTAAAGAAAGTAAGACATGGAGGGAAAAATAATAATAAAAGAAAAAGGAGAGAGACTGAAGAAGTAAATCTGGAAGTTAAAAAAAAGAAACCATGGGCTTACAGAAGGGGACAGCGTATAAATGGAAAATGTTCTACTGTTTCTTACTGAAAATTCTTATCAAGAAGGTAAGTGTAACTAATGAACTTTCTGCAAAATAAATGAGCAATTTGCATACCATGAAATGAAAATAAGTGTAACTCTATCTCTACAGTCTTGACGGGGAAAAGAAACACACACCAACAGACAAATTAATAAAGAGAGGGACTACATTTGAAAAAGTGACTCAAAGAACACAAGAGAATGCTAAAAGCAATGGAAGAAAATCTGGAGGAAGAAGAAAAAGAAAGAAGAAAATGTTGAAAGACAAAAACAGCTCAAAGAAGTCAAATGGAAGTCAAGAAAGTCTTCAACAAGATGTGAAACAAGATGTGAAGGAGCCAAACCCATCGCGCAAAGCAATGTTTGCGAGTGGAAAGTAGCTCCTTTGGTCAGTAATAGTTACTCTTAAGTCGTAGCCTCTATTCCTCCAGAGTTCATCTTTAAGCCCTTCCAATCTAGAGTGGAGCTAGTGTATGGATAGAAACAAGAAATTTACAGTGAACAGTGCAGTTCAGATGAGTACTTCAAATCGTCTTATAAATGTTCCAACAAATTTATACAATGTCTATTATATACATTTGGTAATGTATATAATGGGAACGTTAGTAAAGAACTCCCTGGTATTTTCTAACCAAACCAAAGCAAACAAAGAAACAAAAAAACCCCTTCTGCTTCTCTAAGTAGCTTATAAATTAACAAACCCTTCCCCACAATTGTTTACATCGTAGATAAAGAAACCCACATTGCTTTTTTTTTATAACTCAGTTTGGAACCACATATTTCAAACAGCTCTAGGGGAGAGATTTGGAGAATTTAAACAATTCAGTTCTCTGAAATAGGAGTCTTTATCAAGGTTTGCAAATTGCCAAAAGTAGTATAAGTAATGTTTCTCATTTATGTTACATTGGCTGTTGAACCAGATTTGAGAGAGACTGCTTTTAAAATCAGTGATTATGACTTTCTTTACTTAGTGATTTTAAATGTGTATATCTTTTTTAAAAAGCTTAGAAAAGTAATTTTTAAACTTTATTGTTAATGTATGCACTGAATGTCCCTGCTACATGCCATATTTATACTATTTACTTATTTATGAAATCTCAGTACAAGGTTTTAAATAGCATTATATAACAGAATTTACTTTTAAATATATTTATATATTATAACTATAAATATAGTTTTAAATAAATAAGTTAAAAGTGCCAAATTTACTTCATTTTATTTTAGTTGTTTTTAACAGTGAGAAAAAAAGGGAATATGAAAAATTAAATACTTTGAGATTACGGGATTACATTAAATTCCTAAGGTAAGAAAATGAATGGCATACTTTTAGAATCCCCATCACTTTATTCTGTTCTGCCATTTTATATTACTGCAATTAATTTCTAACTAATTTTATAACATAGACAAATGATTTTCCTTTCCACAGGAATCAGAACTAAAACGATGTAAGAACAGTGTGCTCTATTGAAGTAAATGGAGGAAATAAAAAAGAAACGAGACAACTGAAAATACAGGTATTCACTTACTGATCAGGATTACTCGAGACATCAAATAATTTATTTAGACACATGATTACATATAAAGACTTTTTGCTTAAGATCACATAGCTTATTAAGAAATCTTAAGATATGACCGAAACAAAAGAAGGACAACATATAATAAATGGTAAGGAACAAAAGTAAAAGTGCCTTTCAAAAAACTGAGAAAAATTTAACAAGCAGCCAGAATCTTTAGAGACAGTTAGATAAATTACTTACCTTATGCTTAGGTCATAACAAGAATAGCACAGTGTTTAAAGTCAGCTCTTCATTATAGGAGGTATAATTGAAAGCCATAGGTTATAATAACATGAATTGCTACACATAAATGCAGATTCTTCCAGCCTAACATGAACAGCTAACTCTTTTGGGAGAAAACTTTAACTTACGTTGCATATAACATGAACAACGAAAGGTGTAAATGTCAAAACATATAAATAACATACAAATCTCACAGAAAGAAGGGAGAAACAGAAAGCTCAATCACTCAGAACACAAAAGTTAAGAATGATTATAATTTGTGATACATAAGGGAAGGCACATCACTCTAGTGGTGAAAGATGCATGCATAATGTATAACCATTCATTTATGTCCCCAGGCCCCAGCCCACTCATACATACAAAAAAAGCCTTCTAACAATACAGGGAAAGAATGTAGTGCCAAGCTGTTATGAAGAAAGCAGGACACACAGAAGCACAGCAGTGGTCATGTGATTTGAGGTGTTCTTCCCTTAAACCATCCCATCACCATGCTCATTTTAAAGAAGCCAGGAAAAGGTTCCCTTTCAATGCTGCAATAGCTACGAGCCCCCAGCTTGAAGCTAGAGTGAGGAATTTTGATCACCGTTCCCTGTGATGTCAGGGGCTCTCCAATGGAAGCCAGATGTGTATAGCTAGTTAGTATAAATAAATGCAAATAACAAACATCTCTTTGCTTCTGCATTTCACAGAAAAGAGGACTGAAACAAATCAAACCAAGCTCATGCTAAGGATAGGTTCATAACAATATTAGGATGCATATATTAAAATAAAGATCATATTTGATTGTAGGTCAATACTAATCCAATCTCACAAAACTACTTCCAATTTGATGCTCACTAGGCTCATTCATGTGCTGTCTCTTAGAAATGCTAGAAAACATGGCCTACATGGAAAAACTTCTGGGCAGTTGGGCAGGTGGGGTCAAAATGAAGAAGAAAATAAATCATTTTCTCTGATGAACATCAAGAAAATCATTTAAAATTTTAGAATGACTAATAATTGGTCAGCAATCACACTTTAAATTCAAAACTAAGATTCTGTATATTTGCTTAATTATAAAATCAGAGAAGTTACCTGGTTTGGAAAGATACAATTCAATTTTTATACTGTTTAAAATCAAAAGAGCTTTTTTATTTAGAAATTAAATTTCCTATGAATTTCTCAATAAGTTATACTTAAAATATGGGCAGCTCTTGTCAGTAGTGAGGTCACATCAATTCATCAGAACAAACCCCCTCTGTTTTTCTATTATTAATGGTATTGCTTAACTTCATCTGGTTGTAACATTCTTTTTCATTTTATTCTTAAAAGGTCAGACTAGCTTGACTTTTCCTGTAACATGACTTAAGCATTTTAGGTGCTGGGTTCTTCCATAACCTTATTTTTCTAATAAAGGTTTTTGTGGAGCGCAATGAAAATGAAGAATGTATTACTAATTTGAAGCTATAAAGGGGGAAATGACTATCAATAGTTGTTTTGATAATGGCTTCACTGACAGTTATGACATAGTCTATGATTATACACCCCTTTTTCTAAATTACGTTTTCCTCACTAGCTCAGAATGGAAGCAAGTTCTTACTTTTGACCCATGCACTGCACAAAGAGGAAAACCAGACAAAACATGCAAGACCTCCAACAAACAATCTTGTCTCAAGATTTTCAGTGGGGACTGGCCAGAACTTTCCAGAAGGGCTACTGCCATATAACCACATCTAAGAACGGAGGCCATATATTTAGGCCTGGGACAACGTGAACCAGTTCTAGGAAATGTTTTGTACTTTGACCTTTTAAACACCAGATAAGCTTCAGGTCCAAACGCTCTTCTTCCTTTTAGAGTCAGCTTAGATTATCCCAGCTATGGAAAACATTTCCTAAATTCTTTAATCACAAATATTATTTTCCTTTAAATTCTTAATAATCTGAGATATAATTTATCTACCAGTAATTACTAAATTCAGTAATTTAAAATATACAGATTGATGATTTTTAATAAATTTACATGACTGTGTTGTCATCACCAAAATCTAGGCAGCTTTTCCTAAACTCTTGAAGTACCTCTGAATCTTTATCATAGGATTTAACACAGTTCCTCATTTCAAGTTGTTGACAGTATAGCCAAACAGACTAAACTCATGGAGGGGCAGAATCATGACTAATTTTAAAAAATATTTTCCACAATGTTAAATATAATGTTTTATATACAAAGGAAAAACTTGCAAAATCTGAATGTTTAGTTCTTAGTAATTATTGTTCTTTTCAATCTCAGCAGACAAGAATTTAATTTTGCTAGCATAAGTTCAATTGTAATCTAATATCTATAGTAGGTAAAACTATTTAACCAGCTTATAAGGCACTTTTACTCATTTGGCCAGATAGAATTAATAGCTACAATATGAAAAACAAGTAGTTTCTGTGTACCCTGAAGAATGGTCTCAAGAACTTAGAAATTTCATTACCACTGAAGTTAGTCAAATAATGACATGCATATGCAGTGAAATGAAAGTTCTCTAAACTGGGAGTTTCATTCAGATAAAAGTAGATTTCTTATTTTCTAAGACAGCAGGATGTTCTATTATCTCAAATGGTCAGGTCACTAAAAGAGTAGAAATGACAGTTCTGGCATGTTTTAGTCCTTTTATTTCTTTATTTTAATTTTTATTTATTTACTTTTTTAATTTTTAATTTGTTCATTTTACATCTCAATTGTAGCCCCCTCCCTCCTTAGGTCTCTTCCTGGTCCCAACCTCCCTCCCTCATCTGACCTCAGACTATCAAGTCTCATCTGGAATGCTTGTATCTTCTTCCTGTGTGGCCTGGCAAGGTCACTCTGCCAGGGAGAAGTGATCAGTGAGTGGGCATCGGACTCCATGTCAGAGGTAGCTCCTATTCTCCATTTTATGGGACCCACAAGAAACCTGCGCTACATCTAAGCTCTTAAACTCTAATTATTAAACTCACGAGTAATCTCTCTTTGAAAGTATGAACTTCCTTGAGGAACATTTATTACTAAAACTCTAAGAGGAAAAGAAAATGGGTCCCATTTGTAAAGTGACTTAGATTGTGTCCTCTTTGGCTTACCCAGAAACAAAAGATAAGTATTGTTTTAAGTATCATTAAGCTAACAATTCTTATAACATTGGAGTTCTAAGTCCTGTGTCCTTCTCAGTTCTTACAGAAACATGAAACTTTCTTCTCCAATGGTTCTATCCGCTTATTACTTTATTGGACTAAACCAGGACATACGAATTTGGATTAATTAAGCCTAATGATCATTTGTTCTTAATTAGATTTATGGGACTATAACATATATTCAACTGAAGAGCATGGAGAGTTTTGGTTTACTTAAAACACAGGAGGCATCAGAATGAAAAGGAACATTATTTGAAGTTTAGTTGTTTCCTCTCCCTAGCTCTTGGACCTTGGGAATGACATTTAGCATTTGGAACTTTTAATTCCTCATACATAAAGTAAGGGAAATTAACTAGAGTAATGTATGTAAACCTAAAAAGAGAATTAAAAGAGCACCATAGATCGATTACTGTCCTGACATAGATTTGTAGTTTATAGGTTGTATGAATATAGTTAGAATCTAAAGCATAAGAATAAAAAATTTCCAAGAGATCATGCCATGACCCAAGTGACAACAGACAATAGTTTATTTTTAATTAAAGCTTTACAAAATGGTTGAATGAAACTCTGAGATTAGTTGCACAAGGATTAATCTAGTTCTGTGTTGGATGTCGTTAGTGAATTTTATCTCCTCTCTATAGGTTTTAATTTCCTTATCTACAAAATTAATATGTTTCCAGGGGTTTTAAGTGAAGTCAATGTGATTTTTAAAGAATTCTAAAACATCTTAAAAGCCAGGGGTCCATTCTCTGGGATAAATAAATAAAATTATAAATCTTTCTACTTAGTAACAATATTTACTATTTCGATCAATTTTGAGATTAGACAACAAACCACAAGATATTAAAATAAATCCTTACTTCAGGTTGTGGTATCTTAGAACACCATTTAATTTCATGTGATAGCAGTTACTAAACCTTATGTTACAATTTTTTATTGAATGAATTAAAATAGGCATTATTATTATCATTACATTTGCTTTAAAATATTTTAAGATTTCCATTCATTTGGTCATATTTGCCATTTAAATACATGTTTTTTTCTGCAATTAACTCTATATTTTAACAGAGTACTAAAGGAGACCATAGCGAAAGGCAAAAACCGAAACAAAACAAAAATCCCAAAAAACAAAACAAAACAAAAAACCAAACAACAAAAACCAAAACCAAAACCAAAAACTGCTGGATTAGGTATTTTTTCAACCTTCTTTTATTTATAGGATTTTGTGGCTCTAAGAAACTTTTTCCATCTTTATTATTGTTAAAGATTTTTCAACAAATTATTTATGTGTCTATGTATGTTAGTGGGTGTGTACAGTCCATGCGTCCTGAGCCCACAAGAACCAGAAGAGGTGCTAGAAACCCTGCAGTAGAGATATAGTTGGTTGTGAGCCATCAGATGTAGGTTCTGCCAAACTCAGGTCCTTTGGAAGAGCACCAAGTGCTCTTAACCTCTGACCCCAACTTTCCAACCCCCATTCTTTATCTTTTATTAAATACTATATAAAAGGAGTACTTTAAAAAATATACGTACACACACACATAACACACACACACACAGACACACACACACCCCAAAATTGGTCATTGAATTAACCAGTTGTTCATGTAATATTCTTAACAAGAAACAAAAAAGAAAATTGTTATTTTAAAAATATATAAGAGAAAACCTCAAAATTAAAATAAACTCTGCATTATATTTTTCCTCCTAGTTTAAACGATGAATTAAATGGTATACTCACTTAAAACTCATCACACTTAAAATTATCACGTCACAGGTGAATTTACACAAGCGCATACATACACACACACACACACAATTGCAAACATGTGTGTGCACATGCACAAACTTACACCCATCCATACTAAGTCCTTGAAGTCTAAGACATTGATTACAGATCAAGAGCAACAATATCCATCAGCAACACATAATGTAAGTTGCTGTAGGCACTAGGATAATTTTTATATGTAAAAATGTCTATAAAGACTTTTCAGGGGACCATTCATAAATTTCTCAATAAATAATTTTTATTATCTTAAATTCTACTGAACTTGCTTAAGCTCCAGGTTTAAATGAACAATTCTTTTTTAGTATTGACTTCTATATGAAGCTGGACCTGCTGCAGGGCACAAAGATAGTGAAGTGAGTTATAATCATTACAAAAAGCCAAAGAGTATTTATCTTTTCTAATAAATAATTTGATAATTTCTTTATCTGTAACCATGAAAAAGAATACAATATTATTATAGCACATATAGAGTACCCTTAAGAAGAAAAACTGCATAAGAAGAAAAATACATGATTTAAGGAAATAGGAATTTGATTAATGGTAAATATTTTTAAGTATTTCCTAGACATAGCTTTAATTCTAAACTCAGTCATTCTCAATGATTGATAGAAATGGCAAATCTCAGACTGGTCTTCACTTGATATCAACATGATTGATTTGGTGTTCTCAGAAATTAATTTCACTTTAATCTTGGTGCATATGTGCACATGTGTGCCACACTGTACATACAGATGTCAGAGGAAAACCTATGGAATGTGTCTCTGTCTTCCATGTTGTTTGAGACAAGGTCTCTTGTTTGATGCTGTATGTGGCAGGCTAGCCTCCATTGCATTTACTGCACCTGGAGATTTTTCTGTTTCTGCTTCCATTTTGCTGCAGGAGTTTTGCAATTAGAGACTTTTGTTACTGAGTCTGGCTTTACACCAGCTCTGGGGATCTGTTTTCAGAACCTCATTATATCCAGCAATCATTTATCCACTGATTTATCTCCCAAGCTTTATTCTTACAATTTTAATGTTGATCATAGTACGAAAAAAACTACCTAATTATATCATGTATTATGGCACCAAATGAAAAAAATTATCTAAAAAGGATTTCTGAGTACTCATGGCATTGTATCTCATAACTTGAATGAATAATTATTTAGTAGCTTGTTTTCATTTTAGTGGTTAGAAGAATGTATTTGCTTGAGATTACATGAGAATATACAGAGGGAGGTAATCCCTCTGAGGAACAGTCATAGGGGAGGGGAATAAGGGGAAAATGGGAGGGAGGGGAGAATGGGAGGATACAAGGGATGGGATAACCATAGAGATGTAACAAGAATAAATAAATAAATAAATAAATAAATAAATAAAAAAAGAAGGGTGACACCAATAGATGTGCTACAGTAGAAGAAAGAAAGCTCATGGGGCCTCAACCCTAGATTAAAAAATACAGGCGACTATGGAATTCTGAGTATGGAAAAAATATCTCCTCTGGAAAAGAACATGCCAAATGGTCTCCAGTGTCAAATGGCTTACCTGGAAGTCATATACATACAAGTAACATTGTGCAAAGACTAAGTAGGTTGTATCTAAATATTTGGGAATATATGTGTGTGATAAGGTTAAGCTATTTACAACATGCTTTTCTCTAGATAAAAATGTCTTTCAGTTCAGTCATCATTTGAATTTTTAAGATAATTGCTGATAAAAAGAACTTTTTATAAACAACAAAAAAAAGAGATTACATGAGAAAAATAATAATAGAACTCAACCGTCTTGACTTCAAAACTCAATTATCTGTACATGAGTGGTTGACCATTTCTCCAACTTAATAAGGGTAATCATTGCATTTCTAATCAGACTGTCTTGGGTTCTCACTGCCTTTGTTATTCTTAAAGTATTTACTTTTTATTTACTTATTTAAGGAGGTCAGAGAACACTTTATGAACATTGGTCCTCTGCTTCCATCATGTAGGTTCTGAGGACTGAATTCAACTCAGAAAGTGCTTTAACCTACAAAGTCATCTTACCAGTCTTGCTTCTTTGTTCCTGGCTATTTTTCTTAGCAATAAAAATGACAGAAAACAGGAGTGTGATAGAGGAATGAAAGAAAACTAAAAAGTAGTTTACATAGTAGCACTATGGGGCCAAACTGATTGGATTTGAATTTTGGCTTTATCAATTATACAATAAGCATCGTCTAAGTCACAATCTCTAGGTTTTTATTTTCCATATATAATATGATTAGTGGACTCATAGGATACTGATAACAAAATTTTACAATATATTTAAACCCTTACTTAGAAAAGGTGTTTCAAAGTGAATGCTATGCGAGAGTTAGGTATAACTGTGTTGTTACTAGCATCTACTCTTTGGATACTATTCTGGATGCATAATGTAAAAATGCAGATTAGTTCTTCTGTGATTTTTACAGCTCTTGAAAGATCTAGTAAGGTTAATTTAAGCAAGTATTTGAGCAAGGAATAATTTTGAGAAATCGACCTTAAGGAAAGATATAATCAGTAAGGGAAAAACCTCAGTTACTGAGGCATACATTTTCTGGCACCTCTGAAACAAAGTCATACGTATTTTCATTAAATATGAATTTTAAGATATTCAGTTTCTGTTTGGATTTGATATACTTACTTTCATTTTAAATGCATTGTCATATAAGTTATTCATCAATAAAATGAAACTATTATACCATGAACGCACATGGCTACATTGTTTACCTTCTAAAACCAATGGGTGCTAGATTTAAGTGTTAGAAACTGCGACTTTTATTTCTCAAAATGATTACTTAGCATTTAACAGGCACATGGAGACTGTACATATACAAAATATCTATACAATATCTGTAAAGTAGCAATGATTTAGAAAATGTGTAGGTGTTTCCATTGTCAACTAGAGATAAAAGCCAAGCTTTCTAAAGTCTTGAATCATAGTTATGAGTGGTTCATTCTGTATTCTTAGTCAAAACTTCCATGCTTGTACAAAGGAAACAAGTTAAAAGTAATTTGCTATTATTATTAAGAGTCTTAATTACCCTATACGTTTTATTTATAGTTTCTTGGAGTACTCAATCTTTGAGTGTCTGGGCTAAATAAAACAGAAATCAAATGGAAAAACTAATTATTGTTCACATTGTACCTCTATTATGTAAAGTAAACTCTCTAACGCTACTTTTTTCAAAAATGGGCAAACACCTGACTCATAAGATGAACATTCGCCTAAGATTTTATGTAAAGTATTAATGTTAGATTTTCAAACTGGTTCAGAAGAGAATTATACATACACATGTATGTAATTGCCCAATGGTGCACACACACAGAGGCACCATTAAGAAGTTTAGAACTAAATTTAGAGACAGGTCAATAATAAAGCAAAATTCAATGGCTTCCCACATGGATACAACTTCCGTTTCTGTAAGTTAGAATCTTTTTTAGTAAATGTCTACCAAAACGCAGCATTGTGTAATAGTTGAGAAAAGAAATAGAAAAGTACACAGACGACTCTCTAGTAGGACAGCCAGTATTCTTTGTTCACAAGCTTGTCTGATACTTTTAAGGCTTGTGGACATTAATATTTATTACTAAATTCTAGTTTGAGAATTTGTCTCTTCTTGTTACCTTCTTTTTTTCTAAGACTACATGCAGTTTCTTTTATAGTTACTTTACACAGTGTGCATTTAAAAAATTTTGGCAATATTAAAAGAGTTTATAATAATCACAAATGGAATAAATTTATAAAATATTAAAATTTAACTTAAAATACAACTTTAAAGACTTATTATGTAATACTATTTGCATGTATGTGGTACTAGGGTTCAACTTTGGAGCTGGTGCATGGAAAGCAGTCAATCTACCACTGACTTACATTCCCTAATCCTACAACAAACTTGCTTTTTAATATTTAAGTTGTTTATTTTACTTTTGATATTATACTTACATTATTTCTTCCTTTCTTTTCCTCTCCCCAAATGTTCCCATTTACCTGTCCTTGCTTTTTCATCAAGATTGTTTTTTTTTATTAATTGTTAAATGTATGTGTGTATGTATGTGTGTATGTATGTATGTATGTATGTATGTGTATACACACTTACACACACACTCCTAAATTAACAAGTACGCCCTGCTCAGTTTGTACCATGTAACTTGAATGTGTGTTTTCAATGGTTGACCATTTGCTTTGGCAGATCATCTGGTGCGCTCTTTGCAGGTACTACTTCTCCAATCCTTATCACTCCTTTTGTAGTTTACTTGTCTACTCAAGTTTTTAAAAAATTCATTTTGAGTAATTAACCCAAGCTTGTCAAGACTCAGTTAAGAGAAAGGCATAAGAAAATGAGAATAGCACTTCCTACAGGAAATAGAAATATAATATTTGGCATAACACAGACATTATACTTTTGGAATGAGGCTTCATTTTAAATACTCTGTGTTAGAGAAGGAAGAACATGTAAGAAAAGGGACATTCTTTTTTCTATATTATTGTCAAATAGAGGCTTATAAGTAATTTGATCTGTTTCGGCACAGTTCCGTTTATTATCTTGCAAAATTGGCATTTACTCTATCTACACTAGCAGTTCTACTCTCATGTTGTGGAAATTCACTCATTGTCAGAATGAGCAAGATTAGGTTATTTCAGATGTGAGTATATTTCCTCTGAATATACACTGAAAGTCCAAAGAAATATGCTTATATGATCAGCCAAAGGTGTTAATTATAACTTTAAAGCATTAGTTCACATGCATAACATACATTCATTTATTGAGCAGTATTTTGTGGCAGGGAGTAAAATATGACTAAAACCAACAAAGACTCAATGAAAGCAGACAGACAGGAGTACTTTAGAGGGCATATAAATTAGATAATTTTAGATAGCAGTGTTACAAAGAAAATAAAACTCAACATTGGTATGAAAAAGGGACTAGAACAGGGTATAGCTAGTTCAGATAGAGTGGATGTGGTGGTTTGAATAAAAATGCTCCCTCCTGCCCAATGGCTCATTCATTTGAACGCTTGTTAACTTGGTAGTGGCACAACTATAAGGCATGGCCTTATTGGAGTATGTGAGGTCCTGTTGGAAGAAGTGTGTCTCTGTAGGTGGGCTTTGGGGTTTCAGAAGCCCAAGCCAGGCCCAGTCTCTTCCTGCTGCCTGTTGGTCTGGATGTACAACTCTCTCAGTTCCTCTCCAGCACCATGCCTTCCACCATGCTTCCCACCATGGCAACAATGACCTAAGCCTCTGGAACTATAAGCCAGCCCCGATTACATGCTTTCCTTTCCAAGACGTGCTGTGATCAACCTGTCTCTTCACACCAATAAACAACTCACTGAGACAGTGGACAAGGACAACTCTGAGTAAACATCAGTTCAGACATGAGCCAGTCTGACGGGTATGTGGGGCAAGGACTTCCATGGGAGAGCTGCTATATTCATGCAAGGACCAAGGAGTTTCTTGAGTTACCGTCTCCTGGGATTATCTGGAGAGCTAAATAAACTAACTGAGGCAGAATGGTTGGCCCCATATCTGACATTTAGTAAAGGATAAACATGCATTGCCCTGAAGATAATAACTGGAATGATGATGATGATGATGATGATGATGATAGCTACAGTACAGTATACCAACTACCCAAGTTGAGGCACCAGAACTATATTTCTCAATTTATTCTGCCCTAGAATTGTTTACAACCTCTTTCAAGGCAAACAAGATTTTAATTGGCCAGAAAGGCCAAAAATTGGTAACAGATTTAAAAGTTACAGCAAAATGAGATTAAACATGTCTTTTGGAAAATATTTGGTATTTGAGAAAAATCCAACAATAAATTTCTGATAAGGAAGGGTGTAAAGGCTGAGGTACGGTAGCTGAGTGGTAGAGCCCAGTGTGTAATAGGCTGAGTTCTGCCCCATATCCAAGAAATATAGTTGATTAGCAGATAGATGGTTTGCCATTATTTAAAACATTTCATTATTAATGGGAACAGCAAAGGGAGGGGCGGAGGAAAGGACACTTAAATAGTCAGCCTCTATCAGTAAACCGCTTAGCTTATATTTTTTAAACTTAGAATTTGATAAAATTTGAGTATCTTTACATATAGTCTTTATTTTAAGAACTAACACGATGCCAATGTTTTTACCTCATAGTTTTAAAGGCAGGTGTTAAGTGGTAGCAATACTCAAATAAATAACCCCAGATTATTTTAATTTGTCCATGTACCTTGAACTTTTGAAACATAACTTAAACTTGTAAGTCAGTGAGGCTTTGGAAAACTTATGTTTAAACAAGGATATCAAAATGACTCTAAGTGCCTACTTTTAATTATTTATGTACTTATTTTTCAGAGAGATGGAAGTTTATTGAAGGTTTAGCAAAGCCTGACCAGTCAGGGACACAGTCTGAATTCAGAAACCAGGACCGTGATGCTGGTCTGCTTCTAAGGCAGGCTTTTTTTTTTTTAAATAAGAAAAATCATAACCAGGTAACAATTAGGTATCCAGGTGGAGGAAGTCAGGGGAGAGCAGCATTACATTTTGAATAAACAAAACATTTGTAACTGATTTTTAGTTTGATTGGTCTTGCAGTTTGGGACTTCACAGAACGACCAGTGCCTACTTTTAAAATACTTTTTGTTTGCGTCCTCAAATATTGGAGGAACTGAGAGCTATGTGCTTCAATTACTGCACTTACCTTGGTTTTCTTCAAAATATTTTTGGTAAAATTTAAGCAAAGCTTGGTAACTCCTAGTCTAGAAAAATGATACAGGAATATAAATTTTACCGTCCAATTCCAAACTATTTTCTTGTTTCCCATGTTTTTAAAAATAAATCAATGTGAAAGTTCAAATAAAAAGGTAAGATTTTCCCTCTCTACCTGGAAAAAAATAATTTGATTTATTTTCGAGTAACAAAAATGCATATATGAAGTAAGGTGAATGCTCAATAGAGCCTTAAAGCACTAATGGCTCAATGCAGCTATTCACTGAACATAAAACAATAATTGTGATAAACATTTGAAATGTTGAGGGACATTATGAGGTTTATTACCTACTTTGGAACTGTCAGGTACAGAGTTATTTGTTTGGTGTATTTTAAGTTGGATGATTTGGTTGTGAAATATAGTAAGAATGCAACTAAAATCACCCTTAACGTGATTCAAATGACTTCAGTCATGTATGTCAGAGAGTGTGCAAACGGTAACTGGCCTAACGGGTCCTCAAATAACTACTTGCAGGTCTCACCAGGGTCTCCTTTTGTTTTCCCTACTCTTCAGGATGAATATGCTCTTTGAGGGAATTTCCATTCTTCACGAAGAGTAGCACAAACTTGGCAGCATCTGGTTCTAGATTATTTGTACTGCTTCCATTCTTGGAAAATTTCCTTCTTTGTCAAGCACTACATTCATAATCTGCAGCTCAGTACTAAGACACAGGGGCTGCGTTGCAATAACGTTTTCTAAAATTTTGGTTCATGTGGGCATAGAAGCATCTTCAAAGAGCCATGCTTCAGTACATCTTATGCTTCTCAGCAAGAACCCTCAGGCATGGCATCTCGAAAGATCTGGGCATAACTGTCCTTAGTAGCAACTTGTCAAAGGCAGAAAAAGCTAGGAAGCTGGCTTTTTATGACCCTAGGCAATGCTAAATGCAGAGCAGCATGGAAAAATATCAGAAACAGCCCTTTCTTCTCTTACTCTGATAAAGCCTTAGAGATAGGATGAGGGAAATAACTAATATTATTGAAAACTACGGCTATAAAAAGTTCACATGACTTTGGTTTCCACACAGTTTCCGGAGTGTCAGTGTGTAAGTACCATGAAGATGTTTTAAAATTCACAGTGCACTAGCAGTTACTGCTTTTGCTTTTCAGCTGGAGACGGGAGTTAGATCAGGAGAACTAATCTCTAACTACTGAGGCAGCCAAAGGGACAAAAGCTACAGCTGGCTTCCTTTCTTCAGTGTTTCCATTCTCGTCTATTTTTTTTCTCTTCACAACACTTTCCTTCCCTCCTCTTTTTCTTTTTTCCTTGAAATGCAAGTCACTTGATGTCAGCAAACTTACTGTTCCAAGTTATTTATATATATATATAATATTTAATATATGATATATAGTATTATATATGTAAGTATATAAAGTATTATCTTTTCAATTTGTAAATGTCTATATTTAGAAAATGAATTAAATAAGCCTTATTAACAACTTTAGAAAAATAGGTACTACTTCTAATAGAGAAATATGTGCCCTAAAGAAGTATTGTGGCATTATAAGAGTTATATAATAGGCTGAAATCTTTTTAAAATAATTTATTCATTTTAATTTTATATGACTTGGTGTTTTGATGCATTTATGTTTGTGTGAGGGTGTCCGATTTTGGAGTTACAGACAGTTGTGAACTGCCATATGGGTGCTGGGAACTGAACCCGGGTCATTCAGAAGAGCAGTCAGTGCTCTTAACTGCTGAGCTATTTCTCCAGCCCAATAGGCTGAAAGCTTTAACCTATCAAGGACAATCTGTATTTAGGAAATTGTTTTTGGGGTATTTAAAATACATCCCTCAAAACTAATTTATGAACACAGGATCCTCAAATGATGATTTTTCCTATAGATATTAAAGCATATACATTATTTTTAATTATGTAAATATGTACATGTGAGTATGTGCATGCTAGTGCAGATACCTAGATGCCAGAGGCACTGTACACCCTGGAGCTGAAGTTGCTGGTGGTTGTGAGTTAACTAAGATGGGTGCAGGGAACCAATTCACGTCCTTTGGAGGAGCAGCAAACACTATAATTCACCGAATATCTCTCCATCCCAGAATTTTATTTTTTACTCTAGTTCAAAATAGCTTTAATTTTTAGAGTCAAAATTATTTTCCCTAGTAATATTTCATGACAATATAGCCAACATACAGATTATTGTTTTAAAAAATTACAATACTTTTGAAAGTTCTTAAGTGGAATTCCATATATAATTTTTATAACATTCTCATGTATTTAATAGTACAATACCTAACTACATTATAGAAAACATAATTAATAATTTTGATTTATTGGTAGCCTTAGCACACTTCAAAGCATAAATAAGCGAGTAAAAGTCACAGTCAATTTCAGGTTTAACGTTTCCTTATGACATCAAAAGCAATTAGACTTTTAAACTCAAAATATATCTTTTGTTGAGACTTAAAAAAAGAACACACCAAAATTTGATACTTGGACATGCTAAGTACTTGGAATTAAATGAACCTGGAATACTTTAAATCACGGTTTTCGTAACCCTTTCTTTGTATTTTCACCCTGAGTGTAGGGTGGAGCTTTGAATCTGAAGTTCCAAACCAGACTGAAGGAGGGTTTTCTAAAACATGTAAGCGCTTTGGGTTTCCCTCAAATCTCAGTACCTAAAGAGAAAACTCATAGGAAGGAAGACTGAAAGTTCTCCAGGTACTTATGCTAAGCACACCATCTGTAGATTAATATCACAGATACTTTATATAAAGCAACCTGATGGGGCTGGAGAGATGGCTCAGCTGTTAAGAGCACTGGCTGCTCTTTCAAAAGACCCAGGTTCAATTCCCAGCTCACAAACGCCTGTAACTCCAGTTCCAGGGGATCCAACAAGTTCACACGCACATACAAGCAGGAAGAACATCAAACTATGTAACATAAAAATACATAAAAAAAGACAGCCTTCATCATTATTATTGTGTAGTTTTTCTTCTCATCTTTCCAAACTCTGGTCTTTTGGAAGAACAGTTAACACTTTTTTTCCAGACAGGGTCTCTCAGTGTAGCCTTAGCTCTCCTGGACTCACTATGTAGACCAGGCTGGCCTCGAAGTAACAGTGATCCACGTGCTTCTGCCTCTGCCTCCCAAATGCTGGGATTAAGGGTGTGGGCCACTGTGCTCCGTGTAGTTCACACAAACTCTTAACTCTCCAGCCACAAGGTGTTTAGTCTCTACCATAACAAAAAAGTGGATCATTCGACTTTTACCGGGATAATAAGAACATTATTTTACACTGTGAAATAAAAGGGATAGCTATTCCTAAAGAGAAATTAACATAACAGAGCTATTAAGGGCTGAGGTTTCCTGTGCTAAGATTCAAATTTAGCTCCAAATAAAACTTAGTTCTGTATGTCTGGCTGTGAGGGCTGGAGGTAGATGTGGTTTCTTTTTAAATCCTTCTTTCACTGAACTTGGAGCTCATTGATTTTGCTTGGCTGGCTGGTAAACTAGCCTCATGTATAATCCCATTTCTGCTTGCACTGTGATGACAGCCAAGCCAGACTATAGAGCCTGGCTTTATAACAGGCTAGACATACAGACTCATTATGCTTGTGAGGCAAGCATTTTACTTGCTAAGTTCTCTCTCCAGCCCCAATTAAAAGTTTAAAAAACTAGAATGAATTATTTTTCAGGAAGTTTACTTTAAAACTATGAGAAAAATTAATAACTGCCGAAGCATAAACATTTTATAATATGGTAAACAGCTAACTAAAAATAGATGTGGAGTTTTAAAACCCTCAAATAAAAACATGTCCTCTCTTACATGCTCAAATCCTAAATAAAGGGTAAGCTTAGGCGATTCTGACCTTAGCTTGCAAAAATAAGTAAATATAGAAAATTTCCCCCCAAAAAGGAATGGTTAAAAAAAAAAAAAAGCAAATGCTGTTAAGAAGGGGTTCATTAATTTTTTTCTGTTATTTTCTCAATTCTGCCGATGACTGACAAGATCCTTCTAAGACATTCAGTATTAAAACCAGATAGTCAGATGATATCCAAGATGGTGGCGCCGAATACACACTTCTCTGAACAGCAGGACAGCATTGACTGCACAGTGACCTAAGGACAGAAAGAACTATAGAACACCAGTGCTGGTGATTCCCCGGTGAGAGGGGTCAGCACAGTATGGAACTTGGGTGGATCTGGACTCGGGCCATCCCGCTAATCCACAGAAAAGTCCCTGGGTCCCTGCAGGTGTGCCCACAGTCTCCAAAGTCTAGCCACTTGCCTGCATGCTCGCTGCACGTGAGCTCTCTGTCTCAGATGGAGCTATGGGCTAATGTCTGGGTCTTCTAGTCAGAGGAGACCCCACAGTCTGGAACACAAGTGGATCTGACCTGAGGTCACTCTGCCAATCCAAGGAAAGTTCCCAGGTCCACACAGGAATGGGCAAGGCCCCAAGTCTAACACAAGCTTGGGCAAGGTGCACAGTACTTGCACCTGTGTCTCAGAAGGAAATGTGGGTTACAAAACACAAGTGTTTGAGTTTCCCTGCTGAGAGAAGACACCATAGTGTGGAAAACAGGTAGATCTGACCTCAGGTCCCCTGGCGGGACCATGGAAAATTCTCAGGTCTGATCTCAGTTCACCCATCTGATCCACCTGAAGAGTTCCCTGATCCCTTAGGTGAGAGGTTTGAACCTACAAGCTGCTCTCAGCAGCCAGTGAAGGACACCAGAAACTACCACTCAAATACCAGAGACAGCCAGAATGCTAAAAGCCAGAATAAAAATGCAAACAACAAAAGCCAAAGTAACATAGCATCCCCAGAACCCAGTTTTCTCAAAACAATCAGCCCTGGAAACTCTAACACAACTAAAATACAAGAAGAAAATGACCTCAAATGTTTCCTAATGAAGATGGTAACAGAGGAATCGAATAAAATCCATAAACAAATACAGGAAGATATAGCCAAACAGATTGAGGCCCCTAGAGAGGCCATGAAAGAGGCCTATAGAAGAAATGAAGAAATCTCTGGAAGAAATTCCGGAAAATGCAAACAATCAGGTGAAGGAAGTCAATAAAATGGCTCAATATCTGAAGATGAAAATGGAAACAATAATAAAAGCACAAACTGAGGACAGCCTGGAAAGAGAGAACTTACAGAAGGAAACAGAAACTGCAGAGGTAAGCATCACCAACAGACTACAGAGATGAGGAAAGAATTTCAGGTGTAGAAGATACAATGGAAGACTTTGATGCAAACATAAAAGAACATGTTAAATCTAAAAAAATTCCAGACACAACACATCTAAGAAATCAAGGACACCCTGAAAAGATGAAACCTAAAGATAATAGGAATTGAGGAAAGAGAAGATGCCTGGCTCCAAGGTCCAGAAAATATTTTCAACAAAATCATAAAAGAAAATTTCCCCAATTTAAAGAGATGCATATAAACATACCAGAGATCTACAGAACACCAAATAGAGTAGACAAGAAAAGAAAATTCTCCCACCACATAATAATCAAAACACTAAGTGTACAGAAGAAAGAAAAAATATTACAAGCTGCGAGAGAAAAAGGCCAAGTAACATATAATGGAAAACCTACCAGAACCACACTCCACCTTTCAGAGAGACAATAAGAGCCAGAAGGGTCTGGGCAGATGTCTTGCAAACCCTAAGAGGCCAAAGATGTCAGTCCAGACTACTGTACCCAGCAAAACTTTTAATAATTATAGGTGGAAAAAACAAGATATTGCATGACAAAAACAAATTTAAACAATATCTATCCACAAATCCACCCCTACAAAATACAAGGAAAACTCCAACCCAAGGAGGCTAATAACACCAGGAAAACACAAGAAATAGATAACTTCACTTTAGAAAAATAAAAATTAGACAAGCACACAATCACACTAACCAAAATCAAAATAAAAGGAACTAACAGTCACTAGTCATTAATCTCTCTCAACATCAATTGTCTCAACTCTTCAATAAAGAGACACAGACTAACAGAATGGGTGCATAAACAGGTCCCAGTATTCTGCTGCATACAAGACACACATCTCAGCCACAAAGATAGACATTACCTGAGAGTCAAGGGCTGAAAGCAGGTCCTCTAAGCAAATGTACACAAGAAACAAGCTGGAGTAGCCACTGTAGCATCTAATAAAATATTCTTTCAACCAAAATGAATCAAAAGAGATGAGGAAGGATACTTTATACTCATCAAAGGAAATTTAACCAGGATGAAATCACAAGTCTGAACATCTAGGCCCTGAATACAAAGGCACCTTCATTCATAAAATAAACAATAACAAAGCTTAAATCACACATATATCCCCACACATTATTAGTGGAAGACTTCAACATTCTCCCACTCACCAAAAGATACATTAATAAACAGAATCTAAATCAAGAAATAATAACATTAATAGATGTCATGAATCAAATGGACCTAATAGACATCTACAGAACTTTTCACCCAAACACAAGAGATTATATCTTCCTCTCAGCAACTTACAGAACCTTCCTCAAAATTGACTATATAGTTCTAGGTCACAAAGCAAGCCTCAACAGATATAAGAAGACTGAAATAATATCATGAATCCTATAAGACCACCATGGACTAAAAGCTGCACTTTAAAAACAGCAGAAATAACAAAAAGCCTCTGCATACATAGAAACTGAACAACTCTCTACTCAATGATAACTTGGTCAGAAAATAAAGAAAGAAATTAGGGACTTCCTAAAATTTAAAGAAAATGAAGGTATAACATACACAAATTTATGAGACACAAAGAACACAGTGCTAAGAGGAAGTTCATAGCATTAAGTGTCTTCATAAAGAGATTGGAAACATCTCCTACAAGCCAGTTAATGTGGAAGCCCTCGGGAAAAAAAGAAGCAGACATAATCAAGAGTAGACTGCTGGAAATAATCAAACTCAGGGATGAAATCAATAAATTAGAAACAGTAAGAACAATTCAAAGAATGAATGAAAGCAAGTTCTTAAAAAAAAAAATCAACAAGATGGACAAACCCTTAACCAAACTAAAAGGCAGCTAGACATTATCCAAATCAATAAAATCAGAAATGAAAAGGGAGACATTAACAACAGACACCAAGGAAATCCAAAGAATCATTAGGTCTTACCTCAAAAGCCTACATGCCTCAAAATTTGAAAATCTAAATGAAATGGACAATTTTCTTGATAGATTCCACTTAAGTTGAATCAAGATCAGGCAAACAATTTAAATAATTCTATATCTTCTGCAGAAATAGAAGAAGTCATCAAAAGTCTCCCACACAAAAATTGCTCAAGGCTAGATGGTTTCATTGCAGAATTGTACCAGAACTTCAAAGAATAGCTAATACCCATACTCTTCAAACTAGTCCACAAAATATAAATGGAAGGAACATTATCAAACTTGTTCTATGAAGCCACAGTCACCTTGATGTGTAAACTACACAAAGACCCCCACAAAAAGAATTTTAGATCAATTTCTCTTATGAATATTAATGATAAGTGCTTAATAAAATACTTGCAAACCAAATCCAAGCATACATGAAAGATATCATTTATCATGAGCAAGTAGGCTTCATCCTAGGCATGCAGGGGTGGTTCAATATACGGTAGTTCATCAATTTAATCCACCATATAAACAAACTGAAAAAAAAAAACCCACACGATCATCTCCTTAGATGCGGAAAAACCAGTTGACAAAATCCAACACCCATCTATGTTTAAGGTCTTGGAGAGATCAGTGATACAAGGCACAGATCTAAAAATAATACAGGCTATATACACCAAGCCAATAGCCAACATTAAATTAAATGGAAAGAAATTAAAATAAATTCCACTCTGCCCACTCTCTCCATACCTCTTCAATATAGGTACATGAAGTTATAGCTAGAGCAATAAGACAACAAAAGGAGATCAAGGGGATCCACATTGGAACGATATTTGCAGATGATACGATAGTGAATATAAGTGACCCCCAAAATTCTACCAGAAAATTCCTACAGCTGATAAACACCTTCAGCAAAGTGGCTGGATGCAAGGTTAATTTTAAAAAGTCACTAGACCTCCTGTACACAAATGTCAAGTAGGCTGAGAAAGAAATTAGAGAAACTACATCCTTCACAATAGCCACAAAGAATATAAAGTATCTTGGTGAAACTCTGACAAAGCAAGTAAAAGATCTGTACGAAAAAAAAAAAAAAGAAATTGAAGAAAGTATCAGAAGATGGAAAGATCTCTCATCTCATGGATTGGGAGGATCAACATAGTAGACATGGCCATCTTACCAAAAGATATCTACAGATTCAATGCACTCCTTATTAAAATACCCACACAATTCTTTATAGACTTTGAAAGATCAATTCTGAACTTCATATGGTGAAAAAAAAACACAAAATAGCTAAAACAATCCTGTATAATAAAATATCTTCTGGATGAAACTCCACCTCTGATCTCAAGCTGTTCTATAGAGCAGCAGTAAAAAAGAAAAAACAAAACCAGCATGGTAGTGGCATAGAAACAGGCTGGGTGATCAATGGAATCAATTGAAGACCCAGAAAAAAAACCCCACATACCTACAGACACTTGATTTTTGAGAGGCCAAATCCATACAATGGGAAAAATACAGCATCTTTACCAAATGGTGCTGGTCTAACTGGATGTCTACATGACCCTTATTTATCACCCTGCACAAAACTAAAATGCAATTGGATTAAAGACCTCAACATAGAACCAGACACACTAAGTCTGTTAGAAGAAAAAGTGGGGAAGAGCCTTGAACTCATTGGCATAGGAGACAACTTCCTGAACAGAATACCAATAGCTCAGACTCTAAGATCAACCATTAATAAATGGGATCTCATGAAACTGACAAGCTTCTGCATGGCAAAGACATTGTCAACAGAACAAAATGACAACTTACAGACTGGAAAAGGTCTTCACCAACGCTACATCCAACAAAGGGCTAATATCTAAAGTATACAAAGAATTCAAGGAATTAAACACTACCAAACCAAATTACCCAATTTAAAAAATGGGATACAGAGCTAAACAGAGAATTTTCAAGAGAAGAACATGGAATCTTTGAGAAATATCTAAAGAAATGCTCAGCATTCTTACTTATCAGGGACATGAAAATCACAAGGACTCTGAGATTCCATCTTATACCTACCAGAATGGCTAAGTAAAAAATTCAGAAAAAAAATTCAGGTGACTGCACATGTTGGTGAGGATGTGGAGAACGGAAATACTGCTCCATTGCTGGTGGGAGTGCAAACTTGTACAACCACTTTGGAAATCAATCTGCGGCTTTCTCGGAAAATTGGGAACTGAGCTACTGCAAGACCCAGTTAAATCACTCTTGGGCATAAACCCAAAAGATGCTCCATCATATGACAAGGACATTTGCTCAATTGTGTTCACAGCAGCTTTATTCTTAATGGCCAGAATCTGCAAACAACCTAGATGACCTTCAACTGAAGAAAGGATAAAGAAACTGTGGTACAATGAATACTACTCAGCTATTAAAAACAAAGGAATCTTGAAATCTGAAGGAAACCCAGATCCAGAAAGACTCACATGGTATTTACTCACTTATAAGAGGATATTAGCCCAACATAGATGCCCCTGAGAGACTCCACCCAGTGGGTGACTGGGACAGATGCTGGGACTTGTGGCTGGACTCTGGGCAGAACACTGAGAGTGTTATGGAAGAATTGGGGGGGGGGGAGGGAATGTAAGGACCTAGAGGGTTCTGAACCCAGATCTGGACCCAGAAAAGCCTGCACAAACTGCTGAAACCAAAGACAATGCATGCACAGAATCTTGATCCTCTGTTCAGATCTAGCCAATGGACAGCTCATTCTCTATGGTTTTGGGGGGAAGTGGGGACTGCTTCTAACATGAATTCTGGTGTTCCCGATTTGATCACTTCCCATTGGTAGAGAGGCCAGGTGGGCACCTGCAGGAAGAGGAAGCAGGCTATCCAGATGAGACCTGATAGGCTATGCTCATATGGTGGGGGAGGAGGTCCCTTTCTGTAAGAGGTCTAGGGGAGGGGAATAGTGTGGAAGAGGAAAGGAAGATGGGAACAGGAAGACACTAGAGAGGGGATAAAAATTGGGATGTAATCTGAATAAATTATAATAAATTAAAAATTTAAAAAAAGAACAAGAAAAAACTCAGATAGTCTAATATCTTATTCAAGTGGAGAAGAGCTGGTACTAAAAAATATTAGAAAAATAAATTATGTGAAGCATTGGTTTGAAAAGAAGAGTGAGACATTTATCTGATAGTGTCACTCTCCCTCATAGGCAAAAGATAACTCCAACTATACTTAGCAATCCAATTGCTAGGGTAACTAACATCTGTGAATTACATCTCCCTTTTCATCTAATATCAATATATATTACCTAACTAAATTATAGGCCCTGAAGCTCCTGCCCATAAGAGGGAGAATTCTTCTACAGAATTATCTGGAAGGTAAGAGGTATGCTTTGTAGCTTTTTGGTCAATGAACTGAGGGTAACTGAAGAAGTGCTCTAGAAGATTAGCTGGAGTGAGAAAAAAGGGACATGCCAAGGGAAATTTATCATTTCCTCTGATAATCCAAACCTCCTTTGGGTAGGGGCTTAAGCATCTACTTTAGAGTAGAAAAAGAAACTGTTTACTTAATATTTAATATGTCTGAGCTACTATAGTAGATGTTACATGAATTAAAATTCTCCCTGAAATACAGGTGAAAAATCTCCATAATGTCAGAAAAGTTGACATAGTTGTTGATGCACATCTTTATTTCTCTAATACTCTTTAGTGACACATTGAGTATATGACTTATCTCACCAGTGTCATAAATTGAAAGTAAATGTAGCTAGAAATTACTGTTTACATTAAATAGATATCAAAGGTGAAAAATAAGGAAAAATATAAGACACCTGGAAGATTTGTTGTCTGAGAATATTAAGAACATGACCTCTGATAGAAAAAAGTGCTTTACAAAGAAGAGTTTGACATATTGTTTTTAACATCATAAAAGTATATTTAAATAGCAGCTGGAAATGCAAGTATGCAACATTTTGTTGCATATTATAATGCATGATATTGTCTTTAAGCTACAACTAGCCTTCTTACTAATTTAATACTGTGTTTTAAAATTCTCTAGGGCTTTGAAATTTGAAACTTGAACATCATTAAATTTGTATTTCTGCTAAGTTGGGTATATTCTTAAGTGCTTTATGGAATCTCTTCATTCCTATCTACAAGAGAGAGGATACATTTCTTTATTTTCTCCTTCCCATCATACACAAATAGCTCATCTATTAGTTTTAAAACACCAGGTATAAAACTTTCTAGGTATTTATGCATTCATATTTTCTTTCTTATATTTTATATTTCTTAGGACCATATTTACTGGTCATCTCTTGTATTTTCAATGATCACAGTACATGAGGGAGTACATAAGCAAACATTCAGAAGTGTTAACTAGTTGTATTAAACATTCTTATTATAGAATTTAAAAATATAGTACCAAGTACATATCATCTTGTTTTAACACCTATCAAACATATCTTTACAATGTTTAAGAATGCTTTAATTAGACTTTTTATGCTTATTGGTTATTTTCAGTACATACTTTGCTTATTTTAATGAAAACAATTCACAAATGTTATTTTACGTCTAAAAATTCAGAAAAGAGATAAGATCTCTTTTACCATTTATGTTCAAAATAAGAAACAAACAAAAAAGAACACAATGATTTAGCCAGCTCATTGTTAATTCTTTTAGTCATTTTTAAGTTATTGAAAGATTACAGATTTCTTCCTTTCAGTTTGACAAACAATATGAATGTTACAGCCAAAGAACTTGCTTACATTATGTATGAACATTAATTAAAATGATGAAAAAGTTAAAAGTGAGGCAAGATAGAAGAAAATTTTATAGCACACGTGAAACATTTTCAAAAGATACTATTAAACAGATTCCTTCACAGCATCTTCACAGTATCTCCATTTTCATTACTACTAGATAAAAATGGCATAAAAACAATACACATAGGATACAACAGAATACCACAATTATACTAAAATGCATGCGTAAATAAAAATCAATTATAATAGTTTTCTTCTAAAATATATTATAATT
>OU015742.1:171580856-171624074 GCA_907169655.1 Acomys percivali | reverse complement strand
TGTGTGTGTGTGTGTGTGTGTGTGTGTGTGTGTGTGTGTTGAAGCCCATGTACATGAGGGTGCACACTTGGCTGTAAACGGATGACTTTTGGTTTTCCACGGCTCCAGCTCTTTGGGTTTTTCAGATCAAATTCAGGTCAGAAGGCTTGTACTGCAAGTATTTTCACATACTGAGCCATCTCACCAGACCCACTTAAGTAGATTTTCTATGTGAGATTCTTATGGAGTAGAAACATCCGAGGCTCTCACTTTGCAGTACACAAGGTTTCTGTGGTATTTAGAAAACAGTTCTTTAAAAAATTTCCACAGGAAATGCTATTGTATTTTAAGTAGAACTGTCTTTTTCTACCAACAATTTACTATCTGTATGAAATTTAACTGAAACTTGCTTGAAAAAGCTCCCAAATGTTGTTCAGTCAAGCTGAAAGTTCTTAGCATTAAATAGACATATTATTAAATTTCAATCTTTGTCCACTCAATGAGAAAGAAAAAACTGAGTTTCAAATTTTCCAAAATTGCAATCAACCCTAGTATGGACAAATCTGGCACATTAAAGATTGCTTTAAAGAGTTCAATTTGGGCTAAAAAAGCAAAATAAGTTGAATGTTTATTTCTGAGATATAGTGTTATTATGATACAATCATACTATATTTACTTCTATTATATTTTACTATTTTTTAAAGACAGTCTTACTATGTATCTAGGGCTGCCTTAGAACTTGTATAGAATAGGGTGGCCTTGAATTCACCAAGATCCACCTGCACCTGCCTCCTAAATGCTGGCATTAAAGGTGTGATCCATAACACATAGTATATTACTGTGTCTTAAATAGATCAGAATGAACACCATTTCTAACAGGAGTCAGTGCTTATTGGGCTTTTGTTTTAAGTAAGGAACTCATAAAGCAATAATTTTAAAAATGTGTGTGTGTGTGTGTGTGTGTGTGTGTGTGTGTTGGAAGAGGGTGTCAAAGTCCCTGGATCTTGAGGTACAGGCAGTCTAAATAGTCTTATATGGATGCTTAGAATTAAAGTTGGGTCCTCTGAAAGAGCAGCAAGTGCTCTTAACTGTTGAGCCATCTCTCCAGCTCTGAATTAATCTTCAAACAAACAAACAAACAAACAAACAAAAAACAAAGCTTATAAAATTGAGTGTTAGAAATTTGGAAGTGAGGTCTTCCATTTTTTTGCAGTATATTTTATTTATTCAATTTAAACAGAAGGGCCATGGTGTCATTTTTGTAGAATGGCTTCAGCAACATGAGCTTATGCATTATCTTGTTTTCGAAGAACTGAGGAATAGGCTCATTTGAGCAACACTTACTATTTTAATTTTATCAATAGCATACAAGTAGTGACATACAACTGGTAAAGTCAATGTGCCATATTAGGAGTGAGAAACTATGTAAATGTGATCTCATTGTAGGAAAGATTATATTGAGTGATGGAAGGTCTGTTTACTTACGTATTTCTGGTATAAAATAAACATTACATTTACATTAGTCCTAAAAGAGTCTTCCACTTAAAAATTGATATATGAGAGTATTCATTAAATGTCTAGGAAAGGGCTTCCAGTTTTATGTTAAAAAAGAATTATATGTGATATTTTCTGTACAGATTATTATGAATATTACATCCCTATTTGTTCCTAATTTTATTGGATCGAATATAAACATTACACCTACAGAGACAACAGGAATATGGCAGAGAAGACTAGAGAAACCCTGTAAGAAATGACAAGTGAGAAACACTTTTATGACAGTTAAGGAGAGCTCATAGGTCCCAATGAAAGAAACACAGACCTACATGGAGCTCAAGTTTCTGTAAGAGCTGAGTGGCTTGGAGCAAATGCCAGTGTATACACAAGTTCTAACCAGAGAGGCCTCCTGCACACAGGCTATCATAGAGAAAGTTATACCCTGATGGATGCTGTAGGCTGTGATTGGAGATGATGCCACTGTTAGCCTTCTTATACACTGTCATAAGGAATGGCGAATTGCCTAGATGAAGTGGCAGAAAGAAATGTATTATATATTTGTTACACTAGGAATCACATTCCTGTGGTATTAGGGAGACAGATTATAGGAATTCCAATGATGGGATGATATACACCCATGTTTGCAAAGAGTCCTTGTTGATATCATAAAGTTAATTTGTCTTTTATTAATTACTTTTTGATAATGATTTTTCAAGGAGAAAGTAATTTTTTCATAACGACATCATTCCTAAGATAATGTTGTAGGCCTAATTCTTCCATATATATTGACATGAATGTTTACTTACAAGAAGTATCTTATACAGCTTGAGGATCTTGATTAAAACCTCCTCACTTATGATGGTGATAGTGGTACAATACACATGGCTAAAATATATTTATACTAAAGCTGTCACCGTTATGTTTCAAGCATTACTTGTCATTAAAACAGCACAACAACAAAGAAAAAGTCAAATGAAAGAATATAGAAGGCTCTGTAGAGTCTGTTGTACAGACTTGTACATCTTTCCTATTGGGAGTTTGAAAGTTTTGTATTATTTTTGTTGCACTTTTCCTGAGTTCTTTATATTCTCTTTGTTGCAGTCCAATATATAGTTAATATAAAGAGGTTTGCTAATAATAGAAGAAATGCTTTCTTGCCTGACAAAAATTATCTCTCTACAAAGTCAGTTATAAAAGAAAAATGTCATTGACATTTATAACTTAGAAAATAAAAATTAAACAGGAGGGCTGTACTTTACTGATGCAATAAATTTAACATTGCTGGAGTATGGATTTAATTACATTGTATCATTTAAAACTTTCTAAAATTTAAATAAAGATGCTAATTTGCTTGTTCTTCCTCACAAACTGCTTTTTTAAAAGGCATGGCATTGTGGAAGATTTTTTTTGACCAGAATGATACTGATAATACTCATCTGCAAATAGTTTAGAAATATGTTATGCTGTAAAAAGAAAAACCCCAGAATCTTAAAATTTGTATGTAATTAATGTCCTTTTCTTTATAGAATTATATGGACTTTTCTTTACACTTGCTCAACCCTGCTCCCATTTTGGAAACCAGATAGCCCATTATATAATCAAAGCATGTCAATAACATTTTGGATATGTATTTTATAAAAATGAGAAAATCTAGTATGCTGCTGTTTAACACATAAGGAAAGGGAAATCAAACCTTTGGAAGACAAGAACATAGGTCTAAATTTTATAATACATATGCTATTACATGATTCCTGTAATTAATATAATCTGTGTGATAAGAATCTTAAGAAAATACAGGGAAACAAAGTTATTCGAACTCCCTCATGCCCCTAAGGTTTCTATATGTAACCCTGAGTACGCTATAACTCCCTGTAGACCAAGGTGACGTTGAACTTAGAGATCCACCTGCTTCTGCCTCCTGAGTGCTGAGCCATTGGCTAAGTAGCCCACATTTTCAAGAGGGAACACATTTTTTATTTTACATATACATAAATGAAAAAATTTTCTTTTTCTCAACTTTTCCCCTTTAGTAATCAATTCTTGATGCTTTCTCATGTTTTTGGATAATAAGGGATCCTCACTAACTTAATTCAAATCTTTAATATTAGCAAAAGACACATATGTTCAAAGAAGGATCTTTTTCTTTAGACAACATAAGCTTAAAAGTAAATTATGTGGTTAAGAGAAATTACTGAGTACCAAGGTAATAGTAACAATCAAGTTGGCTATTTGGGCTTAGTCATTTCAGTGTGATACAATGACTACTGAAAGCCAAGTTTTCCTGACACAGTGTAGCACAGAAAATTTCCCCTAAACCTGATGACTTTCCGCCTCTGACACCCTCATCCTTTCAGCCAAGGGCAAAGTGCAAGGCAAAATAAATTATGGCAAAAAAAAAAAAAAAAAAGGTGAGTGTGCGAGCATGTTATTGACCATGTAAAAAGACACGTGCAAAATATACCTCAGATACACTATAGGTAGATGAGCACGACGGAAGCCGAGCCTGGTTTTGCAGTGGAGAAAAGAAAACACTGTTAAAGAGGAAATGATAGAATAGTAAGGGTCGCAGAAGGTTTACATGGCTTCATCACCAACAAATTTGCCATATGAATAATAAAACGGCCTGACAAGAGAACACATCTCCAGACTCACGTTATTTGAAGGAGAATCTCATAATTAAAAAAAACCAAAGAAACCTCAAAATTCCACTAATTTGCTGGCGAAAAATGAAAAATATATAGAGATGATACCCTACATGCTGAGAGATGCTTATTTAAGGGATAAAGCAAAATACCAAATAAATTTTCCTCCAGTGTCACACTGATCTTCATTGACTTGTGTGTGTGTGTGTGTGTGTGTGTGTGTGTGCACATATGCATGTATATATGTACATATAGATAAATCTGATATATTTCCTCTAATTCATTTTCTGTAATTATCAACAATCCCCTTCTCTCTTAATACATATGTTAACAGCAACCATAAAAATATAAAATAAGTATTGCTTTTCTCCACAATTACTTTTAATCATTATTTTTACTCATTGATTCCTCCTTTTCTTTTTGTGTATGTACGAGTGTGTGAGTGTGTGCGTGTGTGTGTGAGTGAGTGTGTGTGTGTTCTTTTGCTTCCTCCATCCTTTGTATCTTGAGCTGGGAGTCTGGCTAGCTGGTTCAGGCTGGACTAGAACTATGCAGTCCATGTTCTCCTCTACACGCAGTCCTTAGCTTCGGCCCGCAGATTCCAGGTGTGTATACCACATAATTTATTACTGTTTCTTAAAATAGGTATTTTGTATGTAAAGCCATGTTTAACCTTCATGATTTCCCCGGTTAACCTGTCCATGGGTGCCACGGAGCTCAAGTGATTCTCCTGTTTCAGGATCCTGAGTGGCTGGCACTACAGCACCAGGCTAACCTTCATGACTTTGCATTGGTGATGCTCTGGCTTGCTCTTAATTTCTTGGTTGTGATGCCAACACGTTAAATTGTGTTGCCTATTCCTACACTAATTTTCATTATGGCATGTAAGCTGAAACAGTTACCAATACATTTTCTAGTCACAAGTTCTGTGTGAAGTTTCAGAATACAAAATTAAGAGCAGAGGATTGAAATGGATGACAAAGTGGACAAATCAGAAGCAGCCGTATCAGACTGGCTATGTAACATATCTTTAGCACCTATGACAGCAGAATAGAGTAGGTGCTCATTAAGTATTTATTGAGTTAATGAAAAAATGAACTCTTTTCTACCTTTCATTAAAACCTAAAGTGATTTCCTAAGCCTTTTAAGTTTATTGTTTTATAGTTTTGGGATAAAATTATCACTTCAACTTATGCTTTGAGGTAGTTTCTAAAATATGGTTAACTTTGTATATTAAGAAATGAAACATCTTTTCAACTTTGTGCATTAAATTTCCTTAGCAAAATGACAGTTCTAAGAAAATCTTGCTTTGCATACTTGTCCTATTTAAAACAGTTTGAGTAACTTGTTTCCTTTTTACCCAGTTCCTACTTGCTATTACAAGGAACACTTACTGGTCAAGCAGACCATTTGTATTAAAGTCAGTTTTGAGAGGAGGAATCCTCTCAAATGTTGAGTTTTTAACACCATACAGATATGATACTTTTATTTTAAGTATTTTAGACATATTATTTGATATTTTTATCTTTTGATTTGAAGGATAGGATAAATTAGAGCTTTCTTATTTTCAGTACAAATAAAATCTCAGGATCGGGTTTTTCACATCAAGAAATTTCTTATAATGTGAAAGTTAGCCCATTTTGAAATAGTATTCCTAAGACTGAGTTACTGTTATCATCATTAAAACTGGCTATACTTATGGCAGATTTTCTACCACATAATCACTATAAAGAAGTGGTAAACAAATGCAAACTAATGTAAATGTCAGTTTACGAAACAGGAGAGATGGGAGGCTCAAGCAGTGTTTTATATATGAGGACTGACAATGATCTTTGCCTGAGGAAAGTAATTTTGGATAATTAGTAAGGTCTACTGATTGTTTACTCACCTAAGGAGTAATGATCCAGCAATGTGCCCTTGGTCAGTATCAGTTAACTGAGCCAATGCAGGCATTTTTTATATTACTAAGAGCTACATATTAAAATATGATATATTGCCTGACTATCTTATTGGATTCAAATTTCCTTTGAAAGACATGAGATTTTAGGTGAATACAGATAGTCAATTGAATAGAACTTAAAAGGTGATGATGTTATTTTCACTAAGATGTAATGAGGCATAAACATAAAAATACAGTGTTTGCAACAAAACACTCAAAAATATTTTTTAAAAGTTTAGGAGAAGAATAGACTTTAGTGTTACATTCTAAATCCTTATGAGGTGTACCTCAAGGAAAAATTTATAATTCAATACTCTGTATGACAGTACCCATAGTTGAAGACCTAACAGTAACTCCATGGGCTTATGTGTGTACATGTGTGTGTGTGTGTGTGTGTGTTAGATATATGTGGAGACAGTAATTAAATAATGTAAAATTAAATAAAAAATAATGCTATATCATACTAGGTTACATTCTTTTCTTAAAATATTTTATTTTTGTTATTTTTAATTGTATATATGTATGGGCTCATGTGTATGTGCACATGAATATGGGTCTCCATGGAGGCCACAAGCACCTGATTCCAAGGAAATGGAGTTATGTTAATTTTGAGAAACCCAGTATGGGTGCTGAGAACTGAATGTGGGTTCTCAGTGAGAGCAGTACATTTAACTTGAGTCATCTCTAGAGCCCCCTCTTTCATTATTTTTTTTTTTTGGTTTAGTTTAAAATTTTTGTTTGGCTACAAATCTTTCAAAATGTTTCCATACACAATGACAGGCAAGCACTCTGAAAACTAAGCAGCTCTCTTCCTCTCAACTCTAAAGTGAAAGTATTATATTATAGACAGTCCATGTCTACACAATCGTGGCTATAACACTAGCCAGGAATAGGAGGACTCAGCAAATTTTGGCTGTGAAATGTCTGAGAGAAAACATTTAGTTCTTTGAACCATATGATCTATTCTTCAACCATTTAAAGCTGTTATAGCTCAAAACAATTGAAGATCATACTCAAATGAATAACCATTTCAATAAATAATTATTTTAGAACATATTACATAATTTTCACATGAAATATTAGTCTAAATTTAATATGTAAAGAAATTCAGTAATCTAATTCATTACTCATATTGGCTTATTTAATACCAATTCTATTTTAGAATACAAGAAATTAAATTCTTAAACCTTCAAACATCACTATTTAAAAGTGTTTAATTTTGGTGACATCCTTGTACCTTAACTGATTCATTTTTTTTTAAATTTTAAATATCATTTCTTTACTTACATTAGCATGCCCACCAACTACTTCTAATTATTATTTCCATTTATCTTATCATCTTTATCTTACTTTAGTTTATATTCCAATAATCTTCCTTTATGAGTCATATTCCCTGTTACTGTTTTCCAAAACTCTAAAAAATAGTTTTGGAAACAAATGTAGTTTTGTATTTGAGCATTATCATGCTCCTATATAGAGTATATGATAAGTAAAAGCACAATTGTGGATGAATATTTGTATTCCTTTCCTTGTTTTTTTCATATTTGTATTTCATAACCATCATTTATTCTTTCTGAATTTAATATTTAAATTCTCTTATTCAGATTTTTCCTCAATGAAGTAAGTTCATTGTAAATTTAGCTTGATTTGTATTATGTACACAAAGCATAGATTTTGATTATTTTATTATGTTTTTCTATTTGTAAAACTACTAGCCTTGGACATAACTTTAAAAAAATATTTTAGTAATTTACTCATATTACATCTCAATTGTTATCTCATCCCTTGTATCCTCCCATTCCTCCCTCCCTCCCATTTTCCCCTTACTCCCCTCCCCTATGACTGTGACTGAGGGGGACCTCCTCCCCCTGTATATGCTCATACGATATCAAGTCTCTTCTTGGTAGCCTGCTATCCTTCCGCTGAGTGCCATCAGGCCTCCCCATCCAGGGGCGTGGTAAAATATGGGGCACTAGAGTTCCTGTGAAAGTCATTCTCCACTCTCCACTCAACTGTGAAGAATATCCTGTCCATTGGCTAGATCTGGGTAGGGGTTTGAAGTTTACTGCATGTATTGTCCTTGGCTGGTCCCATAGTTTGAGCAGGACCCCTGGGCCTAGGTCCGCCCATCATAATGTTCTTCTTGTAGGTTTCTAGGACCCTCTGGATCCTTCTATTTCCCCATTCTCCTATGCTTCTCTCACCTAGAGTCCCAATAGGATGTCCTCCCCTCTGTCCCACTTTCCTGATAAGTGAAGACTTTCTTGGGATATGCCCCTTGGGCTAGTGTTGGACATAACTTTTAGTATTGTCTCTTCTAGGTTCACAATTTGATCAACAGAAAATTAATTTTTCCTCATGTGGTTTTACTATTTGGTTATTATTATCAATACATTATAAACTTAAGGGTGTGTAGCATATTTTGCAATGAATTGATTACTATTATTTATAATAGTTGTACTATTACATTTGTTAAAAGTTCATTTTAGGGTTTATAATGTTCCTGCTTTGTTTAATATAGTGACACTACTGTCTACTAACTGTCTAAGGAGCAGTCAATTTAATGCAGGATAAAGACTAGACATTCACCTAAGAAAAAAATGAAATTTAGTATCATTCACAGAATCTGTTTAACTTTGTCTAAGGCTGATAATTTGTTTTGTTTAAGCAACTACTTTTTATATGCATACCATATTTTATGTTTTACACAGACAATAGCAATTAAAGAGAGCATTTGCCTAAATATTTTATCTGCATGTTTTATCCACTAAATTCCCTATCAAGTTTTTTTAGGAAGCTAATGACTTATTGATTAGGCAACTAACGTAGCTTATAAGATTTTTTCAAATAATATAGCCCACACTTAAGTAATATGTTTATAAGTGAAATGAAGCAAAAAATGAAGATAGTGAGATTGGTCATCATATAGGAATGTAGTAATTGAAAAATATAAAATCACAAGTGACATGAGATAAAACAATTTGGAAAATACCAAACTTTTAATTTAATCCTATTCTTATAATTAAGTCCTTATATCTTCCTTAGCAATTATTGTTAGTTTTGTTGAAAGAAAATTATCACTCATGATTAATGTGGAAAGAATATGGCAGCAAATATACCTTACTTATTAATGTATATTCATTTTAATTCATTAATAATGAATATATTTCTTTTTTTACAGTAGTATTCAGTGATGTTCAAATTGGTTTAGTCATAAAATTCATACTGACATTTTATAGTAATGACAGTATGATGGACTCCAGTTGAGTGTAAAGAGTCTTTGAAGTCTGTAATAATACACACAGAAAAGAAGGCCTGGCTCAAAAAAAAAAAGTACAACAATAAGAAAATGTCATAATATCTTTATGTTTAGCTTTCAAAAGTTCATAACTGATATGAGTAAAATATTTTTACTTTAATAATCATCAGAAATATAATATGCATACATAAACCATGCAGAATACTATTAAAATATGTTGAGATAGAAGATAATTAACTTTTACTCTATTTTCATGACAAAATTACTCTTAGTATAAATTGAATGGAAAGCAGAATCTCAGGAGAAATAAAGCCAGGAGCTATATTTCTAGAAATTTTTTTAAAAGCCTGAGAACGGGAGGTCAGGATTAAATATAAATTATTCAGTATAGTAATTTAATTTTATTGTCATGTTTATATATTTGTTTTGGAAATGATTATGTTTTGAAAATATGCACTTAGAGGGAAGGCTAACTATTTATACAATTTGAACTATCTGTTACAAAAATGCTGCTAGTGACTGTCTATGTGATGCATATATGATAGTGAGTGGCTCTGAATTGGTGTTATCTTTCAAGTGATTTTTCATATATATGGGCCTTTGTCCAAGCATTTATACAATGTTACATAAAAGCATTCTTGGAAAAGCTGCTTCCTGCTAAATTTCTTCCTAATGAAAATATGACATAATTATTCCATAGGTATCTGAGTTTTGAGAAGTCTACTAGCTCTGATCATGTGTATATACTGAGCAGATATCTATGACAGTCTAACATCTATAATTTCCCTTGAAAACTAAAATTGAATCACCTTGTCTTTACTCCTTAGGTTCAGTAAGTAATTTATAATTTTGCAGACACTGTCAGTAATAGGCAAAATACACAGTCAAGTGGATAAGTTCTAAACGGATGTCACATGAAGTCTTTTGAAAATTACATCATAATACAGGTACAGATTTTGAAATGTTCTTATTTTATATAGGGAACAAAATGTTATCAAATCAACTGTAATGGTAGTTGTACTGCTTCAGGGTCTATTATACTTCAAATTTAATCTGTGTTTTATAAACTTGAGCATGAAGCCACAGCTAAAAGAAAAAGAAATGTGTAAGAGTCAGGAAGCAGAAAAGTTGGAGATGAGAGGTCAAACCAGTCAGATTTGAAAGACCTGTTAGCAGAAAGTTTGAGGGGAAACACCAAGAAGTGAAATCATACATTTAACCCTGAGGGGGTATCAAATGTAGGCGATTTCTGAGCTCCTCCAGGTTTTAGTGGAGCTAGATATAAACGTCAGAACATAAATTGGAAAGGCAAGTTGCTTTCTTTTCAGTTTTTCCTTTTAAAAATAAGACACAGCATTATACATTTCTCACTGCCTTTGGCAAACATTTCAAAATACAACATATTTTTCTATACCATAAGACTAGAACATTTTCAACAAACTTGTAACTAGGAAGCCAACATTTTACTTTCTTCAAACATGATCTTTTCCCACCAAAAATAGTTAAGTAAATATTACAACAGTTCTTATAATCCCCTGGAGATTCATTCTAAGATTTTCTACTTGATAGCTACATAGTGTAAACATATTTAAAGACTAGATAAAATGTGCCTTTTCCCCCAAGCAGTGTTCAATCCAAGGATGCATCCACATTGAAACAAACTGACTGAACTATAACATGAGTGTTTTAGTCTTAAGCATGTATTGAAAGTTATAAGCATACACACAATATAACTTTAAGTTCTATATATCTCAAAACTGAACCTTAGTGACACACACATTCACACATACATGCAAATTACTTTATATCAAGTACTGTGGCAATGGATGCCATTTTAAAATTTAATTCACTATCAGTTAATTTTAGAACTTTATATTGTATTGTACCTTCTTAGCTGAATCTGTCCTAATCAATGGTGTTCACAATAATAAACTTATTGTCACTTTAAGACAAAGGCAAAATATGACACAGTGAGGAATGCTATTGGTGTATCACTACATTTTCTGGAGTGAATAATAATAAGTACGCAAGTTTTGAAATAGGCACACAATCTCCACGCCCATCCTTTACAGAGGTCACTTTAAATATAACAGCTAGCTACTATTAGTCAATGTTAATGAGCAGAGAGGATGGCTTTTCTTAAAGAACACAGACACACAAACACAAGTTCATCAATGTGCATTCATGTTTGCACATACTCACAAACAACGACAACAACAAAACTAAGAAGGCAGAAGACTTAAAGGGGAGGAAAGAGTACAGAAATTTGTCTTTTATAAACTCTTAAATGGAAATAAATTAGAGCTATAGACAAATTTGAAATGACTGAGTTAATCAGGCTTTAATGTAGTTAATGAATTTTATGACATCCCAGTATACAGAATTATGTGGCATTTTGACTAATTTTTAATAGTTGCTACTACTGTGAGGATATTTGGGATTGAGATATAAAAACAATGGTTAACTTTAATTTTAACCTATTTTTACAATTAACAATTTTCTAAATTGTTCTTATGGTGGCATCATTAAAAGTAGTCAGTTATAATGTATGGGTAAATTTTTATATGTTTTTATTGTGATTAAATAAATGATAAGAGTACCAAGTACCCATATATATTGACCAACTGGGATTTAGCCATAACAAATAGGATCATCAAATCAGATACCTTAACTGTATTTTAGTAGATTATGTTCAAAGTGGTCAAATATTTAGATATATATGTTTTCCTAATGTTACATCAATTTTTAAAGGTTTTTTAAAAAAGCAAAGTTACTAAGAATGCTTTAGTTCTAAAAGCTGTATTTGGGACCATTATACTGACATCATAAAGCACTTCTTTCTAGTTTTGTTTTTGTTTTTGTTTTCCTGAGACAGGGTTTCTCTGTGTAGCCCTGGCTGTCCTGGAACTCACTTTGTAGACCAGGCTGGCTTCAAACTCAGAGATCCATCTGTCTCTGCCACCCCACTGATGGAATTAAAGGTGTGTGCCACCACGACTGGCTCTTTCCAGTTCTTAACATGATACATATATATATATATTTTCAATATATGTTATTAACTCAAACTAATTTTTATTCTGGAATGAATTAAGCTGATAATGACACTAAAATAAAATTCAATATTTTTAATAAAATAGGTTAAGAGGGGAGGTGATGTTCTAAAAATACATTAGTTCTCTGTTTACGAGGAATTTTAACATATAATCAATGACATCAGTCAGAGGAACGGTTTACTCTAGAGCCCCAAATTGCAGGCACATGTAATGAGGCAAGTGCCCTTTCTTGTTTGTGGTGCCTTTCAAAGCTAGTTATTTGGCAGCTTGCCTTCAGCTGGTTGCTCTATGTGTAGCTGAAAACAAAACGAAAAATAATATGACCCAACAGCCAATAAAAATATTAAAATAAAAATGGGATGGTGAAAAATGGAAAAAGCCCCCTTCCTCCCTCCACCCTCCAAAAAGGAAGAAGTGTAGGCTATAGACAAAATCTTGCCAAAAAATGTTAGAAACATATTTACTTTGAGGGATCCAACTCTACTAGCACCTCCTTTGCTTTCATCCGGCCGTCTAATTTGCTACAATGAGGGAAGATGGGTAAAAAAGACAGAATAAAGAAAAAGTGAACTTAAATTTTTTTCTACACATTAGTAAGCAGTACATGCAATACATCGATTGACTTAGGCTCCTCTTCTAAGATCAAGGGTTAACTAACCCGAAGCTACACGACATGCTCTGCAAATAGATTGCTAGAATTCAGTTCTGGTACGTCACTATTCCTGAGAGGAGGAAATCGGCACTTACTTTTGGTTATCTTGGGGACTTCTGATGAAGCAGTATCTGGAGTAGTGTTACATTTGCATTTAGCTTACAAAAAACAAAGAATTACAAATATACCTATGCACGTTCTCTCTTTCAGTGTTTAAATGTCTATTCTATTGTAATATCAGAAAACATCAATGGTATGACAAGAAACATGAGTGTTCTTCAAGTGAAAAGGTCAGTCCCAACAAGCATCATGCTTACTGGTGACAGTGAGGCTCCTCTGCTTGCCAACCCAAGCATAGAGGCTGTTCAGCTGTCATTATGATTCCCAATTAAACAACCATGCTGCCAACCAGAAAATTTTAATGCCAGACCAGTGTTAGATATGTTTACTCCTTCAGAGCACTTTCTTATTTCATCTGAATTTTTCCCTCAGATGAAACAGGGTAAGTAGAGTCTGGTGTGGTGGTGTGCACTTACAATCCTAGTTCCAAGGAGGTTGGGTAAACAGGATAGTCTCAAATTCAAGGCCACACTTAGTTACACAGGGATAATGTGCTTATTCAGGTTTGAGTGTGCATGCACAGTGCACTCCCGCCAAACACCCTCTCAAACACACTCACTCACTTGCTATTTAAATTCTTGGATCACACTACTATGAGTTTAAGAAAGTACACAGAACTCAAGACACAAAATCTTGGTAAGTAAAATATTTCATAGGGAAGATTCAGACCAAGTGGTTTACACTCAGTCCTGTACTTCACATGGAAGAACTTTAATCACCATGGGACAAGTTAACTGTGAGGCTATCCTTACGTTGGCAGACAGCACAACTATCAGTATGATGACAAACCCAGATGTTAAAGTCGTTAGGAAGATAATATTCTCTGGATGTAAAGATAAGATTATTGTTATGGTGTCTCATAATAGCATATGTAAGTTATTGGGGGATACTGAGGAAATGAAATTCTTATTCTGAAAAAACAAAAACAACCAAGCAAACCCCATAACCCGCCCCCAACCAATCACAAGTAGCTTTACACACAAGAATTATATCAGCATTTGAAATGAAGTTTTTTCATTTTTTAAAACAAATTCAGCCTCAGCTGTTTTGGCTAAAAGATAAGTAGTCAATTCTCACTTTTATTAGTGAAACAGAATTGTAAAGTTAAGAAATAATTGAGAAGAACCCCAAATGCAGAGATTTTATCTTTGCATGCTTTTATCTCAAAGAACAGCTTACTGAAAAGGCTATTTTCTGCCCTAAGTGGAGACTTACAGAACCTGCATTATAAAGATACTCTTGGTAGCTTCCTATAAAATGTAGACCATAACGACTCATATTGTTTCTAAGAACATTTAGAAGCACAAGCAATTACAATTTTCTGCATTGTCCTTTTCCTCTAAAGCTTAAAAATACATTAAGTTGGCAGGATGAGGCATCCTCTTCAAAGCTACAGTAGCTCTTGATTGCTGCTGATACTTTAAAGTTACAGTCCTTTAACAGGCCTGGGCATATATAGGGCTGGAAAAAGGTGCTTATAAAAGGAGGGTTATGGACATATAAATGTATATGTCTATAAATTTTTCCATTTATGATATGATTGCTTATTTGTTTTAGACAGATCTTGCTGGGTAGCCCAGTATGGACGAAAACTTTCTGTGTAGCCTAGTCTGCTTTTCAATTTACAAGTCCTCCTGCCTCAGCATCCTAAATGCTAGGAGTATAGGTATGTGACATAATACCTGGCATTATGAAACAAATTTTACCTTCTAATGTATCTACAAATCAAATAAATGTTTTCTAAATTGGTTCCATTACAAATTCAAGCGTGAGTACAGAAACTTAACATTCTACATGCCCAGTGTTATCTGATATTGGATACTAAGCAAGGTTGGACCTGGTTAGTATTGGGATAGGGAAATTTAGATAAATTATGGAGATGATATGTAGACTTTTTGTTTATATATGTATTTTTACTTTATTTTTGAGAATACATTATAATTACATAATTCCTCGTTCCCTTTTCTCCCTCCAACTCCTCCCCCTCCATATATATATATATATGTATAGATATATATATATATCCTTCCTTGTTCTGCTTCAAGTTCATAGCCTCTTTTTCTCATTAATAATGGAGATTTTGAAAATATGTTTGATATTAATTTTACGGTCACAGTCTTTTAAGTTACTAGGAAAAAAGCCTTCACAGAATCAACACTGTTCTCAAAGATATAAGTGGTTACAAACTAAGTTTCATATTAATTGTTTTGTGACTCAAAAAATAGATAATAGATCTTATGATAAAAAAATTTCATAACGAAGTGGAAAAATAAAATTGCTAGACTGTGTGTTTACCCATGTTCTGTGTCCATGGGTGTATGCAAAGGCTGTAGGAAAACCACAGTGCTGTTCTTCAGGTGCCATCAATATTTGTTTTGAGACAGTCTTGCATTGTCCTACAAATCATCAAGTAGAGTAGTCTGGCTGCCCAGCAAGCCTAAGAGATCTACATATCGTCACTACTATAGTAATGTGACTTCATATGTATACAACACACCCTTGGCTTTTTCTCTTTTTTAAAATTTGAGTTCTGGGTCTCAAACTCAGATGCTCATTCCTGTAAGACAAATGCTTTCCCAAGTGACCTGTTTCTTCAGCATGAAGTCAATATATTTAAAACTCAATGTTCTAATTTATTCTAGCCAAATTTTAATTGCCAATTATAACAGACAAGTGTGAAAGAAACTTATAGTTAGTTGAAATATTTATCTTTTAATGAGAAAGGGCAATCACAGCATAGTAGCACCAGGAGTTACTTTACTTTTCATTATAACGCTAAGAGTCTTACCTTATTATCTATGTTCATTCTACTTCTCTATGAAGCTCATTCTCCTGGAGAGGTTAAACTGCTCTATGTTTACAGAGGTTTACTAAACACTATCCAAAATGCTTGGGAACAGAAGTACTTAAAAGTTTGTAGATTTTTAATATTATTGAACACCTGCATAGACTATTTGCTAAATATCTCTATTTTTAAATTAAAAAATAGCCTGAGATATGAAACTTATGAAATGTCAGTCATATAAAATATTCATTTTTTTTTTAGTATTTTAGATTTCTGGTTTTGGGTTATAGATATTCAATCTGTCCCTTTTATAACTTCTTTTGTAAATTTCTAGAAACGAGATGATTGGTTAAAACAAGCATTTTGTGTTCTCTCTTTTCCTCATCACTGACTCTTTCGGTGCACACTATATAAACACATTTCATATTCTCATGGCACTGCTACTGCAGCACACTGACAACAAGAATTTCAAACAGTAATGAATCTGGTGGCAATATCTATGTGGTTTTCAAGGTTTTACAAGATTTCTAGTGAGGGTATGCTTTTGTTCGTCTGTTTTACCAAATGAATTTGTTTTTGAAACGCTTCTTAACTTTCAATCACCTTATTTTTTCTGCATGACTAGAAGGGTTCTAACAAACTATTAAACAGATTTGTTGTAAAAGTTTTTTGTTCAAATGAGCTGCATTATCATTAAATCTCCAGTTTATAATGTGGTGTTTGATATGCAATGACCCTAAAATTTTCACTAAGTGAATTTCTGAATTCGTGTTTTCTCCTCAATTAAAATAGAAGGAACAGTTGATAATTCTGAAATTTAGCCCAGAAAATATCTAATTTTAGGATATCAATCATATTATAATATTAAGTTATAAAAATGGTTCCATTGACATATACTATATTAAAATCAACAATGGAAACTGATTCATATTAAGTTGTGACATTAGTTCTGCAAAGGCTATTTTTTGTAGCTATATGGATATATTTATATTTGTGTTTAGATTAAAAACTGAATAATATTCCATACAGTAAAAGTGGCATATTTTTAGTATACATTTATCAGCTAAGGGACACATCTTGCTTATTTTCAAGTGCTGGATACCTCTTCCAGATGGGTAAACAATAAAGACTTATTCCAATTGTATAGGCAGTGCATAGGCTATTCTAACACTGAATTTTCTGACAATATTCCTGTGCCACAATGCCTACTTATAAGATCCACCTACCTCTGCCTATGAATTCTGGGATCAAAGGCACTTTGATCAAGAGTCTTTATCTTATAAACAACATTTTATAACAATTATTTTTCTAAGAATGTCATATATTTTCTAAAATGAATGTGCATATTACTATTTTGTTATTAGCTTGTTTGTTTATAGAGACAGTCTTACCATATAGCCCAGAAACTAAGTTGCTGTCCTGGAATTCATTATATAGTTCAGGTTGGTCTCAAACTCAGTACTCATGTGTTTATCTCTCAAATATTATGATTTTAGATGTGGGCCATCATAACTGCCTTACATACTTCTTTAAAGTAAAAAAAAAAAGACAATTACATTTACAGTTTGTCTAACTATACAACTGTCAAATTCCACACCCAATGGCATTTATTTATTATTATTTGTTTATTTACTTATTTATTTAATATATATCTAGGTGTCAAATGTGATTTGAAATTTTTTATCTCAGGGTGGTAAGTGAGTCACTATGGAGAAGTGAAGGTCAGTCATTGAGAACCATAGCTCAAGTTTTGGGCTCATGTTCTTTGTTTTCAGAGCCACCATGCCTACTGCATCATGATGGAATGTATCTCCTTACATTATGAGTCAGAATAAACCTCTGTCATTTAAATGGCTTCTATCAGGTATTTGGTACTGAGGCTGGTAAGTCACTCCGATGATAAACTTGGCTACGTCTTTTATGTAACTTTGGAACTTTTGTAGGAAGTAGCAAGAAAATGGTTAGAACTCAGCCCGAGGGCTCTTGAATGATCTAAGTAAAATTCACTGGGCCATTTGGGGGCAGTAACGAAGACCAGATTGCCAACAGAAATATGGCCAGCGAAAACTAGGATCATGGAGTGTCAAGAAACAAACAAGGATTGTATGAGATTTTTTTTTTTCTAGAAACCATTTAATCTGGTGCTGTGAAAACAGGAAAGGTACCCTGCCTCTAAAACCTCCAGGGTGTAAACATTTCAACTCCTTTAAAAGCTCATTTCAGGACAGTCCTTGGGAAGAGTATTGTGATTAAGTGGGTTCATATGGAAAATGTTTTCTCAGGTTCAACTCTGTAAATGCTTTGAAGCTGCTCCCTGTTACCTGTCATGTTCTCAGCAGAGCTTGGCATTGTAGATACAGTATTGGTTTTGAAGAGAAGAAGAATGTTTAATGGCTATGATGTTCCAGAATGCTGTTTCAATATCCCTAAAACAGGCTGACAAGAGCTGGCAATGTGTAGCACAGTTGGAATGCCTACAAAGAGGCCCCTAGAGGCCATTACGCAAAGCTGGGAATAGGAAGCCTAATTCAGTGAAGGTCCCATGTCTCCAGAGATTCTAGGGGACTGTCAGTCATTTGGTCACAGTAGGAAAAACAAGAACTAGAAAAAAAATAGCAGTAACAATCAGATGTGGAAGTATACACCATAGAATTAAACTATACCGGGCAATGAGGAAGGAGGACCTCAGTCTCAAGGCCAACAAGGGATACCTGGCAAGATCTTGTCCAAAATGAAATTCAAAACATTTAAACAAATTACTCCTGACAGCTGAGCTTAGACTGATCCACTGTTTAACTGCTACATAGCTTTAGTGATAAAAGTAGTTCAATGAACCTTAGATAATTATAAGGAATTATAGGGCACAGTCCAGCTAGCTGACAATCACTATCAACCATTAGAGAGGGTACTTCATTTAATTATCATCACATATAAAGCATAGGTTACATTGAAATGAATGAAGTAAATTATCAAAATTCTGTAAAACAGAATTTCTTAGAAGAACTAAAATAACATAAACAATACACATAAATTTATTGTTACTACATTGTCAACTGACTTATCAAAATATGCCTAATTTTGCTAGTTGTATATTGTCTAATTTGTTAGAAAGAAAATAAGAGAAAATCTTTTAAATGTCAAAATTGTTTTGATGTCAATAAAGTAAATAACAAAAACAAAATGAAGAAACAACAACAAACTTCACAAAAATATATCAAAACAAAAAAGAACTCCACCTATAAGAAATTAGAAATTATCTATAGATATAAAAGAGAAGGGCCTGGAGAGAGTTCTCAGTGGGTAAGAGCACTTGTTGCTATTCTGGGGGACCTGGGTTCTCTTCCCAGCACCCATGTGGTGGCTCCTAAATCCCCATGACTCCAGTTCCAAGGCATCTGGTACACTCTTCTGACTTCCATGTGCACTAGGCACACATATGCTGCACACATATATATGCAGACAAAACATGTATAAATATAGACTAAAAATAAATTATAAAAATACCTATAGAGATCAGGCATCTAATGTGATTTATGAAAATAATCTGGCGTATTGACAGGATTTCAGCTAAATCTTGATATGCATTTGTGGTAGTCCAGCAATATTAGTATGATTTATTTTAGGAAATAATGAAATTTTGAGTTTTTAAATTTGAAGTTCTTTAATATTTTCCTTTTGCTCTTTCTCTCCCTCTTTCCTTCATTCTCTCATTTTGATCCTTTTCAATCTGTAGCACTAAGGAGCAAACCCAGGCCCTGTGCTTTCTAACCTAAGTGTTCAGTAACAGAGCCATATACTTCTCAGACACAAAATCCTTCAAGACTTAAGTTTACCAAAGTAATTTTAAAAAAGATGCCATCTTCACCCACTGTTGGCTTATTACTTAGAAGAGGGTTTCCTGAATGCCAATTAGTTTTCAAGCCTTTTTGGGAAGCATTGGTTCTTACCCCGTTGCAGAAGTAGTATCACACTAAAAGTAAATGTAAGTGTTGTTTGAAAAATTATTATTTGGGGCCATTTGTCTTTAAGTCTTTATTTAATATGCTCTCATTTTGAATCAGAGGAAGTAACTATTTCTTGCCTAATAATCAGTCTGAAAGGAAGCATCAGGATGAATCATTTATACAGAAAAAAGTATTTATAGTCATTTTTAAAAAGGTTAGGTTTCTTTGGCTGAGGATACCGGTATAATATTGTCTCTGTGAAAAACATGGAAGAAATAATATTCAACATACATCATTTTGACCAGAGGACTTTCTAGAAACACACCAGTTTAGCTGCTTGATTATTCTTTTCCCACTACTACCTAGGACCTGTGGAGGTTGCCTGAAAACCTTTTAATAGATCAGACGGCCAGTTTTACTGATACAATTAAAATATTATTTCTCTTACCACCTGTACTGACATTTCATTGATGGCACAAGCAATGGTGGTTTAACAGTATAAACTGAGGAAGTGAATCCAAACAGGACAAGTCATTGCATATTATTTACAGATATGTGCAGCTTAAAAAAACTTATCTATTATGTATACAGTGTTCTATTCACATGTACACTTGCATGCCAGAAGAGGGCATCAAATCACACTATAAATGATTGTGAGCCACCATGAGGTTGCTGGGAGGTCAGGACCTTTGGAAGAGCAAGCAGTGCTCTTAACCACTGAGCCATCTCTCCAGCCCTATTATGTACAGCTTTAAAAAAAGCTAGTTTCACTGAGGTGTGGTGGTGAACACCTGTAATCCCAGCACTTTGGGAGGCAGAGGCAGGCAGATCTCTGTGAGTTCACAGCCAGCCTGGTCTACAAAGTGAGTCCAGGATGGCCAAGGCTACAGAGAAACCTTGTCTAGAACCGCCCCCCCGCAAAAAAACCCGAAAAGGTTAGTTTCAGTAAATATTGTCCTCAACAAAACAGTTAATATTTATTTAATTAAACAAATTATGCCTTCAGTCTTGAATTTAATGAGATAGGCAGAATGAATAAAATACTTTTGTTATATAGCATAGAATGCTGTTGTCTTGAAAATAAAAACAAGAAACAACACAAAAACCCAAATAGAAGGGTTAAGGAACAATTAACAAAGTAAGATAATTCAGAATTACAAATTTATTAGGTACTTGTTTTTTTTTAAACAAATGAATAGTAAACAAAAAAAAGCTGAAATATCTGCTACCTCCCTCTTTTTATGCCAAACACTAGCTTCAAAGCAGAATCAGAATGTTAGAAAATGTATTTTTCCAACTATGAGCTCATAACCTTCAAAGGCTTCTAAAAATTTTAAGAAGAATTGAGTAGTCATTTTAACAAAGACAGTTTCTTAATAATGATGTCAACATTTGGAAGAATGTCTATCCAAATGAGACATACACATGTCCCTTAATTATCCCCAGGGAAAAGAACCATTCAAATTACAAGACACACAAATGTATCAGTGTATGGAATGGTAACAAACAGGGTTTCAGGAAACATATTTTTTTTTCATTATATATGAACTCATACAGTACCATGTATCTATATATTATAAAACAATAGGATATATTTTATAAATGAGCTATGTTAAAATTTTTGAGTTTGTTGATATTTGCTTTATTATAATAATATTTATTATAAACTTCAAATGTCACATATACAGCAACCAGAGAAAGGCTTGCAAATCTTTCTGCTTTAAATCCGCTAAGTAAAATTTCCACCCTTTAAACAAAACCACACATTTTTGGTGTGATATTTTAAAAATCCACAATTATGAGATCTACTAATATTGCACTTTTTTCCAATTATATAGCTATGTGAGCTGGATTTGTTCCCTCATATTTTTCAAGTAAATTAACATCACAATAGGTTGAATACACTAAAAGAATTCAAGTCTTCCATTAAGTCAGCAATATATAATAATTTTAAAATGTAAACAATGCCAAACTTTTCATTATTAATAAAGTATATATATTTGGTTTTGAAAAAGTTTTTTTCATAAAAATGAGATTTATGCTAAAATGTAAAAGGTTATTTTAATGATAAAGTTATTGGACAAATGTACAAAAAGGTCTCAGGTTTAATTTCTAGAAGAGTAAATATTGCTAGGCAAAACCCACATTAGTGGAATCTATTTCTAATTTTCATTAATCTTTTAAAATAGTTTGAGATCAATAAAGCTAAAGAACTGTTGCATTTGAATAGTCATGTGAGAATATTCTAAGAACTCCAAAGAGGGTAGAAAACTATACACCTAAAAACTTTTTTGTTTTTGTTTAGAAGTGTTTGAAAAATCTAATTAATTCAGGGGTTTTCAGTCTTTATGCTATTTGTTGATTTTACATGTGGACTCCAAAATTTCTATTCCATTAATGGAGAAACAAATATTAATGTTTGTTGAAATAATTTCAGAAATTTTTCTGATTTGTTTAGGCTCTTAAAAATATTAAAACATAATTTCTCAGCATCAGTCTTGATTTAGACAAGCATGACAGCAAGTAAATAAAATTAAATAGACTTCTTTTTCTTAGATTTTCTTAGCTAACTAGCTATATCACATAATCAACTCTTATTCAAAGAAAACTAGAGACAATATAGAGGAATTCGTAAAATAAGATAACATTACCAAGAAAAATTTCACAGGGGATAATATATGGTATTGGAGTAATAATTTAGTTTCCATAGGTTAACACAATCACACTGCCTCTTAGATCCATATATTGAAGGCTCAGAGTAATACAAATTCTATTTATTTATATTTTTGGAATATATATATATATATATATATATATATATATATATATATATATATAATGTATTTCACATGTGGGTGGGTGCATCCAGGTGCGTGAGTATGTGTTGCATGTGTACAGAGCTTGGAGGTTAATGTTGGATGTCTTTGATTAATTTTCACTTTCTATACAGATGAGTGATCACTTGATCTCAGAGCTCACTCATACAGCTAGTCTAGCCTGTCAGCGTATTCTGGCGATCCCTGTGTCTATTTCCTGTATGCTGGCATTACAGGTGTGCTGCCATGCCCTCTGGGTTTTTATGTGGGTGCTAGGAATCAGAACTTTGGTCTAATGATTGCAAGAAAAGCACTTTACTCACAGAGCTATTTCCCCAGGCTGAGTAAGATTACTTTACTCAAATAACAGAAGCCCCAAAGAAGTCCTATTTCAGCATTTTGCTTGAATACAAAATCAGACACTAATATATTGAAGGAATACAGCTTTCATGAAAATATTTCAATTATATTCTTTCAAGCAACTATATAAATTTTATTCAATTAGATATTCAATAGTGTTTATGTTTACTTTCTAAATATAACAAAAACAGTTTCCTGTAACTTTATGTATAAATTTCTTTACCTCCTGCCTATCACAAAATTCTCTTCTAATTTTTATGGCACAAGGGAATATGTGGCTACAATCGCAATTACCTTGTAAAAATGATAAAATTAATATGTTTGGAGTATATAACAATATTGGTCCTTAAAATATTCTCTATAATTTCAGTATTTTAAAAAGTTGTGGGTGCACGAAAATTTTGGTTTCTCTCTTCATTTAGATTATCATTATTTTCGAGTTCAGGTTTTTTTATTTGCTTGTTTCTACAGACTTTGTTGTTTGTCATAACTGAAAATGAACACTGAGCTTAATTGTAAAGCATGTTTATTTATAAGACATTCTCTGCTACAGACTTAATTCTTTTATTAAACTCTTTTTGGATAACTGTCATCATTGTAGAACTTGAGTGCTGTATATACTGATCTACTGCATACATTTCCCTCTCTCCTTCCCTCCCTCCTTCCTTCCTTCCTTCCTTCCTTCCTTCCTTCCTTCCTTCCTTCCTTTGACAGGGTTTCTCTGTATCCCTGGGTGTCCTAGAGTCACTGGCCCCAAATTTACAGAGATCTAACTGTCTCTACCTCCTGGAGTACAGGGATTACAGGTGCACCACTGTGTCTGGCTGCATACATTCTTTAGAATCAATTTAACATTTCACTACTTTGGCTTATACACTATTCTATTTATGGGTACGACAAGACAAATAGCCCAATTTGTTATCAAACATTTCTTACTCCCACAAAGCAAAGGAGTGGCATTCATTCCAGTAAGAATTCATCATAAGAAAATATCTGATGCAAAATAAGTTATTCTGATGAAAATAAAATATCAAATTATTCCACCAAAGAAATATTTGTTGGAGGAAATTTCATTCTATGAATAACTGTTATCTTTTCTTGTTTGTTTGTTTTTGTTTTTATTTTTTGTTTTTAGAGACAAGGTTTCTCTGTGTAGCCTTGGCTGTCCTAGACTGAACTTTTAGACCAGGCTGGCCTCGAACTCACAGAGATCTGCCTACCTCTTCCTCCCAGAGTGCTGAGATTACAGGGGAGCACCACTGAGGCCCTGGCTCATTTGTTATTTTTCAATATTTGACTGTCCTCATTGGATAGAGAAGAGTAGACAACTATTGCAACAAAGCCAACACATTATATTTTATATAGAGAGTTTCTTCTTTTTATAGATGGAAGAATTCTAAAGGATCAGAACACAAAGATATAATATGCAATATATACATAAATATGCATGTGCGTGCATACAGACACCCAAAGTGTTAAATGTTTAATATTGTCATTACCTGGAGAAATGAGTGCTCATATGTACATGGGAAGAAAGAGTTTCATCTTAGATATTACTCAGTATTAAAACTTACAGAAATAACCAACTAAAACCCTACAGAATAAGATCATTAGGTTTTATTCATTGCCATTTTTATTTATTTATTTGTTTTTGAGATGGTATTGTTGTGTAGCCAAACCCTCCTGCCTTAGAATCTTCAGGTGGGATCATAGATATATGCTACTATAGTTATGTGTTTTTTATTTATCCAATGCTGGAGGTGGACCTCAAATCATTGAGCATGTAAGTCAAAGTTTCTATTACCAAGCGAAACCCCAAATCTTTTATTTAAATTTCTACAAACACTTTAATGCATCTGAAGATAATTCTCCAAATATTTTGTACTCCTGCTGATGTGTCATAACATTTAGTTATACCTTATTATAATTTGTAGTAGCCTGTATTGTTTTCAAAGGCAGTAAATACCGCGTACTGGTTTGTTATTCCTTTCTTACAATTAGGTACAGCTAGTCTCAAATAGACATTAAACTCAGAAATATTAAGGATTTTGCCTAATGTAATGAAATTTTTAAGTAGAGAAGCAAGTATTGGAATCTACATCATCTATTATTTCCAGATTAAGAACTCTTTCTAAAGCTAATGAAAACTCATTTGCACATATATTTTTGTAAATGACACACTTCATGCTTAACCTGAAAATTAGGAAGGCAATTCTATAAGATTGACTAATACACACTAAGTTATAAATATTACAATAAAAATGCAGTATTAATAGGAATGGCAAATTTAAGATGTACTTTCAAATCTACATAGAATAGCACTCTTTGCATACTCAGACTCAACACCTTTACATCAAAATATAGTATCTTTCTTTAAAAAAAACTTGAAAATTAGTTATTTTTATTTTATATCTTAATACAGCCAACACTGTATCATCTTAGAAACTCGAGAATCGTTCTTTTTCATCTTCTCTTCTGTCCTAAAATTTTAGGATGCAGAATTTAAATACTTCATTCAGATCAGTGTTAAGTGCTAAAGTCTTGAGATTTAACCCTGAGGAAAATAGGATGGGGGCAGGGAAGCTGTGCTTAAAACGTAACATATTTGAAATGAGATGCTGATCACCAAATTAAAGGGAAGTCATGTAACAATGGAAAAATTTATGGAGAGTTGCTGATTGGTAACAAACGCTGTAAAGTGGTCATAGTTGAGCAATATGACTTTTAAAATGTCTTTTTAGTTAACAATCAACTTTTGGCTTTCATTCTTCATGGTCCTTAAGGGAGGTCTTACACACTTTATTCTTAAGTATTAACATTCAAAATAGTTTATTATATTAGTACTTTAACCCTACATCTAAATTTTATTTACAAAATTAAACAAGAACAAAATTTTATTATTTGGTTTCTTCCTTTATGTCTCATTCCTTCCTTGTTTTTATTTTTATTTTTGTTCTCACTTTATACCCCAGGCTGTTCTGGAACTTACTATATAGCCCAAACTGCCTTGTCTCTTGAGTGCTGAAATTACAGGCAAAACATACTAGACTGAGCTAATAATTTCAACCCTAAAGCATATATTCTAGTACTGGCGAAATTTGATAAAAACAATATTTTTTTTCTAGATTGAAAAAACTGGTGCTTTATTTTAATTTATGATCAATTTGAACATGCAAATATCAACCAATATCAGTATAACAAGAAGCCACTTGCTCTATTGTAGTCCTTGAATGAGCACAATAATTTCATAAATATTTAAAAAATTATTTTGCAATTTTACTATGTGGAAATTTAAAGTACAAGTAATTCTTAAAATTATATTTGCTATCTTCTTTGTAATGTAAAAAGATATAATGTTTTGAGGCTTAAGTACAATTTTAGGAGCTAGAGAGATGGCTCAGAGGTTAAGAGCACTGACTGCTCTTCCAGAGGTCCTGAGTTCAATTCCCAGCAACCACATAGTGGCTCACAACCGTCTAAAATGAGATCTGATGCCCTCTTCTGGCATCCAGGCGTACTTCAGGCAGAGCACTGTATATATAATAAATAAATCTTAAAAAAGGACAATTTCATGCAATTATGTTTAGCCTAAAATATTTTTCAAATACATTTATTATATAGCATAAAGGACAGGAAAAATATATTGTGTCTTTAGTAATTTTGTATTTTCAGCTGTTAGGTCTTAATATGTGATAGATTATTACATCTTATAGTGAAACTAAATTTTATTTTAAAATATTTTCTGGACTTTATAAAAAGATTATCTTCTACAATCAGAATTTACTGGAGTCCAAATTGTACATTATTTTATTTAGATGATATAATAAAATGGATAAGATTCTGTTTAATGCAATTTAGGTATTAAGAACTTCATGCTTTTATTTAGTTTAAAATGTGACTGGTACAAAAGTAGCAGTATAGAATGTATAGAATGTATTCATAGTTTTTCTTCTTTGGAGATTTATAACCTCAACTCTGAAATAATACAATTATTATTTATTACTTATTTTGCCACCTATCTAAATACAATAAAATACAAATATAACAGTGACATCATTGAGAATTTCCTGAGTATTCCAGTATCTGTCCTAGAATGTAAAACAAACTGCATTATGAGATAATTTCTAGTCAAGTGGAATTATAACTAATAAAATTATAGAAAACTTGGAATTGAGGGAGACAGTTGTACTCGATATTAAATCTGATTATGGAGAAAAAGGGCAATTTGAAAATTGTCAGGTTCTTATAATAAATTTAGTATATAGCTTGGTATCTAACACAATGTTCCATTAAATAAGAGAGTATTCTTTGGTTAACATTATTGGTTTCTTTATAAACAACTTGAAAGAACATGTGAGTGACACATTCAGAAGGTGGGTGTAACAGTACCTACGCTTCCCATCACCTACCATACACGCAAAATAGGCAGTACACACAGTTCAGAGACCAATTAAAAAAATAAAGACTAAGAAACTCCCACCCTCTCCCAAAGGTTGGCATTAAAACTTTCTTTCTAACGAATTTAGTTTTGTTTCCAAATAATAGGCAGCAACATTCCAAGTCGAGTCTGTTTGAAAAAAATTTTGGAATGATACTAGAGCAGTCAGGTACCCAAGCTAGAGAGTTCTTCTTTTTCTCTTTGGCAAATTTTTTTTGTTAAATATTGCTGATTATTGGCCAAAGATATATTCACCCTCAGAATAATTTTTTTTTACAAGTACACTGATAGGTTTCCTACAAAATAAGAGGCCTACCACAAAGAACAGATGTTATAGAAAGAGGTACCTTTACCTGTGACAGTAGTAGGCATATTGCATGAAATTCCCAGTTTTGTCATAAGATAATCTATGAAACAATGGGTGGTAGCTATCACGTGTTCCATTCACTTTACACAATATTTTGCATGCACCTCAATCTTGACTAGCATGGGAGCATTGGTTAGTTTTCTCAGAATTCACAGTAAAGAACATAAGATGCAAGGACCTGTACTTACTTTTGGTGTTGGACAGGAAGCTGTGGAGAGGCGAGAAGTAGCCTGAGCGCGTGGCGATTCTGAAGGAGTAGTGCTAAGGGAGGCTGTGTCTCGTGGGAGCACCTGAACACCACGAGAAATGATGGAGTCTGGAATCTAAACAAGAATGACTAGAGTTTAACACTATGAAAAGCCAACAGCAGTCAGTACCCACATCACTTTTTTTGGTCATTCTTGTTCTCGAACTCTCTACAATTAGTGTCACTTACTATGTATAAGCAGATGTAATATTAGATTCAGACATTATTATTTTTTTTTTAGATTCAGACATTATTACATTTCTTTCCTGGCAAATAAAATACCATGAAACACTTTAGTGAGTATTCTAGCATTAGGATGTTAGGCAGACATATAAGTCATGCAATAACTAGCTCTGATATTTAATAGTTTGAATTCTTGAGCAAGAAACTCCTAGATTTTTTTATTGTTTCATTTTCCAAAATTTCAACTTCTCAGCTTCTAATTGGCCTTATGGAAATCATCAACTAGCTATTTTGAGCTCCTTCATCTCCATTAGGTTCCAGTCCGTGCCTGGAATGAGAGCAGGGGTTAGAGGAGTGTGAGTCTTCGTGTTTGTTTCCCCACTTCCCCTCCAGCAGCTGTCAGAGGTCAGCTGTGCCTCTCAGCTACAGGCAACAGTTCTGCTGGTGTATGTACAGCCTTCTCTGTGACAGCAGGTTTCTTGGAACTCTCAGGATCCCATTTGCCACAATTCAAATACAAACAGTAGAATTTTTTTGGTTACTAATTCCATAGGAATCTATATTGCCTTCCTGTTTTCTCTAAATTCAGTGCAAACACACTTTCCTTTATTAAAATCTCTATTACTTATTTAGGTGTGCAATCTCACTTCTGCCACGGCCCTAATGAATATATCATTTTCAGCAAGAAATTCTTTATTTGAAAAATAATTGTAGCATCTGGCTCCCTGGATTATTCTGATGATTAAATATGATAATATATATAAATTACTTAGCAGTATTAAATAGTAAATATTTAATAAATGTTGGCTATTAGGTTATATCTATCATGAAGATTGACATGACTGAATATCACTATCCCAAAAATACAAACAAAATGAGAAATAATATAGATAATTTTAAATATAGATATTTATGTTATCAACCTCATTACTTTATGTAGAGGAATTTTAATCAAGTAACATAGCTGCTTTGAAAAGAGATCATTTCCAAAGACCTTCTAGGGCTATGTGATCCTGCTGGAAGGCAGACACACTCTGCATTACAGTGTGATCCTGCTGGAAGGCAGACACACTCTGCATTACAGTGTGATCCTGCTGGAAGGCAGACACACTCTGCATTACAGTGTGATCCTGCTGGAAGGCAGACATACCCTTATTATGCACCTTGAGTCCCCAACAAGAGAATGTAAGGTTAGTTTATAGAAGGAAGCAGCCATGATTGAGAGTGAAGTCTAATTGAGGGGCAGACAAAGTGAAAATCAGAGAAGTATTTGACAGAATGAGTCAGAGACAGGATACACTCAATTCTCAAAAGAACAGGAAAGATCCTTCTTGAATACATTGGCACAGGAGACAACTTCCTGAGCAGAACACCAATAGCACAGGCACTAAGATCAACAATTAATAATGGGATCTCATGAAACTGAAAAGCTTACTCACAGCAAGGGACAGCATTATTCAAATAAAGCAACAAGCTACAGAATAGGGAAAGATCGTTAATATATCCAAGTCCAAAAGAGGGCTAATATCTGTTAATATTTAAAACACAAAGAACTAAACAACAAACAAACAAACAACACCCAGCCCCCAAAAGCCAAAAAACTAAACAAGAAAGAACAAGTAACCCAATTGAAACAGGGTTCAGATTAAACAGAGTCTTCTCAAAAATGGAAACACAAATGGCAAGAAGTACTTAAAGAAATGTTCAACTTTCTGAGTAATCAGAAAAATGAAAATCAAAGCTACATTAAGAGTTCATCTTTCACTAGTTAAAATGGCCAAGATCACTAAAACAAGTGAGAATTTATGCTGGAGAGGATGTGGAGTAAGGGGAGCATTCATCCATTGCTGGTGGGAGTACTCACATGCATAGTCACTATAGAAACCAGTGGGGCAAGTTTCATTGAGAAGCTAGGAATCGATTTGTCTTTTAATAAATAAATTTATATCACTCAACATATAGACAAAAGACTCCATATCACACAACTCAGACACTTGTTCAACCATGTTCATTGCAGCTCATAACAGCCAAAATTTAGAAAAAGACTATATGTCTGTCAGTTCATTTACACAATGGAATATTACTCAGCTGTTAAAAAGAATGAAACCATGAAAATTTCAAGTAAATGGATGGAACTAGATAAAATCCTGAGTGAAGTAACTCAGGTCCCTAAAGACAAATATGGTATGTATTCACTTATATGTGGATGTTAGCTCTTAAGTCTTTGATAAGTAGAGCATATTCCATATACTGCAGAGATTATGTATAGAGTAAGGGAATAGAAAAGAGGATTGGATCACCCTAGGAAGGGGAAATAGAATGGATAGTTATGGATGGATTGGAGGGGAGACTAGAATGGGATGATAAAATAAGGAAGAAGATGGGTGCTGAAAGAGAGAATAAGGGGAGAGAGAGCTAAAACTAAGGGCCATTTGAGGGTTTATATTGCCAAATAACAGGTAAGATGGCACCTCAACTAGACATGTTTCATCATCAGACGAAGCCTGTATTTCTTGGGATAGGGTACATCTAACCCAGCTTTGGCCAGAGTGGCCCCAGGGGAACCTCAAAACAACCCAAGTCATTGACAAGGTTATTGGTTGCTCTCCACAAACTGATTGTAAGACCCTATTGCTGAAAACAATACCTACACAACTCACTGAACAAGGACAAGTAGAATTTGTGCCTACTTACAGCCTTCACTCAATACTGGTATCTCTATCTTCCATTCAAAATTTCTTTTTTTATAATATATTTCATTATAGTAGGACTTGTTTTCATAGTACCAAGTTGGTACTTCATGGGGTGTACGCTTCTTCATTCAAATTAAAATTAAACAGAATTTGTGCCCCAGTACTTCAAATAAAGCCAGGACCAAGAATCACTAGCTCTGATTAGTTTGAATATGTATTATTTGAAGTAGTAACTGTGGTTAGATGAAACTGAAATGCTGATTATATTAAGCTAGCCTACCCAAACTATATGAGGAAAATGTATGTTGTGCAGTATTAGAAAGAGAGAGTGGGAAATGTCTGCCAGGCAGGAAGTCAGAAAGTTTGGCAGAAAATAATAATATGATCATGATAACTGCCAAAGAGTCGGTACATTAATTGATCAAGTTTTTCTTTTTGATGATAAGAACAAAATTACTTAAGAAAGTAAAGTAGTAATAAGTGCAGTTCGAGCTAGGTTTCAAATTCTTTATAGCCTGAACCAATCTATTTGTACTATATTAAGAACTGTCAAGAATATTAAAGGCACTCCTTTTATTTTATTGATTGTGAACCTCATTCTTCGGAGGGAAGGTATAAAGAATAAGAGCATTAGATGACTCATCATTTAGCAAAGGAATAAAAATTAATTCTAACTAAAAACTAAATACCTGTTAAAATGACTGATACTCTATTACTTACAAATGAGTATTAAATCCCAGGCAATTAATTAGTTCCTGGGTCCTACAATGAAGACATTCACTTATAGAATTTTGGCGCTATTTTCAAATTAGTTCTCCTAGAAAATTGGGCGACAATAATTTACATCAATCATATGTGATAATTACCTTCTTTCTTTCATATGCACCTAAAATGACAGTAGATATGTAAATCCTTGGCCAAATTGAAGATAAATGTTATTCAAATAATACTTAGGAGATTGTATTTTATTATCTTTCAAAGACTTATTTTTATTATTTTTCATTTTGTGTATATGCTTATGTCTGTTTGTAGGTAACTGCATATGAGGACAAATGCCCAAGGAGGTCAGAATATTTTAGTTGGGGTTAAAGGTTGTTGTGAGCTATCTAACATTGGTGCTTGGAAAAAAACTCAGGTTTCTCTGAGGACATCATGTGCTCTTAACTACTGACTCATTTCTACAGCCTTCATATAATTTTGAGGATATAATATAATATTATTAGAATATGGTTAACTATAATATTGGTTAAATTGCAGAATTTTACAATGATTTTATTTCAAAAGCTCAGAATGTTTTCAATAATCACTATAAGAGCATTATAATATGTAAATTAAAAAAGACATGTTTCAAATTTGGTACCTTCACTAATTCACTAATATTTCACTAACACTCACTAATATTAATATTAACCACAATTTAAATTTGCTATGTGATTTTTGACAAATCCACGTTTATTTTCAACCAGATATGTCTTGTTGAACGTAAGTATTATATTATACAGTTGATAGTATTATCTTTCAAAAGACTGCTTGTATTAAATTGTTGGGTTTGTCTCAAAGTTATATATATATATGTTTTATAATTCCAAACACATAAAGCCAAATTTCACCTGATAAATAAATTAGTGTTCATTTACTTTTTTCCTTTTATTTCATATGCATAGAATGGACAGAAATAGTTTTTTTGTTTTCTACCCTTGGTCTAAATTATTATTGTTAAATTATTTATATTTAATAATTTAAAATTGAAATATAAATTTCTTTGTTTTTTCATGAGTTAAAAAACTACATGTATCTTTACATATTTGTTTCTAAAGATGAATAATCATGGAATCTACAGATTGAGCTATCAGTAGTTGCAACGAGAACACAGTGAAGGAAAATAAAATGAGATGTAAATTCATGAAAAAGAAAGCTATTACAAATTAAATATTAATTTGATGAAGCTTTTTAGATGGTAGGACACAATGCACGTTTCCTAAGAGGCCATCTAAACTAAGCTAGTCAATTTATTTAAAGGTATTCAATAAAACTGTACAAACAAACAAACAAACAGCCCAGACATCCAGGGCAATGAATTTCTTAAAAGCTATGAGATGAAAGGTCATTGTTACAAATTACAGAATTTTAATGATTGCAGAGTAATTTAGGCATAAAGGAATCCATTAAATCTGATTGAGTATACTTAATGACCCTGAAGATCCTTCACAATAAAATGACTAATTTCCACAGGTGATTGCCCATCTACAAATAAAGGAAATATGATATATATATTTCCAAAATCATACTTCAAATGGCATTGTCTTACCCGTTCATCTGCACTGTCTGTTGCATGATGGGCATAAGTGATGAGACCAGGGATGGGCTGCCCATGATGTGCCATGAAAACAGCAGGACTGGTGTAGGATGGATACTTCTAATGTATAACACATAACAATTATGAATACAACAAGAGCAAAACATGAAATTATATAAGCAATATGACTAAAAGAAAGAAGGAAAAACAAATGGGACAATGAAGTGCCAAATTTTTAAATTCAAAGTGACAAAATCAGCTTTGATTTTTATATGTTGCAAGTATTTTCCTTTACAACCAAAATTGATGGTCATTTTTTACCACTAAGGGTAAAAAAGAAAGAACAAATAATGATTTTAAAATGAACCTATATTATTAATTGGATCCACTAAAAAGTTCAATTCTAGTACTTAAATTATATAGTTAGGATTTAATAGATTATTTAAGGATCTACAGAAAGAATCAGGTAGTGTTCAATGAAAGAATTATATATTGATTACCTAGTAGATCTGAAAAAGATTTTTATGTGATTCTAGTCTGTTTGTTTTTAATAAGAAATTCAGAACTAAACGATAAAAAAAATCTTTATAGATCTAAAAACTGATATCAGTAGTATATACTAAAATAACTATAAAGTAGTATTAAGGAATTATATACTGCTAAAAAAGATTTGATTAAACACTCTCAGATGTTGACTTTATCAAAGTTCTTACAGCACAATAAATCCTGGTTTGGTTCAGAACAATTATTGAATAAGTTTATTTCCCTGAATGCTAGCAAAATAGTAACCAAGTAATTATTTTATTACATTTATTATAATAAACAAATAAACTTTTTAAAAATTAAAAAGGATTTTCTATGGTCATAGCCAAAATATCAACATGACCTACAATTTATAGTAATTAAATTGCAACCTATATAATATCAACCAATGAATGATTATCATTCCTAAAAGAGATGTGCTACATTCTAAAGATAGTGAAACAAAGCAGCTGAATTTTACTAGTTTTAAATAATGGTATAAACCACGTTCTGTGACATTGAGATGACCAAATTTACTCAATTAGCTCATGGTACTATATTCATTTCAAAATTAATCTGAAGAAAGTTTATAAATGTTGGTGCCATCTAAATATTTAAATTACTTTATTAAATTAAAGGAAAACATACTAATTTCTTCTCTATACCACTAGGATAAATTGTGTTTTGCAATATTCGAGTAAATATTTAAAAGTCTCTTAAAAGACCTGTCTTTAAATTTTTTAGTGGGAGATAATCTTCTTGTTGCCTCGGGAATTATTTCTGTATCTTCACACCAGGCAAAAAATCATAAATTACTCTTTTTCAACTAATTCCAAGAGTCATCTTTTAAATTTTGTTTAATGTTTCCTTAAAAATATGTGGAATTTTGATATTTTAATGTACTTACAATCACTGAATATTTAATAAAAATGGCAAATTGAAAGAGTTCTTAAATGTCCCAGTAGCTATAACTTCTTTAGGTAATGACGTATTGCTAATGCCTTAGAGCACAGGCAAACTCCCGTGCTTACAAAGAATCTGTACCAGGACACAGTGATAGAATTTAATGGCTATCCCAGTTCCACTTTCAGGATGCTCTTAACAGTGTTAAACTTATGGAAGGGTGAGATGGAAAGAGGGATGAAATCAGGAATTGACCCGTGGGTGCTTCAGAATGCTTTCTCAGCACTTACCTTTGCAGCAATAGCTGCTGCCGTTATGTGAGATGAGGAACTATCTTCTGTTGAAGCTACACCACTGTCTTTCTTCTCTTCTTCCTCTTCTTCACATTGAACCCCTTTGTCTTCTGTCTGTTTGTGGGGGCTAGTTGTAGGAGGTGGGGAGAGAGGAGGTGGTGGGGAAGGTAAATCTTCAAGTTCATCATGCACCTCCTTTACTTTTACAATGGCATCACGTAAAAGGTCAATGGCGTGAGGTAGAGCTGGCAGTATGAACTGAAAGCATTCCTGCCAGAGACAAAAAGTAATAAAATTTAGGCTTTTAAACGGACATATAAAGTGGTGGCAGTCAAATTGTTTCTTAATTTTGGACTTGTATTTCCATCCATCTCAAGAATGAATCATATTCAATACATCTTTTTAATGTGAAACATGGAATAACCACAGTATAAGGTATTCTCCATATGTTAGAGGTTATAGTGCATAAATGAGTGCACACTATGCTTTTAAGGTACAATTTTGATACAACTTTGGATTTATTTATACTTTATATAAAAAAGATGAGAAAAGCATGAAAGGCTTTCAATTGTATTTTTATTTATTTTTGCTAAAGCAAGACTTAGATCTAAAAAGCCATATTAAAGACCAGATTTTTTTGCTCAGGCTAAAATTCTATTACCATAAAGTATGGCTAGTGTAGCCATCACAAGACACTATGCAGTAAGTAGGAAAAAGAAATGAAGTTGTATAGAGTTGTGAATAAAATCAATAGAATCTTTTCTTCATGTGCCATTACTCTGTATAATGCATCCCCAAAACACAATAGGCAAGGACTTATAACCAGAATATTGAGCTAATTGTGGCTGCAGAATAGATGGAAGTCTTTCTGTTTCACATTCAAGCAATAGCTTAATAGTGTCAAAGAGGTGAAGAGATATCTTAAAAATTTTAGGAGCATCAATAGCAAACATTGAAGGATGCCTAATCTTTTGACTATCTTTGTATGGCTCAATTTAAAAAAAAAAACAATATGTAGTAGTCAGGAAGTGGTGTCACATTCCTTTAATCCCAGCACCCAGGAGGCAGAGCCAGGCAGATCTCTGTGAGTATGAGGCCAGCTTGGTCTTCAGAGCTAGTTCCAGGACAGCCAGTTCTACACAAAGAAACTACATGCAAACAAATGAAAAGTAGTATATAGTAAATAATGCTATCTTGATGAAACAGAGATTCAATATTTTTGTTCACTTTCTAGGAGGCTATCTCCAGACATTAGAATATCATGCCTGATAAAATATTTTTATTTTCTGGGATCTTTTTGACTGACATATACCCTGAAAACTATTGATACAACAGGCTGAGGTTGGCATTCCTCATCAGCCATGATCTTTATGTATCCTGCCATGCATTTAGAACAGGCGGGTAACACATGCATGATTCAAAGTGAGAAAAGGTAATGGAAGCTCTTTGATAGGTACCTCTTATGACAGCCTTAGAAGATATTCCCTTCATAATTTTAATCCATATCAACTCCATGTATAAATAATAACTGGAACACCTTTCAGTGAGTCTAGAAATCCTAGTGAATTACTACATAGTTTAAAGAACTACTGAAAGTTTAAGTTGTTAGTAGTAAGGCTCTTCGTTTGGAATGTTCCACCTCTGCAGGTGGCTGAAGAAGATGAAAACAAGTAATTCTTTTTCCCCTCTAGGTCAGGTGTTTTATTAGAGTCAGAATTAAAGCAGACTATTTCTTCATTGCCAAATACATCTACAGTAGAATTACTGGGGGAATTTGGTGCTATGCTTATGTATGCCTTCCCTGCAGGTCCTTAAATGAACACAGCACTGCTAAGTCACATTTCCTTCAGAAGGCAACTGGGGACCTGATCTCTACTTATGATCATTGAAAACAAGCAATTCTTATGTTAGAATCATATGATCTTCCTAGGGCCTGCAATTCGTCAGTATAACCTAGACTTTTATGGTGTATCTCAGCTATACTTAAATATTTATTTTTCTAACTCATGAGTAATGTCAATGGTATGACTATATATTCAGGAAGAAATGCTATGAAAACTTTTCTACTGAAGATATGGATGCTTGAGGCATATGAAAATCATTCTGGGAATTTACAGGTATGTGCATATTAAAGTAAAATGTGTCAATGTTCATCCAAAGAATTCCCTCCTATGATTAGAAATTGGGATCACATCCAGTTTGGATGGTTAAATTGACTATATGGGCCCATGAAGTAAGTGGATACTAGATAGCTACAGAAAAAGAAAGATGGAATGAGCTAAGATATATTCGCTTTCCACACTTTGATGCATCAAATGTCAACAGTAACTGTTCTATCTGCCAATGAGTAAGCCAGCTACCACAGAACACTATGGGAAATATTCAGAAGGGAAGCTCTCTATATAAATTTCAAGTTAAGATTGATGTTGGTAACTCCTTAGGATATAAATAGGTTTTGCATTTTTTTCATATTAGGAACAATAACTTAGAGAACGAAATAAATACTTCAAACTTTCACTTCTCTTATATGCCTTTATGAATCACAGTCAGGCGTTCAATGGAAACCTACAAGAGGAACTTTATGACAGGCGGATCTGGGCCCTGGGGTCCTCCCCAAACTATGGCACCAGCCAAAGAAACTATAGGCAATAAACTTCAAACCCCTACCCAGACTAGCTGATGGACAGGACATTCTCCACCGTTGAGTGGAGAAGGAGATCTGACTTTCACACAAACTCTGGTGTCCCATCTCTGACCACATCCCCTGGATGAGGAGGCCTCGTGGCACTCAGAGGAAGGGTAACAGGTCACCGAGAAGAGACTTGATACCCTATGATCACATACAGGGAGAGGAGGTGCCCCTCAGTCACAGTCATAGGGGAGGGGAGTAGGGGGAAAGCGGGAGGGAGGGAGGAATGGGAGGATACAAGGGATGGGCTAACAATTGAGATGTAATATGAATAAATTAATAATAAAAAATTAATTATAGTCAGTATAGGAGAGCTGATGAATAAGGAAGATTCCTATGAGTTAGATTTCTTTACTTTTCTAGGAAAGGGGCATTTGGACAAAGACACACAACTAAATGTTTTTCTTTACAAATGTACCCTTTCCGTCACGATCCCTAAACCTTTTTATTTTTTTCAATTTGTCACAGTGGCCATAGCAAGGTGGGTGCCAGAATAGAAGACAATTTCTAAGAAAGGAAATGTTAAATATATCTTTAATGTTGGAGGTGTGTATCAGAATTCCCGATGTTTCCTTTTGTCTTTACCACATCTGGATAAGTTAGACTTGATAGTGGATGCTACTTTATCACCTAGTTGGAGAGACAGTCCAATAAAGAGCTGGTACTCTTTACCTGAGTAACCCTGCAATATGAACAGGAGTAGACTGAGTGGAAGGTGCTATCAGGCATGTCTAATGTGCAGCAGGCACACCCCATGCAGCCAAGGACAGCCACATATGTAGCTAAATACAAAGTCATGAGTTCCTTAAAACTTTCCTATTTTTTAAAAAAGTGACTGTGTGGTTCTTGAACAAGAATTTTGTAGATGACAATATTCTGCTGCTGTGATATAAAAGGTTAGACCAATACTAGCAATGGTAACGTGAACCAGCATGGTGACTGGACTTTACATCTCTTCAAAGATGTAAAACTTTGGTTGGGTAATAAACAAAATAAGGAATGAAAACCAAAGGTAGAGGAACCAAAGAAAATATTATTTAATGAGGGAAAGAGAATTTTATATTGAAGTATCAAAAAAGGCTCAACACGAGGTAGGTAATGTTCAATATCACAAGTATAATGAATACTTCAAATGGGAAAGCCATATGCTACTGAGACCAGTATTTGGAAACTGACAAGCCTGGAAACCTGAGCTGCATCACTCTAGAAGACATCTGGTCACCTGATGTGACGATGTATCAGCTAACTATTGCTGTGAAGAGAACTCCAGTAATCCAGGATCTTCTGACCTTCTTTTGATCCAATATCTTTGGAATTTATTTTTCAGTTGTACTATTTTTACATTTAGATATGCTGTAGTACTGGCATTGTTATTACTCTAGCAGTACTGATACTGTTAGCCAAATATATTTAGAAAGTAAACTAAAGCCCCTTTAAAGTGTAACACCAACAAAAAAATGATTGGCCAGCAAAGAACGGGACATTGTTACATCTAATTTCTGTTATATATTCCTGCATAAAATGTGTAACAAAGTATGAAGAACAACAGATTAAGTTGAGGAATTAGTAAATTGCAATTAAAATATAAAAATGTACATAATGCCATTAAAGGGTAGATTACTAGTTCCTCTAAATCTAGTCATATATCATGTTGTTGCTTGCAAATCAGTTATATTCTTCCTGATAATATTGCTGTATTAAGTAATATAAATGTTAGAATAAATATAATGCTAATTGGTTGGTAAAAGGCATTAGCTAAAGGCCAGAACATACCATACCATATGTAGTGCAGGATTAATTATCACACAGAAAGAGTCCTCCCTTGCCTTTAGCTACTAGAAGGGGGCCTTCTGGGATACTTGTCATGCTTGAGAGTGTTCTTGTTTGCCAGAGATCAGATTACTACTAGACTGCTTAAGAATGTGAATTACAATGCATGTTTGGGCCCTCTTTGGTATTGCTTTGCCTGTTAAAGATATTGGAGACTAAAGGGATAGGACTGAAACTCAACCACTCAGGCAGTGTATAATAAGTTAAAATGAATAAACAAACATAAAAACAAGCATAATAGCTCAAAATAGATTCTTTGATTGGCAATATTCTATGTGCATTGTCACAATGTCAGCAGAGTAAGAAATTTGTGAATGCACAGTAAGAAGACACTGTAAGCTTTGCATCTGGTATGCACCTCTCTTGGCTCATTTTAATCTGTATCCTTAACTTCTATAGGCCATAACTGTATGCACATAAAGTGTTAGTAAGTTCTATGATTATTTCTAATCAATTATGAAATTTGAGGGTGCTTTCGGGAATATCTTCACTCTCTGATTAGTATCAGCAGTGAGCAGCTTTGTGGTATATTCAGCTCTTTGTTTGTGTATACTCACAGTTGATTAAAAGACCGTTCAAAAACCCATAATGTCAAGAATGCTTACCTGAGATCCTTTCTTGCTACCAGGTAGGTTAATTATCAGAGTTTTCCCCCTAATTCCACACACTGGTCTGAAAGAAAAAAATGAGAAAGTAAATTGAATAAAGAATTGCAACAAATGCCAATAATACTGTTTTATATGAGAATTATTATATAAACAAAATGTTACAGTAAGAGATTACCAATTGTTATACAAATTGGACATTGTGACTAATATTCTTATAATAGTGTTTAGAACATTGGATTAGAAAATTGGACAAAACATGAAATCAGAATAAAGAAGCTACTTTAAAGAAATGTTACCCTTGAACAACTGCCCTTTTGTTTCATTTTATCTTTTACAAATTGAAAGGGTTTAAGAACAAAGTACAGTAATATGTCTAATGTAGTATTATTGATGTTCAAAAATTCTAAATTAGAAAGCATTCAGGAGTTGAGTGAGGTTTACATTTGCACTATAAACTTTCAAAAAGTGTAGAAAGTTAAGTAAAAGAAAATATTTCACAAGTGAATTGCTGTGGGGGAAGAAAAGGCAAGAGAGCTTAGTCATACCTAGAACCACAAGTGTTTTAATATACAAAGGTCTCTGAGAGACCCTTGCCAATTTCTCTTCAAAGTTTTTACTTTTGAGATTATAATTTAACTATAATACTCTCCCCTCTTTTTCTTCCCTCTAACCAACCTTATGCTGCCACCTTCCCCATCTCTTTTAAATTCCTGGTCTTTTTAATCACTGGTCAACTTTAATTTTAATGTTTAAATCAACCGGCTAGATACAAAACGCAGTAGAAGGCACTAGAAAATTTAGTCAAGGATGGAAAGCCTGAGGTTTATATTAAAAACAAAACCAGACAAAACAATTCTTTTGCTGACACTATGAGGTCTAGTTTCCAGCATTTAATCTCAGTATCATTTATTTTCCCTCTAAATATTCAACTTCAATTTCTACCATAATACTCATTTTCTTAAATTTTGACAAAGGGTGAGTTGTAGGCGGGCCTTTTTATTATTAATGTTATGATATTAGATTGAGTTGATAAGTAATATATAACAGTTAATTTTTGTTTCTTGACACATATTTTACTTACATTCTCTCTCTTTCTCATGTGTGTGTGTATGTGTTTAAATGTAAGTGTCGTTGTGTGTACACAGGTCAAAGAACAACACCAAGTTGTTTCTCATGTAACTTCTGCATTTTGTTTAAGACAGGATAAGTAGGCTAAGCTAGCTGGCCAGCAAGCTCCAGGGACTGCCTGTGTCCACTCTTCATCCTATGATTTCTGGCATTACAAGTTTTTGCCATGATACTTAGATTGTATAAAATCTGAAAATCTGAAGTCAATGCCTGATAATTTCTAGGCAATGCTTTACTGACTGAAATATCTCTCTACCCTTTACTGAATTTTCATATCACACTAGGAACAGCCCTATGGGGTAGATTATTAACACAATTTCTACTTTATGTATGAGATAACAGAGTTTTTATGGCTACTTAATCAAAATAAAAGTAAAGCACAGCTGGATTACTGGAGTCCCACCATGACCAGCAACTCCAGGGTTTTCCATATACAGGGCAGAAATACCGGTCATTAAGCCACTTCCCAATTTCCACAGTTGCCATTTACACTCTTAAACTAGATTGTATAAATAAAAGAGTATAAGATATAATAATATTGGTTTGTGGAAAATCAACTCTTTTTTTGTATTGTTTTATTGGCTTTTCTTTTTTTTAAAGACAGGGTTTTTTTGTGTAGCATTGGCTGTCCTGGACACACCCTGTAGACCAGACTGGCCTAGAACTCACAGATATCCAACTGCCTCTGCCTCCCCAGTGCTGGGATTACAGGAGAGCACCACCCTGGCCGGGGGAAATCAATAACTTTATAATTTTTTTTCATATGTATGTACGTATGAGGTATACATGTCTATGCACCTGTGTGTTCATATGAGTATGGATGCATGTGTGCACAAGTATATGTGAAGACCCAAAGTTAAAGTCATGTCATGTCTTTGATTGATTACCATTTTATTTATTAAGGCAGAGTTTCTTGCTGATAGTTTCATAGGCTTTTACTATAAATACATACATGGTTATGATTAAATACATATATTCATCTATACATACCATGTTCAAAGACACGAAGGCAGGTGTGTGTGTGTGTGTGTGTGTGTGTGTGTGTGCGTATGCATGTGTGTGCAGGATTATAGCATAAAGTATATTTCTTGTTACTACGTATGCCTTAGAAGTTTGAAATCTCATCAGTAGCTGTTATATAGCATTGTCTCCTGAGCTACAGTCCACATCAGATCAGGTGTGACTACTTTCAAGAGACTTTCAGGATTGGGCCTATTAAGTGTTTTTGATGTTCTCTAAGAGAAGGAGGCAGTGGAAGGGTCATGAGATTTTTATCTGATCTTAGTCACTGCCCCTAAACCTCTTAGCTTGGCCTTCGGGTCTTGGGAGGTGCTAGCGTATACAGAATATGGAAAGCTGGCTGAAATGGGGACTCCAATTATGCAGCTATAGAGAAGTCTTTATCCACTGGTCCTAAAACTACTGATTTTTACTGATTTTATGTGTGTGTATTCATAAAGTCCTGTTTCAATGTGTATACAAAGCCTTTTGCTTTGTATAATGTCGAGTAGAATTAGTTACAATAGAACTTTTATTTCTAATAAAAGAATATTAGTAACATGTAATTGTTAATTACATCTGCACTATTAAGTAAATAAAATTCTAACCCTTGTTTGCTCAGAACCACTACAATGTATTGAATTTTATCAACTGCTTTTCTGGGACTTTGCTGTGTTATTGTCTCCTAGGGATATCAGAAGCTACACTGTAAAGTCTTGCCAATACGGCCATCCAAATGTGAGCTGAACATAGATGAACCAACAAACTTGCTAGACTGCATGGGAGAAAGGCCCTAAGGCCTCAACCCTACACAAAGAACCACAGACAAATGAGTAAGGCTGTGAGCAGGTGAGGTGTCTGTCCTCAGGGCAGAGCACACCAACTGGATGTCCAGTTCAAGATGGTCAGCCCTTTAAGGATACATGCAAGAACATTATATGGACCCAAATGGGGTATATTTGGGAACACACACACA
>OU015742.1:171557241-171580846 GCA_907169655.1 Acomys percivali | reverse complement strand
CATTGCCGATCATCATTTAAACGCAAAGAATACATAACAAAGAAGTGTACTGAAAGCTGCAAGAGAAACAATGCATGTGACATAGAAAGAAAACCTATCAGAATAAGAACTGATGTCTCAATGAACTTTGATAGCTACAAATACCTGGAGTAATGAATCCCAAGTGCTAAAAGACACCGACAAGGCTAAAAATACTATATCCAGCAAATCTACCTGCCATAGTTAAAGGAGAAAAAATGTCCACAACATAAACATTCTAAAACAATTTATATCCAACAAGCCAAACCTGAGGAAAATACAGAAAAGATTATTGAGGCTGAAGAGAAAAATGAGCCTTGCAGAAAGATTGTGGAAAAAAAAATACAAAGTCCATAATTACAAAATACAAAATACCAGGGACAACAAAAGCAGCAATACTAAAATTAATAACATTATGACCATTATACACACTGCAACAATAGCTTTCAATATCAATTATCTCAATTCTCCAGACAAAAGACACAGATAGAATGAATAAATCAAGAAAGAAAATCCACGCGTCCTCCGAATCTAAGAAACACATTCTAGTTTTAAAGATAGATACGACCTTAGAGTAAAAGGACAGACAGCTTTCCTTTTTACTGAGAGCCAACTGCTTGCTATGGATATGGGCATTGATGAAAACTTGGAAAGTGTTGCTGGTCCTGGCTGAACTCTACTCGGGATGCAAAGCTGGCATCATGAGGAATACTGAGGATGGCACCTCAAGCCATGCTTACAGCCATGCTCTGGTGGCTAGAATTGACCACTGTCTCCAAAAAGTAACAGCAGTCATGGGCAAGAAGAAAATCCTAGAGATCAAAGATCAAGTACTTTGTGAAATGCTATAATTACAATCACCCCATGCCCACAAGGCACTCTTTGCATACTCCCTTGGACAAAACGGCTGTCAATAAGATGTCTTTAGAGACCCTGCTCTGAAATGCAAGGCTAGATAGGAGGCCAAGGTCAAGTTTGAGGACTAATACACGACAGAGAAGAAGAAATAGTTTTTACAGAAGCTTCTCTTTTAGGTATAGCTTCATTTCCATCATTAAAAAGTAAAGAAAAAAAAAAAGACAGACAGACATATGAAACTTATCAAATGGGACCAGGAAGCAAGCAGGCATTGTTATCCTATTATCTGACAAAACAGACTTCTACGTAAAACTAACCAGAATAGGAACACTTCCTTCAAGGCAAGGGGACAGTCAATCAAAGTTATTACTATACCAAACATATATGCACCAAATTGTGGGGTACCTAACTTCATATATACATATACAATTGGAACTAAAGACACAGATTAACATCAGTACATTAATAGTGGGTGATTTTAATACTCTACGTACTCCAATAGACTGGTCAGCCAGAAAAAAAGATAACAGAAAAGTATCAGAATTAATTGATATCATACAACAAATGGACTTAACAGATATCTATGAACTATTCTATCCAAACACCAAAGAATACACATTCCACTTAAAAGTACATGGATTATTTTCTAAAATAAACTATTTCCTAGGACACAAAACAGGTCATTAGAAAAATGAAAAGACAAAAATCACCCCCTGTATGCTACTTGATTACAATACAACAAAACAAAAATTAATAGCAAATAAACCTCTAGTAAATATGTAAACTAATGGTTATTAAGCAATTAGTAAATGATGAATGGGTCAAAGAAGAAAGCAAGAAAAAAATTATAGGGATGAAATTTAAATGAAAAAACAGCACAACACATACATACAGAAATCTCTGGGACACACTGAAAGCAATACTATGAGGAAAATTGATAGCTCTAATTTCCTACAGTAAAAAGAAAAGAAATATATATGCACACACACCTATCTATCTATCTATCTATCTATCTATCTATCTATCTATCTATCTAATTAAAGTAGCTTAATGATGCACCTCAAAAAGTTGGAAAATCAGGAACAAACCAAATCCAAACCAAACACAGTTGATGGCAAGAAATAATAAAAATCAGAGCAGAAATCAATGAAATCCAAGAAAACAACAAATCTAAGATCTGGTTTTTGAGAAGATAAACAAAATTGGTATACCCTAGGTCCAACTAACTAAAAGAAAGAAAAAGAGGACCCAAATTGACAGAATCAGAAATAAAATGGAAACATTACAATCTACATCAAAAATTTATAATATTATATGGGAATATTTCTATAACTAATATTCCATTAAGTAGGAACACCTAAAAGAGTAAGTTTCTAAATTCAAACAAATTATCAAATTAAAATAATAAATCAACAATCTAAGCAGAAGCATAACAAGTGAAGGTACTGAAATAGAAAAAAAAGGGAGGATACAAGGGATGGGATAACAATTGAGATGTAATATGAATAAATTAATAAAAATATTTTTTAAAAGTCTTCCAGCTAAAAAGTACCCCAGAATCAAAAGGAGTCACATCGTTTAAAGGTCTACAGCCAGCAACAGTAGGAACATTCCAGGACTCCTTCTACAAAGCCAGTCTAGTACCACTCCAAACCCAAATATGTGCAATAGACACAACAGAAAAAACAAAAAACTACAGGGAATAATCAAGTTGGTTTTATGCATGAAATGCAGGATTGGTCCCATACATGTTGATAAATATAATGAACCACAATAATGCAGTTAAATACAGGAGACAACTTCCTGAATAGAACACCAACAGCCCAGGTCTTAAGGTCAACAATTAACAAATGGGACCTCATGAGGCTGAGAAGCTTCTGTAAGGCAGGAGACACTGTCAACAGAATAAAGCGACCAACTACAGACGGGGAAAAGATCTTCACCAACTCTACATCTGACAAAGGTCTAATATCCAAAATATATAAAGAACTCAAGAAATTAAACACCACCAAACCAAACCCAATTGAGAAATGGGGCTCGGAACTAAACAGAATTCTCAACAGAGGAATATCGAATGGCCGAGAAACACTTAAATGTACAACATCCTTAATCATCTGAGAAATGCAAATCAAAACAATGCTGAGATTCCATCTTATACCCATCAGAATGGCTAAGATCAATAACTTAAGTGACACTACATACTGGCGAGGATGTAGGGAGAGAGAGGAACACTCTTTCATTGCTGGTGGGAATGCAAACAGGTACAATCACTTTGGAAATCTATCTGGTGCTTTCTCAGAAAACTGGCAATAGGGCTTCCTCAAGACCCAGCTATTCCACTCCTTGGAATATACCCAGAAGATGCTCCAGCACACAACAAGAAAATTTGCTCAACCACGTTCATAGGAGCCTTATTCATAATAGCCAGATCATGGAAACAGCCTAAGTGTCCCTCAGTAAAAGAATGGATAAAGAAACTGTGGTACATTTACACTATGGAATACTACTCAGCTATAAAAACAAGGAATTCCTGAAATTTGTGGACAAATAGATTGAACTAGAAATGATCATAATAAGTGAGTTAACCCGGAAGCAGAAAGATTCAAATGGTATATATTCACTTATATCTGGACACTAGTCCAAGGGGCATGTCCCATGAATGTCTTCACTTACCAGGAAAGTGGGATAGAGGGTAAGACTTCCTACTGGGACTCTAGGTGAGAGAAGCAAGGGAGAATGGGGAAACAGAAGGATCCAGAGGGTCCCAGAAACCTACAAGTAGAACATTATGATGGGCAGATCTGGGCACAGGGGTCCTGCTCAAACTATGACATCAGCCAAGGACAATATGTGCAGTAAATCTTGAACCCCTACTCAGATCTAGCCAATGGACAGGACATTCTCCACCGTGGAGTGGAGAGTGGGGACTGACTTTCATACAAACTCTGGTGCCCCATATTTGACCACGTCCCCTGGATCGGGAGGCTTAGTGGCACTTAGAGGAAGGGTAGCAGGCTACCAAGAAGAGACTTGATACCCTATGAGCATATACGGGGGAAGGAGGTCCCCCTTAGTCACAGTCATAGGGGAGGGGAGTAAGGGGAAAGTGGGAGGGAGGGAGGAATGGGAGGATACAAGGGGTGGGATAACAATTGAGATGTAATATGAGTAAATTACTAAAATATATTTTTAAAAATGTACTTAAAAAATCACATAATCATTTCAATAGATTCAGAAAAATGCCACTAACAAAATCTAACATGCCTAGAGAGCAAAGAACTAAAGAGAACATAGTTCAACCTAATAAAATCTATGTAAGAGAAACCCACAGCAATGAGACAGGGATGTCCATTGTCCACACTCCTTTTGAATATTGTGCTTGAGGTACTAGCTGAGCAATAAGGCAAGAGAGAGCAAGAAGTAAAGGGATACCCACAGGGAAAAAAGAAGCCAAACTATGCCTATTTGCAGATAATATAATACTATACTTTAGAAGTCCCAAAAAGTCTGTCTGAAAACTTCTATGTATGATAAATTCTTTATCAGATAAGTGGCAAATACAGAATCAATTTGCACAAATCAATAGCTTTTCTATATTCCAACAACAAACACAAGAAAAAGACATGGACGCAATCCAATTTATAATAGTCTCAAAAATATCTAGGAGTAAACTTAAGCAAAGAAGTGAAGGACCTCTACAATGAAAATGCAAAACCTCTGACAAAAGAGAAAGACAAGAGAAAATAGAAGGACATGCATGCTCACACTCCTCACACATATGCCTATAATAAAATGCATTTAGTAAAATTACCACCTCAACTTCATGAACTGAGCAGTCTTGATTTTATCTTCAGTGTGCTAATGTCATGGTTCCTGATTTGGCCAGAGGGTCCCAATTTTCTGGGATTCCTTAGGCTGCTGAGAATGACAATGGGAGGTAGGTGGTTTTTGACTTGTACCCTCAAATTGTGGCAGAACCAAAAAACACCCCTTCCTTAACGTCAGCTTGAGTTATCCATTCATCTACTCTCTCCCTCTTCTGTTAACCCTAGAAAACACGGCTCATTTTATGTCCTTAAAGTTTTACCATTTCCAGCACTTATAAAATCAAAACTCAACTATGATCCTTTTTAAACTGGCAGCTTTTAATTACGGTTATGCACTTATGCATCTCCCATCTTTTGTGATTTGAATGGTCATTTCATTTTTTTAAAATGAGAAACATGTTATATAGCTGCCCAATAGTTGGCTTATCTTCAGCTAATGAAGTACATTTCAGTTGAGTTTAGGTTTAGGCTATTATTAATAAAAATATTATAAACATCAATATGCAGATTATACAAGAACATATTCAATTGATGGGCTAAATAACCAGAATTTCCAATTCATGTAAATGACATCTTCATCTATTGCAATAGAACAATTGTAAAGTAAAATAAAATGATATAGAACTCAGTAACATGACAACATAACTGAAACCAGTGAGCATATATAGAATATAACAATGTACAGAACAATATACATTCTGATCCAAGGCATATGATGAAGTCACAAAGATCCTACACTGGACCACAATGACTCTGAAAGACTCACGAGTTCTTTTACTATGGTGAAATCAACTTATAACCTAAAAGCAGAAAGACAATAGGAAAATTCCTATATACTTGGAAACTAAACAACAAATTTGAGAATAATCCATAAATAAAAGAATAAGCTTGAAAAGAAAGAAAAACCTTAAAGCAAATGAAAACAAAAACAAAACAACAGACTAATAGATGTTTTTCATGCTTATATTAGAAAACTCAAATCAATACAAACTTCCATTCCAAGAATACAAATGAAGGACAAAGCAAACCCAAATCAAAAGGGAAGGAGATAGTAAGTATAAAATAAAATTAAAATCCACTAATTATTTTTTCTCCTGAGACGGGGTTTCTCTGTGTAGTCTTGGCTTTCCTGTACTCACTTTGTAGACCAGGCTGGCTTCAAACTCACAGAGATTCCCCTAACTTTGGCTTCCTGAGTGTTCAGATCACTTTGCCAGGGCAAATGAAGTAATTTTTAAACAGAAAAATAATAGAGAAAAAATAAAGTTAAAAAAAACCCCATCAAATTGGAATAGTTTAAGCAAGAATGAAAAATACAGAAATACCAATATCAGGATTATAAGTGGAGGCTGGGATGATGGCTCAATTGGTAGCAAACATAAAATGTGAGTCCAAATCTCAATAGCCTACATTGAAAAAAAAAAAAAAGAAAAAAGAAAGAAAGAAAAGAAAAAAGTCCAGTATGGTAGTTTGGACTTGTATAATTCTACAGTTAGGGAGATGGAAATAGAACGCTGAGGCTTGCTAAAAAGCCAGCCAATCTTGCTTTCTTGACAAAATCAAGGCCAGTGACAAATCATTGCTCATAAAAGAAAAGATAGATGATGCCTGAGGAATGATATTAAAAATTATCACCTAGCTTCGACATGCACATATGCACTGTACCCATGCACTTGCATGTGGTGTGCATGTGTGCATTTGCACATACACACACACACACGCACACGCACACGCACACACACACACACACACACACCAGGATGTTAGCATTGATCTTGAAGACAAAATAAAGACTACTGTACATGCAATTATCAGTCAACTTACATGTAGTGGACATATTTCAGTAAAGTACAAAATATATTTATAATAAACAAGAATATACATTGCTAAAAGTTTTCAGAATGCATATGTCTTGGTTAGTTCACTGTCCACTTGCATAAGTTATCTGGGAAGAAAAACTCTCAACCAAGAAAATGCAATAGGAGACACTGGTTGATTGATATGGGAGGGCCCGACCATTGTGGGTGGTACAGCTCCTGGGCAAGTGGTCTGGGTTCTACAAGAAAGCAGGCTGAAGCTTTTAGATTACTTTCCCCTGAAGGAACTGCCTAGCCAGGCCACGAGGGAAGAGGAAGAACTCAGTCCTGATGCTACTTGATGAGCTGAGGTGGGGGACTGGGAACATAGGAGGGAGGGGCTATGACCAAGATGTGAAGTGAATAAATAAATAAATCTTGAAAGAAAGAAAGGAAGGAAGAAAGGAAGGAAGAAAGGAAGGAAGAAAGGAAGGAAGAAAGGAAGGAAGAGAAAGAAGCTTTGAGCAAGCCATTGGGAGCAACCCCACAAGCAAAACTCTATGGCCTCTATCAGGTTCTCCTTCCCGGTTCCTGCATTGAGTTTCTGACTTCCTTCTGACCTGATGGAACTATAACCTACTTCTGCATGCTACAGTTCTGGTGCACTTTTTAATATTTTCTTAGTTTATTTATTTTTAAATTTCTTTTAGAAGTCTTGCAGTGTTAGGAATCAAACAAGGGACTTTTGCATTCCAGGAAAATAGCTTCCTATTGAGCTATGCCTGCATTTAATTTATCTTTCCTAGCCTTTCAATTTCAACTACTGGATTTCCATCTACAATGAGTCTCATGGAAGCAGCAAATAGAGCCATTTTAAATGTACCACTTTAGGAATCTTCTACATGCTTTGTGATAAAAAATGCCCCCATCAGTTTTTTATTGTTTTAGAAAAATAAGCTTTTAACATTCCTTATTACTTTCTTTTTTAAAAGAGAAATAACAATTTTACTTATTTTATTTTTAAAATACATTTATTTTTAAAATGTATTTTAGTTCATTTGCTGGCAGAAACATGCGTTACTCTGCTGTTTCACCCTTCAGCTGTACATGTGTAGAAGTACAGTGCTAGCAGAAACAACAGTTTCTCGACGTTTTCTAACTCAGGAAACAAGCTGCACACTTCTGAGATGCATTTGGGCAACTTTGTCAGAAATGAGTTTTTTGCCTAAAGAGATTTGCAATAGAACACACTAGTTTTGCCTATCTGTGCAGTAGTACAGATTCTGAGTATGTAACTGTGTTTGATGAAATCAGCATTTCTCTTGCTTCCCTGTGAGTAGGGAGGCTCAATTCTTTATTTTGTCTTCAAGATCAATGCTAAAATCCTGGTGTGTGTGTGTGTGTGTGTGTGTGTGTGTGTGTGTGTGTGTGTGTGTGTGTGTGCGAGTTCGTGTGTACGTGCAAGTACATTTAAAATACATTTATACATTTTATACAAATGTATAAAACAAACTACATACAACAGGGAGAACCATGTGACAATCATGAAGTCTATAAATGTTACACTCATAGTGGTTTGACTATTTGTATTTGTCCAGCTTGAAGTAAACGTCTTTCCTGTCTTGTTGGGTCTAAATTTTTGAATGAAATTAAGTATCTGTCCTATATCAACTCTATCCTTAACTTCTTTATCATGATCTAAAAAGATCTTATCCCCTAACCAACTAAAATTGATTGTAAAACTATACTATCTGGCCTTCAATGCCCCTCGGAGACTTGAGAAGGAATAAAACTTTAAATTCCTGAGTGAACCAGCAGTGCGGGTTAGCAGCTTCTAAAATGTACTATCGAGTGAAATCAGGATTGGTGATGCCTCCAGAAGTTATTCTATTGTACAAGACTGTTATAACTATGCTGGGTTTTAATTTTTTTTTTCATATAAAGTTGAATTTGCTCCTCCAAGGTTTGTAAAGAATTGTGTTTTGATGAGAATTGCATTGAATCTATAGATTTGGTAAGATGGTCATTTTTATAATGTTAATCTTATTGATCCATGAACATGGGAGATCTTTTCATCTTCTGATTGCTTCTTCAAAGACTTAAAGTTCTGGTCATACAAATCTTTCACTTGTTGGTTAGAGTTACACCAAGATATTTTATATTATTTGTGGCTATTGTGAAAGTTGTAGTTCCCCTGATTTCTTTCTCAGCCTATTTATCATTTGTATACAGAAGGGATACTGATATTTTTAAAATTTTATATCCTGCCACTTTGTAACTAGATATATTACCTTTGTGTAGGTAATATCAATAAGCATTTTGATAAGAAAAAACCAGCATGGACTTTTAAGAACTAGTGGCAGTGAAAACTATCAACAATGTAAATCAGAATGGAGGTTCCTAAAAATTCTGATAATGGTTTTCCTATATAATTCATACCATGTAATTCTACCACATAACTCAGAGGGTATACCTGAAGGACTCCTATATTTTACCATAGAGATACTTGCTCATCCATGTTCATTGCTGATCTATTCGTAGGCTAGATGTCCATCAACTAATGGATGAATAAAGAAAATAATTGTACTCTATGGCCATGCCACCCCGAATGCACCCGATCTTGTCTGATCTCGGAAGCTAAGCAGGGTCAGGCTTGCTTAGTACTTGGATGGGAGAAAAGAATTGTATATTTACACAAGAGAATATTACTCAGCAAAGATGAAATATGAAATTTGAAGGCAAACAGATAGAGCTGGAACCAATCATTCTGTTTGAGGAAACTCAGACCCAGAAAGATAAATATCACATGTTTTCTCTCATTTTTGGATATTAGGTTTGAAACTATGGGTACATGTGTTTCATCTGGAACAACTATAGAGGCCAGGAAATTAGTAAAGGCCTATGGGAAGGGGCATTCAATGGTGGGGAGACAGAATGTACTGGTATAAAAAATCAAGAGAAAGTTAGGGAATAGGAAAGAAGAGGTTGGGTTAGAACAAAGGAGAGCCAGGTAGATGAGGGAAATTGGATGGATAAATAACACTAAATAGTTTTTTTTTAAAAAAAATATGAACACCCACTACCCTTTAATGGGGCATCAGTACTCCTACTAGACAAGACACTAACTGAAAAAAATTCAAGATCCAGGAATGGGCTACCTTTTTTTATTTTGAGTTGTGGGCCACTGAGGTTTCCAAGACATACTCCCAAGCATCACAGACCATTGTTAATGCTCATGGCTACCTTTATAACTTGATAATATGATGCTGTTGCTGAAGATACCACATGTTTGAGTCACAGAACACGATGAAATCAAGCTGGCACAGATCTGGAAGCTTTGGTCTCACTGAATAGCTACCATAGTGCTAGCTGGTTTTGTACAGACTACTGAAGGACCAATCGTTTTGAGCTGTGAACCCTGAGCTAAAGTAATGGCTAGCCTGGCAAGACATTGTCCACTTGTGCAACAGTGCCATGAATGTCATGGCAACAACTAACCACCTTATAATCACATTTAAGGCCTGATCCCCAAGATGAAATCCAGATGTGCCACCATTATTGGGCTAGGAACCTGTAGCTAGATAAACAATAGACACTAGGAAAGAAACTACATGTATAACTTGTTAAGTAGACATACATTAAACCAGCTCCCAATGATATTATAATCATAGATTAAGGTATCTTTCAAACTCCATCAGAGAATGTCTATTTGCAGTAGATGGTGATCAACACAGAGACCCACAATGGATAACAAGCAGAGAAGAAGAGACAAGATGTTCAGCCTTCTCAGGAATCATTGACAAAGACAGAATGATGAGAATGTACAAGCCAGGGGCAATGGATAAATACAAGGAAACAGTGTCTTTCTGGACACAGCAGGGTATCTACACATATGAACACACAGTGGTATGACAGCATAATAAAACCTGTGCAAGTCCAAGCCAAATCAAATCTAAGTGTGGAGAAGGGGGGCGGGGTTGGGCATGAAATTTTACCTCTAGCTGAAGACCGGTTAGCAATTCTTATCTGTTGAGAGATGCACATTTTCTTTTCTCTAATGTAGCCCCTGATAAGTCTACTATGTTCCAGTGGTAGGCCACACAACTAAGAATATTTTTGCAGTCTACATTGGCCTTGATGATCATGGGTAAAAAATAAGGTATAATGCTGCATGAGAAGTAAAGAGAAATGGATACAGGAAGAATTTGATGGAGGGGAAAATATTATCAAGCATGAATGAAATTCTAAAAGATCAAATAATTTATCTATAATCTCTCATATTATTTAAATTTCATTTACACTTATTAGTCTAAACACTATAATACTTTATATACATGAAAGTAAAAAGAATAGAATTGATGATTCATTCATAGCTATACTTCCAATGACTGCTACAAATGAAATATAAATTTAATTAAAATAACAGGAAAGTTGTATTGAATAACATTTATATAATTAAATAGATACCTTAGCTTTTATAGTTATATTTCAAGTAGAATATAAGTGGCTATGCTGAGATTATAAAGTTATAAACTTACAAAGTTATATATTTTTGGCTAGTATGAGATTAAATGTCCATATTCAAAAGTCATTAAAAGAAACCCTGACTAAATTAAGTTTTATATTAAATGATGTATACTAAGCTCATTTATAGAATTATAACCTATGATTTGCTAAAATACTAAGAAACCACCAGATGTTACCACCTATGCCATCAAAGTTTTATATATACTAATTTAATATAATAATAAACTGATTTAATAGAGCAATAAGTTCCTAAAAGGTGAGAATAGGTGATTTTTAATAAATTTTAGTGGTTCATTGCATTAAATTAGCATCTAGCTACAATTAATAGATCTCAATTGGTGATTATGAAGAATCACAAAAAGAATAACTTTACATTTTGATGAACACAACACTTATGCATTAGGGTTGATGGCTTTCTGCAGTGATAAAACAGTCTTTCAAAGTCTAAATTAAGAAAAGCAAAACCGAAAATAAATAAGCGGGGACTGGTTGAGCCAGAGCTACAAAGGATGGAAAGACTATTAACTATGGATAAAAAGTGATGAACTTAAGTCTTGTGACTAACCTGTGATAGATTTACTGTTTAGGGTACTGATTTGTAGTCAGGAGTTCACTTTCTTTGCAATTGGTTGGTGGCTTTCTTACCTAGAGAGCATGCCCAGAGGTGTAACATTAAGTGATCCCATCAGCATTGCCAGGGCCATCCCTGGGGCTTCCCGTTCTATTACTTCTTTTGTGGCCTGTAATTAAAGATTAAATAGCAAACTGAGTGAAATAGCCAAAAGAAAAGGAAAAAAAGAAAGGCAGAGTAATGTTTCACTTCAAGATAAACCGTATTTTGAAGTTTCTCAAGCATTTAGATTTTTGAAGTCAGCAAGCTCAGTTTTTTAGGATCACTGAACACAAGCTATTGATTAGAAAAATCTAGAGAATGTTAACAGTCCCATCTTTTTCTGATAAAATGAATTCTAAAACAGGAAGCCTCAGATTGCTGTGACAGTTTAAAATATTTCAGATGTATAAGAAACTGGGCATTATTTCTTGTGGCTCTTAAGGGTTTTATTTGTTGTTTGTTTTGTGGTATTGAGGATGGAACCCAAGGCCCTGTGCATGATAGGCAAGAACTCCAGTTTGAATGTGTCAGTACACTACATGCACAGCTTATTATTGTTGAAATAAAGATTACTGCTGAAGTATATTCATCCTAGTTCTATGATTTTATAACATTTTCTATTTTCAATAAAAATTAGCCATTGAATTTTTTGAAAAACAATAAAGTGATAGAATATACTATACTAAGAGTTTAAGATGCAACATTCTTAAGATGAAGGGTAGCTAAGCCAGGACTAAGTTACTGAAGAAGACAGGAACTATATTTTCTAACACTCAGCATATAAGCATTCCCTGGTTCCAGACCACCACTGTTAAGCCAATAAATCAATAAAGCATATCATATGAACTTTTTTGAGTTTTGAGTGCATATAAATGTCATGGTTACATTGTCCTTTAGTGTACTAAGCATATCATATCATTATATCTAAAAGTTACAATAATGAAATACAGTGTTGCAAAAAGTATGTTAGTGATAATCTGACCATTCAAGCTGTCATGACTATATTATTGTTGGTTGTTGGCTGATCAACAGACATTAAAAATAATGATTATTTAGAGTATCAGAAGAATTACCAAATGTAACACAGAGACATGAGGTGAGCACATATTGAAAAAATGGTTTTAATATTCTTGCTCTGCAAGACACGAAAATTTTGTTTGTGAAGGGCCATATGCTGAAATTATAGAATGAGGTATGATTGTACATTGTATTCAATGGTAAAGACAAACTTTAGGGTAAAATTAGGAACAAAAGACACGACTTAATACATTTGTAGCAATCTATTTTTTTTCTTTAGCAGGGTATTTTTCTTTTCTTTTTTACTAATTTTTATTAATCCATTCATATTACATCTCAGTTGTTATCCCATCCCTTGTATCCTCCCATTCCTTCCTCCCTCCCACTTTCACCCTATTCCCCTCCCTTATGACTATGCCTGAGAGGGACCTCCTCCTCCTGTATATACTCATAGAGTATCAAGTCACTTCTTGGTAGTCTGCTATCCTTCCCAAGTGCCACGAGGCCTCCCTATCCAGGGGACATGGTCAAATATGGGGTACCAGAGTTCATGTGAAAGTCAGCCCCACTTTCCACTCAACTGTGAAGAATGCCCTGTCCACTGGCTAGATCTGGGTAGGGGTAAGATGTTTACTGCACATACTGTTCTTGGTTGGTGCTATAGTTTGAGCAGAACACCTGGGCCCAGATCCGCCCATCAAAATGTTCTTCTTGTAGATTACTAGGTCCTTCTGGATCCTTCTATTTCCCCATTCTCCCATACTTCTCTCACTTAGAGTCTCAATAGCATGTCCACTTATCTATCACACTTTCTTGGTAAGTGAAGACTTCCAGTGGACATGGACCTTGGGCTAGTGCCCACTTATAAGTGATTATATACCATTTGAGTCTTTCTGCTTCTGGGTTAACTCACTCATTATGATCATTTATAGTTCAATCTATTTGTCCACAAATTTTGGGAATTCTTTGTTTTTAATAGCTGGGTAGTATTCCATAGTGTAAATGTACCACAGTTTCTTTATCCATTCTTCTACTGAGGGACACTTAGGCTATTTTCATGTTCTGGCTATTATGAATAAGCCTGCTATGGACATGGTTGAGCATATTTCCTTGTTTTGTGCTGGAGCATCTTCTGGGTATATTCCAAGGAGTGCAATAGCTGGGTCTTGAGGAAGCCCTATTCCCAGTTTTCTGAGAAAGCGCCAGACAGATTTCCAAAGTGGTTGTACTAGTTTGCATTCCCACCAGCAATGAAAGAGTGTTCCTCTTTCTCCACATCCTCGCCAGCATGTGGTATCGCTTGAATTTTTGATCTTAGCCATTCTGATGGGTGTAGGATGGAATCTCAGCGTTGTTTTGATTTGCATTTCTCTGATGACTAAAGATATTGAGCATTTCTTTAAGTGTTTTTCAGCCATTCAATATTCCTCTGTTGAGAAGTCTCTGTTTAGTTCCGAGCCTCATTTCTTAATTGGGTTATTTGGTTTGGTGGTGTTTAATTTCTAGAGTTCTTTATATATTTTGGATATTAGACTTTTGTCAGATGTAGAGTTGGTGAAGATCTTTTCCCAGTCTGTAGGCTGTTCCTTTGTTCTTTAGACAGAATCTCCTGCCTTACAGAAGCTTCTCAGCCTCATGAGGTCCCATTTATTAATTGTTGACCTTAAGGCCTGGGCTGTTGGTGTTCTGCTCAGGAAGTTGTCTCCTGTGCCAATGTGTTCCAGGCTCTTCCCCACTTTTTCTTCTAACCGATTTAGTGTCTTTGGTTTTATGTTGAGGTCTTTGTTCCATTTGGACTTGAGTTTTGTGCATGGGGACAAATAGGGTCTAATTGCATTTTTCTACATGTAGACATCCAGTTAGACCAGCACCATTTGTTGAAGTTGCTATCCTTTTCCCCATTGAATAGATTTGGCTTCTTTGTCAAAAATCAAGTGACCATATGTGTGTGGATTCATTTCTGGGTCTTCGATTTGATTCCCTTGATCAACCAGCCTATTGCTGTGCCACTACCATGCTGTTTTAGTTACTGTTGCTCTGTAATACAGCTCAAGATCTGGAATGGAGATTCCTCTGGAGGATCTTTTATTGTATAGGATTGTTTTAGCTATTCTGGGGGTTTTGTTTTTTCATATGAAGTTGAGAATTGACCTTTCAATGTCTTTAAATTTTTTCATAGGTATTGTATTGAATCTGTAAATTGCTTTTGGTAAGATGGCCATTTTTACTATGTAAATTCTTCCAATCCATGAACAAGGGAGATCCCTCTATTTTCTGATGTCATGTTCAATCTCTTTCTTCAGAGATTTGAGGTTTTTTTTTCAAATAAGTCCTTCACTTGCTTGGTTAGAGTAACTCCTAAATATTTTATATTGCTTGTGGCTAATGTGAAGGTTGTAGTTTTCCTAATTTCTTCCTCTGCACGATTGTCATTTGTATATAGGAAGGATACTGACTTTTTTGAGTTAATTTTGTATCCAGCCAATTTGCTCAAGGTGTTTATCAGCTGTAGGAGTTCTCTCGTGGAATTTTTGGGGTCACTTATGTACATAATCATATCATCTGCAGATAGGGATAATTTGATTTCCTCCTTTCCCATTTGGATCCCCTTGATTTCCTTTTATTGTCTTATTGCTCTGGCTAGGATTTCAAGAAATTATTGAAGATATATGGAGAAAGTGGGCAGCCTTGTCTGGTCCTTGATTTTAGAGGCATTTCATTGAGTATAGCAATCTATTTTTATAAATGAGAAAAGTTACAATTAATGGAAGTGACTAAGAAACTAAATTTGCCAAATAGAGTATTCCAGTATGAGGAAAGCAAAGAAAACATAAAGAATGACAGAATGCAGATAGGTCGTGACTACAAAGGTTTAGCGGAAGTGAGAGAACTAAATATGACTGCATCCATGGCTGATTGTTTCCTCTGAGCACATACTTGACAAAACAGTTAAAGCAAATCAAGTAGGTATCGATACTGACTGCTGGTACAATTTTTAGGAGATGTACACGCACGCGCGCGCGCGCACACGCACACACACACACACACACACAGTTCATTTGTCTATCTCTTGGTTCACCTCACATAGTACAGTGTAATATTTAACAACAGCAATTTCTTCCTAATGATATCTGCTTTATTCAGTGACACCACACGTAGTAGAAAAGAAAATCTTAAGTTCTAAGTTTTTAAATGAGTTGCTACTATTTAGGTTCAATGCCTAATAATAATAATAATAATAATAATAATAATAATAATAATAATAATAATAATAACAATCTGCCAACTTCATTTTTCATCATCTGAAACCAATATAACCAATATAAGTTTGAAGCTTCATGATATGAAATGTTTTTCTGTTATAAACTGCAGTGAGGGAGGGAGGAACATTAGGATACAAGTGATGGGATAACAATTGAGATGTATTCTGAATAAATTAATAAAATAAAATTTTAAAAACTTCTCAGAAAACTAAAAATCTAAATTCCTAAAAAAAAAAAAAAATCAAGCAACGGTAAGTTGAGCATAGTATGAAAGGTCTTGTTTAGCAGAGTTAACACTTCATTACCTACTTTAAAAAGTCATCATGTAAGTAGTGTTTAACACTTAATGGTACTGACAACAATTTATCTGCCAAATATTCGTTATGAGCTTAGACCTTAGTGTGGTAATGTTGAAAGCTGGTACAAGGGTGAGGTGCTGTCACGATGAATTTCAATGCTGGTCTCCTGGAGTCAGTTCCTAAGGGAACACATTATATAAAAAGTGAGCCTGACCTTTGAATCAGCCTGGCTTGTTTTTTTGTTTGTTTGCTTTGTTTGTTTGTTTGTTTTTTGCTATATGGACTCTTCTTAATAGCCAGTTCCCTTTTTGTCTCTCTGCTATGTTGTGAGGCATCTAGGGGGGTCCTTGCTAGAGGCCACCATATAGAATCTCTCTATGTTAGACTTCCAGTTTCCAAAACTATGAAGTAAATAAACTTCTTCGTTTAATGTATTTAATCACCAGTAATTCTTCTAACAAGAGAAAAATTAATAATGAGATACATATAAAGATTAAACACACTAAGAATAGTCCATTTTAAGGACAAGTAGAGAAAAACAACAGATAGTCAAGAGAGCATATTTTATCTAAAATTGAGAAACCAGGGCACAATATTTATCCACTTTAGAAACACTACTTATTAGGTGTCCATGATGCTTAGTAGTATTCAAAATATGTGATGATCCAGTCATGAACTAAATAAACTTAGTGTATATGCTTTGACCAAGAGTTAACAAATAATGTGATAATTGCATGGAAGAGATAAAGTTCATTCATTGTTCATTCATATTTTAAAAAATATGTCATGGATGTTGCTGGAACACTGGATTCTACCTGAAATGCTTCATTCAATTTCCAGAGAATTATTTTATTGTAAATTCCTTTTTTGTTCCATCATCAGACACAAACAAATCTCTCAGTGAAATTTCTATTAATATGATGGAATATGTGAAGTATGTTTATATTATACTATAATTTTCCTCATGAGATCCTGCAGGAGAAAAATTTGAACTTAAGTAAGACCAGACATTCTTCTGCATTGCTAAGTCCATTTTAAAATTATGATTGTATGAATCACGCTGAGTTGGTGTGAGGACGGGACATACCATTAAGTTCTTATAGGTCAAGACATGATAATGTGTTTACAATAGGGAATTCTTAAGTAAATCACCTACATAATTTTCCTAACAACTGTTAATAATGCACCCTTTCCATATAACACTATAAACTATGTTGGTTTACTTTCTCTTTTTAAAATGACTGGCATGGTCAAAATACCACCATATGTGAAGTTAGACAATGCTACTACATAGTTAGTGTCCAAGAGAAGAGGCCTTGGATCTGTTGCACCACATGGCATAGTGGGTAACATCAAACATATCCTCAATAAATATTAATTGAACACAGAAATAAATGTATGGACTTAACTATATTTGAAATTTGGCTTTGCTGGTTATTTGTTTTGTGAATTAGAAGAAAATTATTAGCCTTTCTGGGTTTCCGTGCATTTAAGAATAAAGCTAGCTACAGATGTTAAAAGGGCAATGAGAAAATATCAAAAATCTAGTATACAAAAATATTCAAGAAAATTATTTCTTTTCTATTCCTATTTTCCAGTTCAACTTATAGCCTTATAGTTTTGATTGTATTAGATAGGTTAACAGAGGTAATAGGAAAACATACACACTTATAAACAGTCATCGAGAAGCAGAGATGAAATGATAGAGAATTTACAACAGTAACCAAATATATGAGCATTGGTTAATGAAGAGACGGAGTAATCCTGAAGCACTCTAATCTTTAGAGAGCAAAACACCAATGTGGAGATTGCAAAGACAGGAAATAGGGAAAAAGCTGAGAACCAATATCTACAGCCACATATGAAAAACTACACCAAAACAGCATAAAGCAAAAGAAAAACTGCATCACAAACAATTAAGAGTTATTAATGAAATTCATGCTCACTTTTAAACTTCATTGGAAAATGGTATTAAAGTTAGTGATAAAAAGATATGACTTAGGGTAATCTCCCTCAGGAACAGTCATAGGGGAGGGGAATAAGGGGAAAATGGGAGGGAGGGAAGAATGGGAGGATACAAGGGATGGGATAACCATTGAGATGTAACAAGAATAAATTAATAATAAAAAAGATATGACTTTTATACCAATAGAAAACTAAATCCAAATAAGCACAAATGTAAGGTGATGCCATGAAAAATTCTCTAGTGTAGTGCTTTTACTTACATAGACACATTTCTGTTAACAGTGGAAGGATTTTATATCTTTATATGCTTGTTACTCAAGTAGATAAATTTAATAAATTTGCTGGCTAACGATTACTACAGTGTCATGTAATGAGTAAATAAGCATAAATACCGAAGATAATCTTTGTGGTGAGTTAATAACCATAAACAACAGAGAAACACCAGATAATGGCTGATGATAACTTTGTTATGCCATTAAGGTGGATATGGTTAGGGAAACAGTTCTCAAACTGATATACACTATAGTGTATATCAGAATCTTCTAGAAACCTTGTTATAATTTAGATTCTTGGGCCCCACGTTCACATACTTCCAATCATGTCTGGATAGGGCATTAGAATTATTATTTAAAACAAATTTCAGATGATTCCTATGATTCTTACAAAGCATACTTGAAAATCATTGTTGATGAAAGAAAGTGTGTGACACCCGATATTCAATGAATATTTTACATTCAACTTTATACATGATATAAATGTGAGAATCCCTCAAAATTAAATATAGACCTAATGAGAAGATAAATTGGGTAAAAACAGGTAGTTTAATTAGCCCAGATATATATTCCTGACAAACATACTATTTGAATGTCTACATTTAAAAAGTTGGCCATAATAAATGGACAGTTCTGTGGCCGCACAATAAGTATCTGGTGACATACTAAAGATTAGGTGTAGCAATATGATTTTGTCTTTCAAGTAAAACTGGAGTGATATTGTTTGCATCTTTTCTTCCTACACCCAGTCATTACAATATGCTGCAGTGGTGAGACTTAATAAAAAAGAATACAGACTGAAACTATAGCATAAATATAACAAAAATCTGCAAATCAATGTTTTTACTGACTTAAAGCAGATCAACACTACTTTAAAATAATCCCCACTGTTCCTCACTGAGAGAAGAGAAGAACAGTTTTAAGCAAGTGGCCTTGACTATGCCTAGAGGATGACATATTATCAGTCCTAGTTATGCAGTCCAAAGGAGGATGAGAGGAATTTTAAGGAAATGTTCTTAACTACCCAGCCCATCATCCGCTGTGTGTAACTATGAGGTGCGAAACTGTGGAATTTGGTTGTGTGTAGCCTGAAAGGCATGTGTAGCAACTTGCTGCACGTTCAGGGGATGCGAAAGCAGAAACAAGGACTCATGTAGGCAGTTTGCAACCCTCTGCAACATCTATTCCAGGGGCTCCCACAGCCTGTCCAGCCTCCATGGGCACCTGTTCACATGGCATGCATGTGCAAACACACACACACACACACAAATGAAAATTAAAAATAAGTCTACAAGTAAGTCATATGCAGGTATTGAGGAGGGAAAGGAATAATATCAACAGATCTAATACACAGTGTAGTGTGTTTTTATGAACAGTATTTATTAAATGCCTTAACTTTGTTAGCAGAGTAATTTTTAAATGAAAGGAGCTCATCTGTAAAGATGATTCTGTGACACTTGGTATGTTATTGGGGTGATCTCTTTCTTTTCTTTTTACAGTCAGTCCATCTATCTATTTACCTACTTACTCATTCACTACCATGTAAAATCACATAAGCAACATTGTTGCATAAGTAAGATCTGAACAAAGGATGACACCAATGTACATGTTAACATGGAAATTAAGAAGTTCATAAGGCCTCAATCCTGCACAAAGAACTACTGGCAACTTTGGAATGCTGAGGGATGGAGAAACGGTCTTCCCCAGGGACAAGCCCCTCAACTGGTAATACAATATCAACTAGTTGGTTCTAAAATCATATACTGACAGGGAACGTATTTACTGAGCAGGTTGTATTTCAATATTTCTGAAAACATACATATGATAGAATGAAGAAAGAAAGGAAGGAAGGAAGCAAAAAGAAGGAAGGAAAGACAGACCAACAATTAAAGAAAAGGAGGCAGGCTGGGCATGGAGATACATGCCTTTAATCCCAGCACTCCAGAGGCAGAGGCAGGCAGATCTCTGTGAGTCTGAATCCAGGCTGGTCTACAAAGTGAGTTCAGGACAATCAGAGTCTGTTCACAGAGAAAACCTGTCCCCCCCCCCAAAAAATAATAATGATAAAAAGAGAAGAAAAAGAGAAAGAAAGAAAGAAAGAAAGAAAGAAAGAAAGAAAGAAAGAAAGAAAGAAAGAAAGAAAGAAAGAAAAAAGAAGCTACAAATGTGATTAAGAGCCAGGGGTGGGTCAGTGGTGAAGGGAGGAAAGGGAAGGAAGAAAATGATATAATTATTATTTCAAAAACTATAATATGTGTGTATGTATGTATGTGTAAGAGAACAACTCTTTAAAAGGAAGAATCCCTAAAACAACCCCAATAAGAGTTTTAATTTGATTTCACTAACTTATTTACTTAAGTATTTTAGAATTTCGAAGACAGAGTCTGACAAGCCAGGCTGCTCATAACATACATGTAGCCCACAATAGCTTTGATTTGAAAGTAATCTTCCTTCCTTGGCCTCCTTAGTGTTAGAATTACAGGCATGTGTCATCACATTGGCTTAGTACTGCACATTTTGTAATCCTGTACCATCTTTAGTTATTTTAAATTTGGGAGTAAAAAAGGGGAACATTATTTCCTAAAAACGAAGAAAATACAAGTACTTCCATTGTCTTTAGGAAAGTTTTACTAAAACGAAAATTCAAATACTAAGGTAAGGGAAATATACACAGGCATAAACACATTTGAAGGCTAGGACATATTATAGCTGGGGTTAAATATATTACACTCTCTACAGGTTTTCTCACAAAATAATTTAGTTCTTATTTAATTATACCACTGGCTCATACTACCTCATTTGTAAGCTTATAAAGTAATAACATCAAAGTTCCCTGTTATTTACATACTATATAGATGTACATACAGGTGACAGGATTTATTAATTTTCTCTTCAAAATTAAATCAAGAGATATACCAATAAATTGTTTGACTATTTCAAAGGCAGAATGTAAATAAGTAGAAAAATCTAAAGGGGAATTTGGGTCTTATCCCTCCAATTTTGTTTTAACCTATTATTTAACCTAATGATCATAAAATATTACTTTTAATACAAAGATCAATACACATATGTACTAAAACATGAAACTAAATCATCTAGAGCTTGATGTTACAATTAGTCAAAGCAATTGTGAAAAAACAAAAAGATGCATCAAAGGTCTTGTAGAATTGAAAGTATAAATACATAGTGTTTTGATTAAGAAAATGAATGAAGGTATAGAATTCAATTTTAAGATTATTCTTCATACACATTATATGTACACTCTAATAGGAGGTATTGTACCCATACAACTCAAATATAATATAAGGTTTACTTCCAAGACTTTGAAAGTGCTATTATAGGCTATTTAGGATAATTAAGTAAGTAAGTTAATTGTTAGTTGATCAAAGCAAATCGTAGCCATGTCAATTACTAGTCTATTTTTAACACAAGAATATATATCCTAGGTTTAACAGATAGATATGATTCTGTAAGTAAGATAAAATAGTTAAACAAGGTCTTCAAAAACCTCAGAGACAGAATATGGCATCTAAGGATGCTTTTATTATTTTAAAGATTCATTGACAATGAGACAGGTTAACTCCTGGCAACATCCAGTTGACCTCAAAGAGGATGATGAGCATCAAAGACCCTCCTTATGAGGATGGCTTCAAATATGGCAAACCAGCTACTGGGCAAAATGTTCTCATTTCGGGCACAGACAGAATTCTGCCTAAAAATGGGCAAGTTGGATGCAGGCAAAGTGGATGGCAATCTCTGCCAAGACAGGGTAAGCAAGTCCTCAATAGTTCTTGCCTTACAAATATGTCTGTCAAATATACTGGGCCAAAAGGCGGAAGATGATGGTCCAATGTTATACAGAGTTTTGGGTGACTGTTCAGGCAGCAAACTGTCTCCATCATCTTTTGATTTTGGAATCTGCTATCTTCCCTTCCTGTTTATTCAGGAAATTCATTTTTATTCCTTCTCAAATCTCTGATGGATTGAAGACCAGCTACTTTAGTTTAACAATTAAGCTTAGTTGTTTAGGGGTTACGATGCATTTTGGTCTAGACATATGTTTTAAGTTGACATTGATGAAATATGATAGATATTGATTTAGATTCACAATTTTAGACTCACCAAGATAGGAGAGACGTTTTCTCCAAGGTTGCTAAATACAAATAGCCAAAACACTATGAATGTAACATTTATATAATTCCTAACTGTTTCATGGTTCTTCTTGCTGCATGTAATTTATTGTATACATATGTAATAATATAAATATATACATAAAAGAATAAACAATAATAAAAGAAAATGAATGAAGACTATAACCAACCAATAATGCTCTCCAAAGTCTAATAACGATTTATCCAGGGCTACCAGTTTTGAGATAGCAGTTACTAGAAACAGAATCCTGAGCATTACAAAAAGAATAAGGTAGATTGGGAAAAAGTTTAAAAAGCATTCCCTAGATGGCAGCTCTGACCTGGATGGAAAACATTAATGTAATTCTTTGTAATTACTTCAGCAAATATGAAAATATTTAAATACGTGGCCATGATTATTTGTGACAAATAGCTCCATCTGGTAAACCAATCAAGTTATATCAACTCTGAAATTCTTATAATTATATACTAAACATTACAACTTTAAAAAGACAAACAAGAGGCAGGTGGATATCTGTGAGTTCGAGGCCAGCCTGGTCTACAAAGTGAGTCCAGGTCAGCCAGACCTACACAGACAGACCCTGTCTCAAAAAACCAAACCAACCAAACAAACAAAAAATAAAAAGACAAACAATATGTCTTCTTTTCTTTCCTTCCTTCTTTCCTTTTAAAGGAGTGGGGTCAGGATGATATTAAGTAGAGCAACATAAAGAGGAAATATTCTACCTAGCTTAAATTACCAGTGCTCTACTGTACATATGAAAAAATATGTATTCAGTAAAAATTACTCAAGGGCCAGTGAAATGGCTCAGTGGATAAAAGTGTCTACCACAAAGCCTAACAATTCAAGTTCAATCTCTGGGACCCAAATGTTGGAGAGAACAGATTCTTGTAATGCATTCTTTAACACACACACACACACAGACACACACACACACACACACACAGAGAGAGAGAGAGAGAGAGAGAGAGAGAGAGAGAGAGAGAGAGAGAGAGAGA
>OU015742.1:171520811-171557231 GCA_907169655.1 Acomys percivali | reverse complement strand
AGAGAGAGAGAGAGAGAGAGAGAGAGAGAGAGAGAGAGAGAGAGAGAAATAATTTTTAAAAGCCCCAAACTTAAATCAGAAAAAACAAAATTTCTCTCCTTTATGTGGTTGGATCAAAATATCTTAATGAAGTATCTAAGACTATAAAAATGTAGAGAAGGAATCTAAAAATAAAAGCATTTGTTAAAAATTTTATGTAAACTAATTGAAAAGCTAGTAGAAAAACTTAGTGCTCTATAATAAGATTTTTTTTCTAAAGAAATCAAATTGTATGTGAGCTGTGTTTTAATGAGATTTGGGATTGACATATCAGAATCACCATCTGTAATTTAACCTGTAATCATCCAGAGTCTTCTTGAACATCCAGAATTCAGTGCGTAGAGTAAAGCAGTATGCTATTCTCATTCTTCTTTTTTTAAATGGGGAATAAGCAGTATGCTGTTCTTATTCTTTTTAAAAAATGGGGAGTCATCACACAGTATAGGTTAGCTATGAACGAGTGGTCCTGCTTCAGTCTGGATTTCTAACCTGACCCATTCTTGGACAAAACAGATTACACTTTACTAGCCCACTGGACAACTTTGGGCAAAATAATCCCTTCTTACAGGGGACATTTAGTGCATTATAATGCTCAGTAATTAAACGCCAGGAGCAATCTTCCAACTGTGAAATATGTATCACCAGATGTTCTCTGGAAATGAAAATTATTTCAGTCTGAGAAATACTCACACATACATATTTTGGTATAGAAAAAGTGAAAGCAATGTGTTAATTCACTTACCAAAAGATTTTGAGCTTTGATATAATTTGTATTTTTTTCAAAGATATATTTACTACACATACAGTGTTCTGCTTGCATGTGTGACTGCACACCAGAAGAGGGCACCAGATTTTATTATAGTGTGATTGCTGGGAATTGAACTTGGGATCTATGGACGAGCACAAACTGCTCTTACCCTCTGAGCCATCTCCATAATTTGTATTTTTTGAGTGACTATCACAAAGATTCTTTGAAAACTTAAGGAGAACTGGATTTTTATATGCTAGAAAAATATACAGAATATTTTCAAGGTCTAGATAGATGATCAAATACAATTTAAATTAACTGTCTGCTTATGTTTCCTTTGAAACTTGTATGTTAAAAATATGAGACTCCAAATAAAGATGAGAATCCAGGAAAATAATTATTTTAAAAGATTATGTATTTATTTAAAATAATGATTGCTAATGGTGTTAATGCATGCTTAATATTTTACAGTTTTACAGTTTATAGATATATCATGAATTCTAAATTATTGAAGTTGAGTTATTTTCTATCTATATAATAATCAGCAGTGAGAATTCCAAAACAAAAGGATAACTAAAATAAACAAATATCTCAGCAATATGCATATGTGACCTACAAAATGCAAAAGTGACTTATTAGAAAAACAGCATTTTCTTAACTTAATGTCTTAGATTTGAAGTGTGTTTCTGAGGCTGACCACAATTCTAACAGTGTGAGTATAAAACAATTGAGTTTTAAATCATTTTTAGTGTTTCTTTTCATTTTTAAACAATGAATCTTTATTTTTGAATAATAAATCTTAATGAATTGATTTATAATTGTGTATATATTGTGATTCTATATATTGTGTAAAACATAAATGTGATCAAGTCAAGATTTTTTTAAACTAATGTTCTCCTACCTAAGTTTATTTAGGTATAAAAATATTCATCAATAGGCAATCTTCTAATCACCTTTTGTGGTAGAATGAAATATAGATCCAAGGAAAACAGAACTATAAAGAAAAACTTTCAAGTTGCTTAGAGAAAGAAATAAAGCTGGACAGACACAAGTAACCTTTCATTATATTATCAATACACAACACACGAATAAAATATATAATTTTGGGTATGTGTTTGTGCATATGTGTGCAAGTGTGAGTTGTTTAGGCATGTGGGGTCATGGTCAATGCCAGCTGCTGTTTCTCAGACACTGTCTATCGTGTTATTTTCCTAAAGACATGGTATGTTACTGTTAGAACTCAGGTAGTACATGTGTCCAGAAATGAAAGTCTTGGTTCAGCTCAAGCTTGACTAAAAGATTTCTGGTAGTTAGATAAAACCTGTATTTCTCAGCAAAAAGAAGTCATTTGCTCTGACTCTGGCAAAAGAAACATATGGCTATCCACTGACATGAACCCATAGTTGCACACACACCAAAGCAGACTCCCTCTGTCCCTATTTATATGCCCTTGTCATATATTTCCAAGCCTTCTCTAGCACTTGGGACCTTCTCTCACACACCCAACTCTTCTCCCATCATGCTAGGCTCCAGGCTGTTCCAATTTCTCCTTTCTTTAACATAACAAGGTTCCCCACCACCACAGCATCTCTTACAGACAGCCCTGGCCTTTTCTAGTCTACTTCTTTTTCTCTTGGCTCTTGACTCTTCCAGATGCCTCTGGCTGTTCTCTCTGTCTCTGTCTCTCTCTGTCTTTTCCCCAGGTAATCATGAAGCGGCCACCTCAGGGATTTCAGTACAGCATGCCTAGTTCACACTCACTGGGGAAGGATTAGCAAGTAAGTAGGTTAGGCCAGCTGGACAGTATGACCCAGGGATCCAGGACCTCTTCAGCAATGGAATTAAAGCACTGGGCTGTGTTTTTGCTATTGTTTCTTCATGGGTTTGGGGTAGAACTCAGGTTCTTAGGCTTATAAAGTAAGTACTTTATCAATAACTATCTCTCTATCCCTATTAAATATGCAACTTAACCTAATAATTTATAAACAAGTAAAACAATAATAGGTATGACATTTCACAAACTGAAATCATATAAATTTTGAGCCATATTCTATGAGGACAATTTTGGAAGAAATTGTAAGATTTAATAATTTTGAGTCAGTCTTTTTTTTTTTTTTAAACTGGTTTTGTTGCGGTAAGGTGAAGTTGAAGAAAGTATGCTACTATAAAACACATATGGAGATCAAGAATACCTTGTGAGAGTTTGTGAATGTTGGAAAAAAATTACAGTTGAACCATACTTAATACCTATGTCACAATATAAGAACTGTGCAATATATAAGATGTTGTGTCCCTCGAATTGAAAAAAAAAAAAAAAAACCTAAAGAAAAAAGGACATGTCAGCTTCTAGGGGGTGAAGGTTTTATTATAGATCTAATAGAGAATACAGACAGAAACAGACATCTGGGAGAGTCCAGAGTGAGCATGCCCAGCAAACTCTGGCAGCCTGGCCATGTGAGGAGAAGGGAGATGGTGAAGGGCAGCAAGGGGAGAGGGAGGAGTGGCGATAAGAGAGAGAACCTGTAATGGCAGCCAAGAGGTCAAGAGGTCAAGGGCAGAGGAACCACATAACCAAAATGGCTACATTATGGATCAGAGAAGTTGGGGAGGGAAAGGCCATTAGGGTACATGTGCCAGCCAGAAGGACCCTGTGACAGGTAGGGACAGAGGGGGCTGGAGGCCAGAGTGCATAGTGATATGTTAATAGGCACCTTACAGGTCCTTTACTTTGCCTTTGGTCCCTAGTTTGAGACCTAACAGCCCTTGTATTGTGACACTAACAAAGAAATAAAGAAATTTAACAACAGACTTGCTCACAGTAGAGTTTCCTATAGGTGGTTACGCTTTCACTTTGTAGTTATTTAACATTTTGAAAAGCAGGCTATGTAAATGCCTTTTATTTCTCTCAGAAAAAGTCTTAATTTTGATCAGGAGGCAGTAGAAGAGAAAAAAAAAACACAGAGGAAGTTTCTTTTAGTTTTTTTCTGATCTTTATAAGAAGGCTGCTTGGGACAGCAATGGAGGTGTAATCCGAATAAATTATTATTTTTTAATTTATTTTATTAATTTATTCTTGTTACATCTCTATGGTTATCCCATCCCTTGTATCCTCCCATTCTCCCCTCCCTCCCATTTTCCCCTTATTTCCCTCCCCTATGACTGTTCCTGAGAGGGATTACCTCCCCCTGTATATGCTCATAGGGTATCAATTCTCTTCTCGGTGACCTGCTGTCCTTCCTCTGAGTGCCAGCAGGTCTCCCCCTCCAGGGGACATAGTCAAATGTGAGGCACCAGAATACATGAGAAAGTCATATCCCACTCTCCACTCAAATGTGGAGACTGAGCTCGGTGCAAAGGAGACTCGGGTGGAGCTTGGCGTGCAGTTTGGGGCCAGAGTCCCTAACCGTGCTTGGCAGACAGATTGGGCTCAGAGACTCTAGTAGAGCTTTTGGCACAGTCCCGGCTCTAAGACTCTGGTTGGATACAGTGTGCAGTTTGAATCCAGAATTCCTGGCTGAGCTGGGCGGATGGTTCGGGCCTGAGTCAATAACTGACCATGGCAGGCAGTTTGGCCAAAAGCCCCTAGCTGAGCTTGGTGCGCAGTCCCAGCCCCAAAATTCTGGCTGGTCCCGGTGTGCATTTTGAGCCCTGAATAAATTATTAAAAAAAAAAAAAAAAAAAAAAAAAAAGAAGACTGCTACCTCTGACTTACAAGTATTTACACATGCAACACAGCACTACCAGTATTAACCTACCAGAGAAGATTTGATTCCTGATCATTTGAAGAATCAGATCTCAGGAGTTGGATCTAGATGCGCTGACATGAACAGAAAGTACTCAATTTCTTTAAGAATGCAATATAACATGATATCAAAAACATTCTAGAGATGGGCAGGAAGAGTCACTGTTTATGTGTAACAACTTGTAAGCTCACCAAGCTCCAATGGAGAGTTCCAAACCCATAGTCACACAAATGGCACTAGTTATATATAGTGGCTCACAAAGTAAAATAAAATCAAGAATGTGGGATCTAGAGGGATAGGAGAGGCAAGTGTCTCTATCTGATGAGGCATCTTGCTCTCCTGATTTACTCTCTTGTAATGGTTTCTTTATTGTCATCCTGATCTTTTATGCCACAGTAAGTTTTTTTGTTTTTGTTTTTGTTTGTTTGTTGCTGTTGTTCCTGTCACATTTCACAGGATTTTCAGGCTTCTCTCTGTCCACTTTCTACTGTGCTAATTAAGAAAGTGCTTTCAACTCAAACTTGTACTTCATTAAAATGAGAGAACAACAGAGTCTACAGCCATGGTGAATAGATAACTCCAAGGACATTTTCCTGCTCCCTTCTGGGATGGGCACTGATTCCCAAAACCCCTTTTAGGGTCTAATTGCTAGACTAAAAGGCTAGATATCTCCAACTAAATTTGACTATGCATTTTTTTGTCCTTATGATTGTTAGATGCACAGAGTTGATTAAAACGTACCCTGGTGCCTCATATTTGACCATGTCCCCTGAAGGGGGAGACCTGCTGGCACTCAGAGGAAGGATAGCAGGTTACCAAGAAGAGACTTGATACCCTATGAGCATATACAGGGGGAGGAGGTCCCCCTCAGTCACAGTCATAGGGGAGGGGAGTAAGGGGGAAATGGGAGAGAGGGAAGAAGGGGAGGATACAAGGGATGGGATAACCATTGAGATGTAACAAGAATAAATTAATAAAAAAATTATGTATGTGGAACGCATAGAACGCATAGAAGGCAGTGTACTTTGAAAGATGAATAAAAAAATTTGCATGCTATTTGTATAAAATTAGCATTCTCTTCATTTTTTCTCAGAACTTCACTCCCATTATTTTTTCAATTTATTTATTAATTTAATCTCTTTACAGTCTCCTCCCAGTCCTGTCCTTACATGCCCATCCCCCATTGCCACCGCTCCTTTTTCTCAGAGAAGGAAAGGCATCAACCCATCCAGGCACCTCAAATCACAGCAGGACTAAGCGCATCCTCTCCCACTAGGTACAGGCCAAACCATTCAATAGAAAAAAAAGGAAGTATTTTCAACAAATGGTGCTGTTCTAACTGGATGTCTACATGTAGAAAGATGTGAATGGACCCGTATTTATCGCCCTGCACAAAACAAAGTCCAAGTGGATCAAAGACCTCAACATAAGACCAGATAAACTAACTGTAATGGAAGAGAAAGTGGGGAAAAGCCTTGAACTCATGGGAACAAGAGACAAGTTTCTGAACAGAACACGAACATCTCAGGCAATAATATCAACATTTAATAAATGGGACCTCATGAAACTTAACAAAAACTTCTGTAAGGCAAAGGAAACTGTTAACAGAACAAAACAGCAGCCTAGAGAATGGAAAAAATGTCTTCATCAATCCTACATCTGACAAAGGCTAAAATTCAAAAATACATAAAAAAAATGCAAGAAATTAGACACCAACAAACCAAATAAACCCATTAAAAATGGGGTACAGAGCTAAATGGAGAATTCTCAACAGGAATCTTGAAAGGCCTAGAAGCACTTAAAGAAATGTTCAACATCCTTAGTCATCAGGATTCAAATGACTCTGAGATTACATCTTATACCCCCTCAAAATGGCTAAGATAAAAAACTCAAATGACAGCACATGCGGGCAAGGATGTCCAGCAAGGGGTACACTCCTCCATTGCTGGTAAAAGTGCAAACTTGTACAAATACTGTGGAGATCAATATGGAGGTTCTCAGGAAACTGGGAAGAGATCTACCTCAAGACTCAGCTACACCACTCCTGGGCAAATACCCAAAAGGTGTTCCACAGTACCACAAGGACACTTGCACTGATAGTTTTTTATAGCACTACTAAACTATACCACAATAGTGGACAAAGGGATTACTATATTAGGGGATGTAGGAATGTTTTACCATGCTTGCTATTATTAATAGCTATATACCAAAAATGAAGAATAAACTTGTGCTACAAATGTTCATAGACAGAAGGTTACATTGTATTCATTTTTTGCAAGATGCTGAATAAGCTTAAGCACTGGGTACAAAAATGCCAGGGAGAAATATTAGACAATGATTAGTTTGTTAAAAGTTATTCATAAAGAATATTCCAATTTTAAAGAAATGTCGAGGGATTTTGCAAGAAAATTCTGAAATTTGTGGACAAAAGGATGAAACTAGAAATGATCATTGTGAGTGAATTAACCCAGAGCAGAAAGACTCACATGGTACACACTCACTTGTAATTGGACACTAGTCCAAAAAGCATGTCCCATGGAAGTCTTCACTTACCAGGAGATTGAGATAGATGTGAGGACATGTGATTGGGACTCTAGGTGAGAAAAATGTAGGAGAATGGGGAAATAGAAGGATCCAGAGGGTCCTAGAAACCTACATAGAGAACATCATGATGGGTGGATCTGAGCCCAGGGGAGTCTGCTCAAACTACTACACCAACTAAGGACAATACAAACAGTAAATATCGAACACCTACTCAGATCTAGCCAATGGACAGGACATTCTCCACAGTTGTGCGGAGAGCAGAGACTGACTCAAACATGAACTATGGTGCCCATATTTGACCACTTTCCCTTGGTGGGGAGGCCTCTGGCATTCAGAGAAAGAATAAGCAGGCTACCAAGATGAGACTTGATAGCCTATGACCATATAGTGGGGAGGAGGTCCCCCTTGGTCATAGACCTAGGGGAGAAGAATAGGGTGAAAGTGGGAGGGGGGAGGAACGGGAGGATACAAGTGATGAGATAACAATTTACTTGTAATCTGAATAAATTAATTAAATTATTAGAAAAAGAAATATAAAAGGATTTGACACTTTACAAGGATGAGATATTAGCATGCATTGACTATGACACAAAGAATACATGCTTCAGTTTCTTTGAAATCAAAATAGTTCACAGATCACAAGAAAACAGTATTCTCATTACAAATAAAATTACATAAGTCTTTTATATTAGATATCTATATTATCTATATAATCTCTCTAACATCTCTGTTTTAAAGTGATTTCAGTGAGAATACAAAGATAATCTTTTAAACTAATTTGTTAATGCTAAAAATATTCTAAATATGGATGTAAATTGTATTTCAGTACTTTTCTCTTGATGAGGAGACTTTGATTTCTTCATAGTTGATTATTACAATGAAAATGTTTGTAGGACAATCAGGAGGGTGAAAAAAAAGGTTAGTAAAAATTACACCACTGAAATTTTAAAACAATCAGGACTCAAGTTTGAGCATATCATTATAAAAAGGAGAAACAGATTCCAAATTCAGATGCTTAGTTTATCATATACCCAATAAAAGCTAATGACTAGGTCTGAACTTATCCACATCAGGAATTCAAGTAAGTTTTAACTGACAGAAGAAGCTCTTGATTATTATCACCACTAACAGAAAGAAGAGGGTACAACATAGTGAAAGATTTCTCGCTGTTTGCAACTATATTTAAGTACAACCTACTGAACATTAGTTATCCATGTAACAGTATCTATTATCTAGTCTTCTGCTATCCAGCTACTGTGTCTCACTGCAAATTATGGCCCCTACTTACAGACACCAATGGAATGTCCAATCTGTCACTGAATTCAGTATGCATTAAAATTAAAGAGACCTTCAAAATATCTTTATTTTCAGATTATATGATAAAATATATAAGCGACCCTTAAAATTCCAACAGGAAACTCTTACACCTGATAAACACTTTCAGTAGGGGGCAAGATATAAAATTTATAATCAGGGCATTATTTTTTTTTTAACTTTCCGGTCCTTTGAGTAGATATCATGGCTTCTGATTTTCTACTTTTATGGGATTCCTGTATGTGCGAACTTAGGTATCTCTGTGTCCATGTGTGTTTCTCCTGCTTTTTCTTTGGCTCTTGTTCTTCTGTTTTGTCCTATTCTGACTTGTTTTTCTTCTACCTTATCCAATTTTATTTTATTTTATTATTATTTCTTAGATATTGTTCGTTTTATAAGGAAAAACAGAAATGGATACAGGAGGGAAGAGAGGTGGGGAGAAATTAAGAGGAATTGCAACAATAATCACAGTGTATGAAAGTCTATTTATTTATTTATTGTTTATACAGTAATTTGCCTGTATGTGTGTCTGTAGGCCAGAAAGGGAACCAGATCTCATTATAGATGGTTGAGTTACCATGTCATTGCTAATTGAACTCAGGACTTTTGGAAGAAGAGCCAGTGATCTTAACTTCTGAGCCATCTCTCCAGCCCTAAAAAATCTATTTTTAATAAAAGAAAAACATTTAATTAAGTCCAAGAGACTTCGAATAGAATGCAGGGATGAGGTTTAAATAAAGAGGACATTCTTTTGAAATGTGTGAGTAGTATATGAATGTATGTACACATGTTTATGTGGGTAAGCATGCCTATATGAGCCTGTATGGAAACCAGAGTTCAACTTTAGATATCTTCAATCACTGTTCACTCTAATTTTGAGACAATGTCTCTTACTGAGCTCTAAGCATTCCATTTAGACTGGACTGCCTCGCCAACAGGCCACTGTGATCATCATGCTCCTGGCCCCTCATCACTACAGCTACAGTAAAGCAGGTCTTGTCATATACATATTTTATATACATGTTGGTGATTCAAACTTATGTCCTTTACCCACTAAACCTTCTCCTTATCAAAAGGTTTTCTTCCCTCTGACTCAGTGAGGCTTAGAGAAGTGAAATGATAACATGAAAACATTCTGATTTAGAATCTCTCTCCAAGAATTGAATTAGAAGGGAAAAATTAAAAATATGGTATATGATACAAAAAATGCATTTTGTTTTGTTAAATTTTATTCTTTCCTAGAATCCAATCTCCTTTCTCCTCTTAGAGAGGAGACTCAGTTGATAAAGGATAGATACAAAATTAACTCCAACAGAGGTTGAATATGAGTGACACATAGTTTCATGCATTCAAAGTATTTTTATCATTTATTTCAGTTCTAAACTCTTGAAGACAAAGACTAACTCTAACTTAATTGCTTTAAGTCTTGAAACTGTGGTATAGAATTAGGTATAGCATCAACAGAACCAGCACATTGTATGAACTAACAGAGACTGAGGCAGCATGCACAGAGTCTGCACCTGTTTGTGCCAGATGGAGTCCTACTGCTGAAAGGCTCAGCGGGAAACAAACTACTTTTAAGGGTAAGCTGCACACCCAGCAGGTGATGGCAAAAGAAAACAAACTCACTGAGATCATGGGGGTTCCTTGCCTCATAAAGTCATGTCAGGGCTTTAATTTTTTTAAATTTTATTTACACACACACACATATACACACACACACACTTAAATTCACATGCACACACACATACATGTACTCTTTCTTTTTACCATACAGACCCTTTGCATATATATTATGGCTTCCACTTTAGTATTTTAATGTGTTTGAGTGTACAAATGAGTGCCTTTTCTTGGGCTCTTTTCCTTCCTTTTGTTTTCTCTTATTCCAATGTGTTATTTTTGTTGCATTTTATTTTGGTTTATTATTATCCCTTAGAAGTATGTTTGTTCACCAATGAGACAGAAAGAAGGTAGATTTAGGTGGAAGAAAAGGTTGGGGAAATCTGCACGGAGTAGAGGGAGGGGAAATTGTAATCAGAATATATAATGTATAAAAATTTGTTTTCAGTAAAAAAGGATAAATAGAATTAAATTTAGCCCACCCTGTGATACACAGAGTATTGAAATCCATAGCACTAGAATCAGCTTTTCTTTTTCATTTTCATTAATTAGTTAAATTTGCATCAGTGTGACCAAAATACCTACAAGGAACAACTTAAGGGAGAAAGGATTTTATGTTGGTTCATGGTTCCAGTAACCATGGTGGAGAAGGCACAGTGGGATTCACTGTAGTAGAAGTAAATGTCTAAGGCTGCTCACTACACGGTGGTCTGAACCAGGGAGCAGAGCACAAATTGGACAACCCCCACCACAAGCCTGGCCAGTGACCCACTTCCATCCTCTAGAGTTGGTTTTAGTATACTGTCTTTTGTACTGTCTTTGTAAGTATATTTGGTATCCAGGATGAAAGGCCATTAAATTAAACTTTTAATTCCTCTAATTTTCAGAGTCTAAATAGAACTGTGTTTCCTCATCTTAGTCACCTTTTTCTGAAACCTTGCTTTTCAAATGCCCATCTTCTCTTAAGTTTCCACTATACACCATTTTGTTGTAAAAAAAAAAAAAAAGAACAACAACAACAACAACTTTCTTTAGAATTATTTTTGCTGTATCCAAAGCATTTAACCTGTATAACATCATTCTTTCATTCTCCTAAATCGTTTGGGCTTTTGGGACAGTGTTTCTCTGTGTAGCCCTGGCTGTCCCGGAACTCTCAATGATCCAGCACCCTCTGCCTCCCAAGTGCTAGGACTAAAGGCATGTGTCACCACACCCAATTCTCTTAACTCCTACTTGGCCTCTTATAGCTTATCCACATTTTTATTATTTCTTCTTTTAATACTACAGTATCTAGAACTTATCTACTTTTTATGCTTGTTACGGAGTTTCCCTGAATTCTTTGCTATTAATTTCTTCCTACATATACTTCTGTTGATAAGGCAAAAGGAACTTGGGGGGAATAACCATTTGTTTACCAATATTCACAGTGCACTGTTGCTAACAGCTGAAGTGATAAACTGTGGCATATACATATAATGGAGAGAGGGAAAGAGGAACGGGCTTCCGACACATGCTACAACTAGAAGCTGAAGAACATTGTATTAAGTGAAACAAGACAGAAGACAAAAAATGTGCTTCCATTTAGATGAGGTACCTAGAAGAGGCAAGTTGATAAAATATGAAATAATGTTGTTCAAGGACTAGGGATTTAATATTGCAATTTATTTTTGTTTAAAATACATATAATTTGTATTCTGGAACATTCTGAAATAAACAATGGTGATGACTATATAAATGCCACTGAAAAATACTAATATCATTTTTTTGTACACTTCTGTGGTAAATTCTAAGTAATACGTGTAAGAAGGAACTAAACTGAAGTCATTTTGAATAAAACTTCCATTTTGAATAGGGGTCAAATAAAGTTTAATTTCTCAAGACCTCCCTGGGTAACTGACATCCTGCATGGCAGAAAGAGACATGTACGGGTGGCTAATTGACATCCTGGTTGTTAAGCTGAGGCAGGAACGCTAGGCAAGTCACCATGCCACAGCTGAATAAACTAATCTCTGGGAACAGGATAAGCCTACCACAAAGACACGTTTCTAAGGAGTCCCTGGTCCATAAATCCAGATTGGTGGGATGACTTGCACAGATGTTTGGGGTTTTGGAGCTTAAACTCTGTGACACTCTGACTCGGTTGGGCTGCAGTTCTTTGGCCCTGATCAATTAGTAGAAGCCTGAGTACCATACATTTTTGTCATCTGCTTAAATACTTACTAAGATTAAGGTCCAGAGACACAGTCAGCTTTTGAATCTGTGCTCTTGTCCCCAACTGGTCAGCTTTTGCTGCCTACTTAAAATAAAGATCTTACTTTCTTGGACTCTTGTGATTGCTAGCGTTGTTTTGGAGTTTTGGACCCTAACATACATTTCTTCATTTTTTTCTTTTCTGATACAGGGTCTCACTGTGTACCTCTCTCTTGGCCTGGCCTGGAACTCACTATGCAGACTATACTGGCCTCAAACTAAGAGATATCTACCGGCCTCGGCCTCCCAAAAGCCTCGCATATATATAAAATCATAAAGCTAGGATTATTTTGAGATTACTAAAGTTTTCCACTTACTGTATTAAGAAAGAAATCCTAAAAAATATCTTGTCAATACCTTTTCGTCCATAATCTCTAAAGTTATCACTTTCTTTTCAAGATTTTTCTCTATCTCATTTGCTTTTGATAAAATAAAATAAAACTGAACATAGATACTTGTCATTTTTTCACATTTCAAGCATAATGATGTGGCAAATATCAAGGACATTGAAAATGTACACATACAAATGTGCATGCACTTGTAAATATCCCACTTTACCTCTCTCCTTAGACTTGCAAACTACAAAATTCACTGCTTCCTATGTTTGGATTTTCATGTCAGCATAAGACTACACACTTCACATTACGAAATATTTTTAGATGCCAAGCATTCGGTAAACAATGGAAAATGTAAATTTCAAAACTCTACCCATGTATGAGAAACAAATTTATAAAGGACGGAAAGATCAAGACATAAAAGGGATCTTTAAATCACTGATACTACATGAATTAGGGGACGGCTAAGAAATTACATTCTCCATGGGAAAAAAATATGGAGCAGAGCTGAAAGCTACTCTAACCTGAAATACTTAGAAATACAAAATAATTAAATATTTTAATTAAAAAAAAAGTAGTCTCACTTAAAAAGACAAAATTAGGTAAATTGTCTCATGAAACCTTTGAGAAATAAATTTAGAACATGAAAAAATATTGAAAGGTCCCACACATAAGAAAACAATATGCATAACATATGATGTTGAAAGATAACTGAGGCAAAGGTGATATATGGTTATAAAATATCCTTTAAAAAAGAGAAGAATGATGACTTGTATTACAAAGCAAAAATAACAGGTAGTAACTGAGTTTCAAGTCAGTTTAAGAGTAAACTGAACTGGGCTGTTAAATAACAAAGCATTTTCCTGTTTTTAAGACATGTTTGGACAATACATAGGGTGAAATTTTCCTTGGAAGTAACATCTGATCAGGGTTAAAGACAACAGGGAACAACGCTAATGATTCATTAGAGGCAGAGGAATATAAAAGAGGCGGTATGAGCAAACCAGCACGTCACAAATTCAATGGAGATCAATGTCTCATAAAAATAATGGTGCAGCCAATGGAAGCAAATAAGAAGATAAGGCAATAGTCAGGCAACCTAGTCAGCAGTCATTTCCGGCAGCACAAGGCATTTGGAGTGGAAGTACTAAATAATTCCACCTGCTCACACTATTACAGGCATACTGGACAGGGCAAAGTGAGGCAGGCATATGATGGAGAACTTAGTAGGCCAAAGTACAGAGGAACAGTAGGGGGGCAGATAGACAATGCTGGGCCGTCTAAAGGCTAAAATAGCAGTTGGATATGGATACCAGGCCATTGCTGATGGGAAAAGCACCAATGAGTGAAGAACACAAATTGCTCTGCAGATGAAATTAGGCAAAAAGTGGAGGAAATCCAAAGGCAGTCAAGCAGGAAGACAGGACAGTAAAGAAGCAATCAGGAGCAGCTGAGTAAGGTAATGACAAGCTGTCAGCAGGGGAAGGAAACACCATTCAGGCAAAGATGAGACTGAGGAGTGAAAACAGTCCCTGAATCGGGTGTCTTCCATCTAAGAAATAATTCACAAACTGCATATGAGAATCCACAAGAGAATAGCACACAAATGGTAACAGCAGATGGATCTGAACTCTACTGCCCAGGGATACAGAATGACCCTAGAACATAGATATATAACAATCCACAAGGAAATTAAATAGATGGGAAAAATGGGTCCAAGCATTTTTTTTTTGTAATGGTAAAATAAACCAAAACACTAAAAAGTATTAATCTGGAAATGATTGGCTGGGATTGAAGTCTTCGCTTACCCCTTTCTGGAGCCCACAAAATGGGAATGTTGGGAATTTCTGCAGCAGAAAAACAGAAGAGAAAAGGGATTTCTGATTCCCAGTTTGAGGAAAGCAGGTCAAATTTAGGGCTCTAGTAACTGGTTCAGGGAAAGAAGAACCAGCCTGAACCTTCTCTTCCTCAGAATCAAAGCCTTCTGAGGTCTGAGAAAGGTTTAGGAAGCCCTCACCCCATTGCTCCCCACAACCTCCCCTTTCACACTTACCTCCAGTGCAAACAGTTTCCAGCAAGGAGGTACTTGGGAAAACTCACATCAAGGCAAAATTTGAGGATGGCCAACTAATGGTATTTTCTGTGCAGGTCAAGGTCTGATTCAGTGGGATTCCTTCCATTCTTTATGAGTGAGCAGAGGGGACAATTTCTAGAAACTACCTACCTCTTTTAAAGTGGATCAGGAAAAATCATCAAGGGCAGCAAAACCAATAAACGTACATTAATTCTAGCTAACACCTTGGTGATCTCATCAATTGTCAAGGATTTTAACTTTTATCAATGACTCTAAGATTCTGTGGACATTTGCTTTGAGCTCCAAGGCTATTCATGTTTCGGTGAGTGAAGCAATAGCCCAGATTTAATTCCCCAGCTCTCCCTTTCGTTTAATGCCATTTCACTAAATGCCAATTCCTTCCCCAGACCATTAAACCAAATCCTGCCCCTTTTCTCGGCTTCTCTCACTCTCTTAACCCATCTGTTACTTCTTTCACAATACATCAGCTGGCTAGGCACGTGACCAGTTCCTTTGCTCTAGCACTTGACAAGCTAAGGCAGGTGAATCATACATTTATGGACAGCCAGGAAATACAGTGGAATCTTGTCTTAAAACTAACTCCCCCTCTTGTCTCCTCTCTTTCCAATCCTCTGAGTTTCTTTCTTCCTCCTCCTCTTCCTTTTGATCTAAGCTACTCTTAATTTTTCATCTAACTGGTTTCCTGTTAAAACATAATCCAGTCACCCTATACCTCTATTCTATTACAGGAAAAGGGCACAATCATTTTACATGACTCCTTCCTCTTTCCTCCTTTAGGTCATTGTTTAGATGTCATCTTCGTTAATGAATAGACCTATTTTAATTACAATGATTTTTCCTGCCTAGATTATCAATCATCCTTCCTTGGTTTATTTTCATTCACAGAATTTATCTCTAATATCATAATGCTACTTATTTTCTTAGATTTGTGCCTTATAGTTATGAGTTTTTATATAAGAACTTTTAATAAATGTATCATAAATGTTTGTATCTTTATGATAATTTTAAGAGAACTTTAACAAACTTTTAATAATATTTATTTATGTTGTGTGTGTGTGTTTGTGCACGCACACACAGACATCTACACATGTGTACAATTGAGCCATAAGATACTTGCTGAAATCAGTTCTCCCCTTCCACAACATGGATTTAAGCAAAAGTTCTCAAGCTTGGTGTAATGCATCTTTTCCCTGTGAGCCACCTCACCCACCTATCATAGAAGACTGCCGCTCAGTCTATTCCTGTATACTCAACTTCTTTAACAGCACATGAATAGTTAACATGTATTATACACTCAGTCGAGAAAGCATGCATTTCTTGGGATATTTATTTTTCTTAATCTCAAAGTTTCAGAGTATTTTGCAGGCTCACCCACAGTGTGAGCTTGGAGATTATTAGCACATAAGGATAGTAATATCAAATAGGATAGGAGTATTCTAACCTAACATGTTAGTAAATTGCAGCCCCAAAGCGGGACAGTGTTTCTTGCCTGCTTTCTCAGATCAGTGGCAATCTGAGAAACATCTTTACATCTTAAATTGATTTAAAACAAACCAAAAGAGCATTTCAGGTAAAGTAAAAAATTTGCTTGGAAGTACAACTTTAGTGTTTACATTATTTTTATAAAGTATAGTCAGACTCAGTCACAAACTTCTTTTGATTATTTATTCCCAAATTGTTTATTTATTCCTTGTGCCATATAAGGCATACTTAACCTCCCTTTCTGACCTAAGTTTTACTTTCAGTAGTCTTTGTAAATCTTGCTTAGTGGTTACAGATTTCTTTTAATTTCTTTTATTATGTAAAATGTTTCCTTCTACTGTGATTATGATGGTAAACCTTTCTTGGCATAGAAGTTTGGGCTGGCATCTGTGCTCTTTCAGAATTAGAAAATTAGTTCCGATAGGTTTGCCTTTATATGTGACTTAATCTTCACTGCTGTAACTTTCAATAGCCTTTCTTTGTTCTATACATTTAGTATTTTGATTATTATTGTTAAATAGGATTTTCTTTTCTGCTTTGTTCTACTTGGTGTTCTGTATGAGTCTTTTACTCGGATAAATATCTACTTCCTTAGATTCTGGAGTATTTTATCATTTATAATTTATAATACCTATGGCTCCTTTGTGCTGGAGGGATGCCAGAACTGAGCAATTATGATGGAAACTATATAGTTTATGTAAATAATTTGCTATCTGTAGTGAAAAAAGAAATAAATTTGAGAATGGCCATCATAATATATTTTATATTCATAAGGCAGCAACACCTATAAGGATAGAAATATAATTTGAGTAAAGTTACAACAAATATCATTAACAAATGTTATCAGTGATGCACCAGTGAGGAAAGGTGTGTTTATACTATGATTTGGTTTGAATCTTATATAAAGAGTCTTTCATTCTTCTACATACTATTTATTACTGACAATGATATACATCTCCAAAGAGTTCATTTTAATAATGTACAGTTATCAGTAAGCCTTGAAAATAGCAAAAGCCCATAAATGGAAAAAAGTAAATAGGACCTATAAACAGTTTCGATTTAAGTGTTATGTAATTATCCAAACTTAAGTATACTATTTAAGAATAATGTGTATGCTGTAATCCCTTTTAGATCTCATGAGTAGAGTTATTATTAAATGACCCCATTATACAGGGCCACCTACAAATTAGAGTCCTGAATCATAGTAATAGATATATTCCAGTAAGATTGACACATTATAATAATATTAAAAATGAACATGATTTAGAACCTATTTCACTTTAGTTCAAATACTTAAATTTCATGCCAAATTTTTCTACTCTTTGTAAAACTTGGGATAAATCACTTCTTAATATAATAGGAGCCTAACTTTTCCTCCATAAAGACTCATCCTGAAGGTTATTATATGCATGAATATTATGTTATTTTCTGCAAACTTATGGGAAGGAGTGAATATAAAGGGTAGACAACAAATTTGTCTCAATGACACTAATCAATACAATGTCTTCCTTCTTTGAGAATAATTAATTTTTTGTAAATTAGACTTTCTAGAATCATTAACTGCTTCTTTTGCATTTACATTTGGCCACGCATTCCCAGTGAAGTTAAACAGGCAACAGTAAACTTCTCAACAAGTTTATTGCTTTTTTTCTAAGCATCTTTTTAAAAAAATATTTTATTAATTTACTCATACTACATCTCAATTGTTATCCCATCCCTTGTATCTTCCCATTCCTCCCTCCCTCCCATTTTCCCCTTACTCCTGTCCCCTATGACTGTGACTGAGGGGGACCTCCTCCTCCTGTATATGCTCATAGGGTATCGAGTCTCTTCTTGGTAGCCAGCTGTCCTTCCTCTGAGTGCCACCAGGTCTCCCCATCAAGGGGACGTGGTCAAATATGGGGCACCAGAGTTCGTGTGAAAGTCAGTCCCCACTCTCCACTCAACTGTGGAGAATGTCCTGTCCATTGGCTAGATCTGGGTAGGGGTTTGAAGTTTATTGCACGTATTGTCCTTGGCTGGTGCCATAGTTTGAGCAGGACCCCTGGGCCCAGATCCGCTCGTCATAATGTTCTTCCTGTAGGTTTCTAGAACCCTCTGGACCCTTCTATGCATCTTTGAAGGAACCCAAATCTCTTTCAACAATTCTTACCTATGTGCCATCAAACACCATATTAGATGTTTCTTCACTTTTTAATCTTTAGTTATTTGTATGTATGTGTTTGTGCACATGGGTTCAGGTACCCACAGAGGCCAGAGGTATCTGATCCTCTTGGATTGGAGTCACAGTTGTGAGTGGCCAAATATAGGAGAAACTAAATATGATTCCTTTGCAGGAGCAGTACATGATTTTCACACCCAAGCCATTTCTCCAGCCCTCTCCTTTCTATTTAATAGTAGCTATGCTTTTGCCATGTTCTATTATGAGGAAATAACACTGATAATTATTAGAATCACCCCAAATAATTCTATTTCTGAATCTACTTTATTAATTCCTATAAATAACATAAAGTTACAAATATGCTCGCACTTTAAAAACATGATGCAATTTGAGTTCATGGTAAGATATACTTGTGTATGCATTTATTGAAATGCTAATAAATTTTGTATAAAAGCAATATATTTCATTATTGATTTCAGTATGTAATGAAGAAAGAAATATTGTCAAATCTTTATTACTACAACTTTGTTTCTAGCTAAATTTGCATTTAGTGTTAATGTCAATAAAATATTGGTATTTTATTTTCAATTATCTTAACATGTATCAAATAAGACTGAAGTGTTCTGTTAGTCTAGCCTCTGCTCATTTAAAACAAGAGCTGTGCAAGTGCTACCTGGAAAGTAATCTCACCCATTTGTATACTGTAGTAAATTAAATATTTTTAAAAAGGCACTTAGTAGGCTCACTCTGTTGTTCCCTTTTCCTTCTTTACAACTCTACTGTTGTGTCCTCTAGTTCCTATCATGCTTAGCTTTTTCTCCCCTGCAGGAAAAATTTTCAATATTTAATCAACTAATGTCCACTTATATTTTAAGCTAAAGCTCTATTGATAATTCAGATGATTAAAAAGAAAGTAAGTATAGTTGTACATGACTGCAGTCCCAGATGCTCTCAAGGCTAAAGCAGGAAGACTGATTCAGCTCATGAGCCCTAAGCCACCATGGACAATACTGAGAAGCTAGCATTACTTTGTGAGCTAGTTGTGGCTTGAATATGTTTTCTTTCTAAGAATTTACATATTATAGGCTTTTCATTAGTGGAGTAATACTGGATAATGATAGGAAACTTTTTAAAAGAGGGAACCCAATGGGGGCCCTTAGACTATGGGAATAGCTGTCCTTGTACATCCTTTTGAGGTCTCCCAAGGGTGTACCATTCTATAAGCCTAAGTCGCCTCCTGCCTGATAATAAGAACTTTTAATCTCATTTACATTCCTGCTATGATTCTATCCATCATTTGACTCTCTCATCAGAGGCCAAACCAGTAAGGCTATGCCAACCTTGTAGGTTCAGCTTTCTACATTTTGAGCTAAATAAGTATTCATTTAATAAGTTACCCAAGTCCAGGTGTTCTTTTTATATTAACAAAAAAAATTGATGAACATGGCTTATTTATTTATTTATTTATTTATTTATTTTTATGTTTTTTATTGAAAAATAAAATCATTCATATTACATTTCAATTGCTATCCCATCCCGTGCATCCTCCCCTTCCTCCCTCCCTCCCGCTTTCACCCCATTCCCCTTCCCTATGACTGTGACTGATAGGGACTTCTTCCCCTTGAATATGATGCTAGGGTATCAAGTTTCTTCTTGGTAGTCGGCTATCCTTCCTCCGAGTGCCATCAGACCTCTCCATCAAGGGGACATGGCCAAATAAGGGGCACCAGAGTTCATATGAAAGTCATTCCCCAGTCTCCACTTAACTGTGGAGAATATTTTGTCCCTTGGCTAGGTCTGGGTAGGGGTTTGATGATGACTGCATATATTGTCCTTGGTTGGTGCCATAGATCGAGCAGAACCCCTGGGTCCAGATCTGCCCATCATAGTGTTCTTCTTGTAGGTTTCTAGGACCCTCTGGATCCATCTATTTCCCTATCTCCTATATTTCTCCCACCTTAGGGTGTCCTTATCACTATCCCATTTTCCTGGTAAGTAAAGACTTTCATGAGACATACCCCTTGGGAAAATGGTTTATTTATATTAACTCACACAATAAAACTATTCTATGAGTTAAACACTTAGAATTCATTTTGAACATAAGGAAATTCAGTACAAAAATTATATTTTGCATAGGCTGTATAAAGTCACATACTAGTAAAAAGTGGCTCTAGGACTCAAACCTAAAAACAAAACAGAAGTCTTTTTTGTTCACATTTCTTTATAAATAGCTATGTAGGCAAAACTACAATTCTAGTAAAAAACACCAATTATAAACCAAGCACACTATAATTTGTATCATCTATCTTCCTAATAAGGGCATTATGAAAGCTTAGAACACATCCTCACATAAACAGATATGCCATTAAGACATATTTTTTAGAAGAAAACTGAAGACACGATTTTATTTATGGATTGTTTATATATTATATGTTTGGCATTTTCAAAATTTTGACATAAGAGGCATTATATTTTTGTTTTAAATTATATGGATTAAATTTTTGAGACTTTTATATCATTTTGATCATATTCCTCTCCAACTCGTCCCCTTAACTCCTCCCCTTAACTCCTCCCATAACTCCTCCCATCCCCACCTCTATCTCGCATCTCTCCCAAATTTATGTCTCTTTCTTTGATAAATTTAATAACCTAGCAAATCAGTACTTGCTGTCTGTATATTTCCTGGTGTTTCTCATTCACTAGGAGGAAATCACGGCCAGCTTACCAAGGTCCATACTCTTAAAAAGCAAAACAAGACAAAACAAAACACTAGTTCCCCTTTACCGGGCGCCATCAACTGTCCATATCTCCTCATTTAAGGGTTGGGCTCATTATCTCCTCCCTTAATTATAACCCATGCTATAATTAATAGGCCTGATATTGTAGAGGTCTTGTGAAGACAACCACATCTGCTGTGAATTCATAGGCACAGTTTTCCTGTCATTTTAGGAAGACACTGTGTAGAAACAATGTATTTTTTCATATTTGATGTTGCTAAGTGGAACAGAAGCCTTTTCATTTGACTGTTTTAAAAAAGCAAACTCATCTACTTCCCTAATTAACACATCTGTGTGATTCTATGCCTTTAACAGTATAGAATTAAAAGTACATTCTATACCTTTAATTTCCCCCCACTGGTCTAATCTTCCAATTGGGTTTTTCTTTTGATGTATAGATTGAGGAAAGGGCATCAATTAAGCAAAAGTTTGTGGCTGTTGGAAAAAAATTAATAAAATAGTAATATAACTGCAAGAAGATGTACGAAAAGAAAATGTAGTACTCCTAACCTATTCCATTATGCAAAATTAATTTTTTATGCACAGCCAGGAGCAGAACAAGGACCATTAGGTAAATGATAATGTGGCTGAGTTATGTTAATATGTTTGGGCTTTCAGTCAACTAGAAATTTCCAGCAATGAACTCTGAGGATGAAGTAATGCTGATGGAGGCGTTTAAGCAAAAGGCAGGGAATGACAACATGATCATGTTCAACTTTTGAACGTGAAGGCCTCTAGTTTCCTCAAACTCTGGTGCTGTGATTACCTCATAATTAAAACCAGTAGTTTTATATAAGTTAGTAGATACGCACGAATCAGAAAAATCAGTAATTATTGATTGTCTCGATTCTGAGAAGTACTATCTGAAGTTCACAAACAAATCAACAAAATTGAACTGCGGCACTTCTCAGCAGCTCACATTTTGTACACAAATAATGGTAAGGATAGTAACTGAGCTGGCAGATTAAATCAGGACTCTTTTCTTTCTATCTCTCTGTCCTTCCCTCCTGCCCACCTGGGCCTTCATTCCTGCTAAGCAGGAACTTTACTTCTTTATTATGATCATACATGTGTATCCTCACCCTTTAAATGTGAGGATATAAAAATCTTCCTCCAAAATGAACCATCTGTCTTATTTGTTGAGAAATGTGAATTTAGAAAGGACCCATTTTTATGTGTGGTTGGGTGGCATCTGAGCAAGCACGTGTGCATGGAGTGCCTGCCTCTCTTTCTCTCTACCTTATTTTACAAGATAGGCCTCTCAAGGAATCTTGACCTTGGTGATTCAGGAAGAGTGTCTAGATGGCCAGCATGCTCTCAAGATTCTCCTGTTGTTCCCGCCTAGCACTACAATTATAAGTGTGCACTCATCTCTTTATGCGGTGCTAAGGATCTGAACTCTGATTGTCAGGCTTTATGAGGCAAGGAATTTATCAATTAGGCCATCCTTCCATCTCCAAGGGAACATTAAGTTTTCATGATGTCATTTTAATGGCTTATTTGGTGATAGTGCATTTGTGAGTTGTCATTTCCAAGGAATCTCTCAATTATGACAATTCCTTCTTCTTATTTCTATACTGTACCACTGGAAGAATTCTAAAACACAAATAATGTTAAGTCTAGTTTATCTGCCCTTGTACAAATGGTATATCCTTTGCTGTAGGTAGGAAGATTTTTAAATGTATATTCATATGGCATCCCTCTTAAATTTAACTTCTTCCTTACTCCCATCCATAATACTTTCCTTTCTCCACACTTGAAACTGATCCCTCTTCTATCACTTTAAAGTATAGAATACTGTCTTTCAAAAAGACTTTTGGCTTGAATTGACAGCATATTTCTAGTATTAGATTTACATTGTTATCATTTGCCATGTGACTACATAATTTAGCAGTATAACAGGTAAGCAAAAAAAAAAATCAGCAATATTCAAGGTGCTTCATAACTATTTGTTAATTTATAAAATATAAGGAGTGAAGTTGGTAGCAGTGTGGAAGCTCACAGATATGTTTTTATTCTGAAATGGATACTGTTTTTCTATAGAGCAATAGAAAAGTAATTATAAACTCTGCTAATAAAGAGGACTATACTATTTATGCTGATGTAAGATTTATACAATATAACAAAACATCACGTGGTATGAAATATTCATGTATAATTTCTGTTCTTGTTTGTATGTCTATATGTATTATGTATATACATGTATGTGGGTGCACTAGCCCATCAAGGCACTTACAGAGGCCAAATGCCGGCCTCAGGTATCGTCCTCTAATGTTCCCCGCCTTACTTTTTGAGATAGGTTCTCATTGAACCTGGAGCTACTCACTTACGTTAGATGGCTGGCCAGGGAGCTCCAACTCTACCCATCTACATCATCAGCCATCCAATGCTGGGTTTATAGACACTGATGTTGTACGTGTTACATCACTTACTAGCCATTTCCTAGCCTAATGTTTGTGTTTTTATGTAGCAGTCAATGATTAATTTAAATGGTAGCTATAGCTAAAAGCTATCTATTCACATACCTGAGACATTCCAAACCAAGTTCTAGAAACTTAGGTTAGTAGTGGAATTAAAGACCTAAGACAAGATAAGTGAAATTACAATAAATAAATAGCTCTGTAAACTTTAGAGGCAGGCTGCCAAAAGCTAGTTGAACCAGATACACAAATAATTCTCATATCACATAAATTATTCTTGTTTTTCTGTCTCATGTTTTAAAATAATAGTGGGAAAATATTAGTTGACATCCTTATTTTGCTGATGTACTCAGCAGAATATATTATTGATTATTTCCAATACATGAACTGTTATACAATACAATTTTGAGAGAAATATATTAATGAAGTCAGTAAGCAGGGATATTTAGGCTTAAATAGTTTAATATGCCTTAATCTTAGATAAAATAGTAGAGCCAGTACTGAAATCTAGGTATTTCTGAGAACAATATAAAAACTTTTCCCTACATTATATTGCTTCTTCATGGATTCTAAGAAGGCGGCGAGCGGTGTGGACACATTTAGTAATTAAAATTATAGCATGGAGACACAGTTCCCAAGGCTACAGCCACTGCATCAGTTTTATAGGATAACTTCTTAAAATGATCTCAAATGTAGCTTCCAGATCTGAACAAAGATGTTCAGGCCTGCTTAAAATATTTCAAATATGAAGGTTTTGAGTATTTTGCTTTGTAGGCAATGTGTAATTGTCATATGATTCTATTTACAAAGAACAGATTTGAGGTACTTATTTTTATTAATTAAACATTTTTATTTTTATATATACATTTATATTATTACACATATATACAATAAGCTACCTATAGCAAGAAGAACCATGATACAACCAGGAATTATGATTTGAGATATTTAAAACCCTATGCTCAAGCACTTTTTAAAAGAAATTAACAATAGAGATTTAAAAATATTTGTGGCATGCTTATTTTTTATTGTATGCCTGTGTGTGCATGTGGGAGGGGCTCATGGGTCATAATATACATTCTAATTAAATACGGAATGTATAAATACATGATACATACAGTGAAATTATCAATGTCTTCTATTGAAAACTGATATGCATTTAGAAGTAAATGAATAATTCAAATATTTATATTAGAAATAAAATTTTCTCTATAAGATAAACAAATAAAGATATTAGCTTTCCTAAAATTATCAAATTGCAGAAGAGTGTTTCAGTTTTTAAAAGGATGGATGTTAACTCTGAGGTAAAATTGTTGATTATAAATTCTTAATTACACTGAAATATAAGATTGAGAATCATTAAAATGTAATTAGAAACTGATATAAATTTTGTCTTCTTTATAATAACTCACAGTATTCATGATTTCCATGAGTCATGAGAAAAAAAGCTTAATGATTGGGTAAAATTATACCTGGCTTATAGTGTACATTATTAAGTCTAAAAAACATGAACTTCAATAAGTTGAGACAAAACAAATTCTTATATAATAGCATTAATTTTCACTGATTTATAAAGTAGATATTTCATGAAAAAGATTCCTAACTACATAAGTTGAATTATTTGTAGAAAAACTTAGATAATAATCTGTCCCCAAAATTTTTAAGTCGGTTATGAATAGAATATGTTTTCTGAAATTCAGATTATTTGAGCTCTTCAAGTTTTGAGTTTCCTTTGTACTAGGTTTGAACATTCTTCTCCATTAATGACAGATGCTTCTTTACTATCATAATAAACCTATTAGTCAACAGAACACATTTAGCCATATACAAATGTAAAGTGTATTCTTAGCTGAAATACAATGTAAAAAGGTGCAGGCTAGATTTACCCTATAGCTACTCAAAATTATACTTTCCTGAAAGCTTAGCTGCTCCACCTTTGTCATGATTACTTCATAGTGGCCAATTATGTCAATACACTGGTGACAGGAGAGTTTGCTAAAAAATATTAGATTTAAAAATTTTAAAGTAAGATTTTACATAATGAATAAGAAATTTATTTTATCAAGTTAAAAGTTTCAAAATGTTATAATTGTATCAGTTGTTACAACACTACTTAAAAAATTTTGTCACTTGTGGTTATATATAGATAAATGTGTCTAGCAACACTCTACTCTGTTGGGTATAAGTATACAGGACAATCAATTTAGAAACAAAACTATATAGTTTAAGTACAAAATTAAAATTTTAATTTCTATTGAACATTTAGTTATAGGAACTACACCTATTTAAGTGTATGAAGAAAAATGGAAATTCTAATTGATTTGGAGGCCTCATTTTTGAAGCTTATTTACTGAAGCCTTACAGTTAAAAAGGGTTTATCATAGATATTAATATCATATATGCTTATATATGTAAAATATAAAGTAATATAAGCATTAACTATCTAGTTATAAAAAATCAGAAAAATCACTTCTTTAAGATACAGATACTGGACACACACATAAATAGATTGTAAGTTTAAAGCTTTATCTAGGTAATTATTATATGTATACATGATTACAAACACACCTCTGTGGTTTTAAAGTAATTGAATAATTTTTAAATATAAAATGCTGCTCAATATCTGACATATGAAACATAAAAGTTGTAGTGAGAATCTTACCAATAAACACTACCAAAAACACAAAATTAAAAAATTCAAGATTATATTTATATATGGATGGAAAGAATCAAATATAATGCTTAGTAGATAAAATTAAACAATTTCTCAAGATTTTGAAATTTTCATGGATAGACTTTGAACTACTTAAAAGTCTACATTTGTTTGCTTAGTAGTTACACTTTTAAAAAACATCAGCAACAACTTGATAATTACACAGCAAATAAACCATTTAACTATTTTACATAAACTCATATGAAACCTTAAAAGTGGTTTTCACTGAATGCTCACAGCCTCTAAAGTTTTAGATATGTACAATTATACAAAAGTGAGTACAAGTACAGGTCATCAACACAGTATGTGGGGTAAGATTTAAAGGAAAGGGATGAACAGAAGAACAGAAATCAACTGAATGCATGTGATGATCTACAGAGGGGAAGACTAGGCAGAAGGCTTTTAGGCAGACTTTGGACAGACAGGAGATGAACAGTGGAACAGAAGATTAACCACAACAAATTCTTATGAAAATGCCATATTGAAACATGTTACTTTGTATGTTAACTTTTTAAATTAAAGCTGGAGTTGAAAAGATGGTTTAGTGGTCTGTCCTGGCACCCATATCAAACATCTGACAACCACCCTCTTCTGAACTGTGTGAACACTTGCACTAATTGTACATCACCACATATCTAAACACATAAATAAAATAAATTTTTAAAAATGAATGTACACAGAACACTGAGAAAAGAGATAATTACATCTCCCTCATTTTAAAGAAACTAAGCAAAGTTGTTATAAGACTAGACCTCTTAAGTATAACACAAGTATAGTCCCTGGTTCTCCATGCAGAATTCCACGAACTCCTGAAATCCCCTGGGTAATAGGAGCATCTTTTACTATCCATTACAAGTTTCCAACTCACAAAGAGGATCTCCATAGCCTCAGGATATGGTCCTCAGTACACCGAGTTATTAGAATGTTGAAACTTTCAGTCTCACTCACAGACGGGGCAGAGTTTGAGTGCTATAAAAGCCACTTAGGATGAAGATTCTCATACACGGGAACTGGAGAAAGCATTTGGGTGCTTTAATTGTATTGCATCTGAACAAAGCATGGGATTCTGTTAGTAGGCCCTCCTACACACTGAATTAAGCTACTTCTGAGCTGCATACCTATAGTATGTTTTGTGTGAGATTCTAGCTAATGATCCTTTGGTAGTGAGGAGGGGTGTGAATCCATAGACTTTATAGAAAGGCAGGACAAAGTATACATAATCTGGGGAATTCAAGATTTACTGATGACATCAGGGGTAAAGACAGTCTTGTAGTATGGAGTTTAAACTTGGACAATCTAAACAACTCCATGTTAGAATCTAATTTAAATTAAATGAAAGGCAGTTGGTGAATAAAGAACTGAAAAACTGATTACTGTGAAAAAAAACTTTCACACATGTATTATTAATTTAAACAATTAATACCTATCGACCTATGGTTACCTTGCTGGTCAGTAGAAGATAAAGAATTAAAGAATAACTTGAGATTAAACAAGATACTTAGTGATATAAATTATTTTCTTATAATTAAAAATAACATTATTTGGTTAAGAATGAATTCTATGGTGTCTTCTTCTATTTTGTCTATGTAAAAATAAATAGTAAAGGGAACATATCAAGCCACTGCACAAAAACTATGGGCTTATTATATAAGCTCATTGTCATTTAAACAACAACCAAATTTAAAAAATCAATACTTCATATAGGTAGTTTCCTTACAAACATAAAAACATAAAATATAACCATACCTATGCAATGACAGTTTCCCTACCAATTTTATTTTTTCCAGTTAGGCTCACAATATAAAAATGATCAAATGACCATCTCAAGTTGGGAAAAGGAAATTAAACAAATTAAATAAGGATAATATTTTGATTTATACAGTTGAAATTAACACTATATCAAAACAACTATTCTGAATTCTTTGAAGGAAAATATATTTTACTTTTAACTCAAATATAATAAGAATATAAAAAAGAATGATACTAAAATAGAACAGAAAACAAAAAAATGCAGGAATTTTAAAAAAGGTGTATTTTCAAAAATAGACAATAGTTCTCAGAATTTAGAAGTATAACTTACAGATTTAAACATCTAAGCCATGTAAGGATTTATCAGAAAAGAAAATTCTGGGGATCTAATGTAGTATTACTCAATTAGGAATCTGTACTTTTGGAGGCATTCTTGTGAATTCTAATGCTGGCCAGAATTTAAAAATGTACAAAGACAGCAAGTATTTAATAAAGAAAGTGAAAAGAAGCCTTCTAATAATAAGGCAATAGATACAATAGTACACTGGTTTGGAAATAGAAGTCCATAGTTAATATTAAGTTGAAAATGAACCAGAAACATTTATTTGAAGGGTAAAGGAACCCAAATCATATGGTAACATAAGTTTCCACTACTCTGCATTAGACTCACATTTATGTTTTTTAAATAGAAATTAAAGACACTGTCCTTGTATTTATGTGTCTTCCCCTAATTTTTCTGTTTATGTTGAAGATATTCCTGTGCCATAAAGCACAGGTATTTCTTATACTGTTTAGATGATTAGCTTTTGCTTTTGAATATTGTTCACATTTGAAATATGGAAAATAAAGCACCATTTCGTCTATTTAGTGTAAATTTGGTACATATAGTAGTTATTTACTATACTTTGAGCCAAATGACAAAGATCCTTCAAGAAATGGGAAATTAGACCCAATCTGAACTACAATAGCAAAGCACATCATACCTGCCATTCTGTGAAAATTTGCCATAACCTTCTAAAGTTTAGATGTCACGAAGCAAATGAAGGATTAATTTCTAGAACAAGTCAAATTTCCTCAATTCAACACTTTCATGGGGGATCAAATAAAGACGAGAAATAGTTTAAAAAAAAAACAACTAAAGTCAAATATTAGTATTGTCATAGCCATGAGTTGCTTATAAAAAGTCAGAAATAATAAAAAAAATAGTAAAAAGAATTGAAATAAGGTAACTATGAAAAAGCCATCTATCTCACCTCTGGAGTGACATCTCGTGGTGCAAACCCTGTTCCTCCAGTTGTCAATATCAAATTAAGTTCCTTCTCATCACACCAGTCTATGAGCGTTTCCTATAAGAAAGCAAACATGCAGAAAAACTTACTTGCTCGCTCAAAATCTAACTAATCATTTCATAGAGAGAATAGAAACAAAATGATTTAAACAGTGAATGGAGACTTTTTTTTAAAGAGAAATTCCTGAAAAGTTTCACACTTGGTTAATATAAAATGCAATTTGTGGTATTTTTCTTGTTGGTTATAGAAAATGATATAAGTACCAAATTAGGTATCTAAAATAAGAAATACCATAGCTTATTATTTCTATTTTATGTAGTTATATGACATATTTAAAGCTCTTTTCAACATTATGAAATATTTTCAAGTTTAAAGAAATTGAGCACTATATGCTAATAACAAAATCTTATTATTTAATAACATCTTAGCACCTAAATATTCATACCTTAATTATACATGCAAAAATAGGCTAATTTTTTATATAATGGATTAAAAAAGAGGAAAATGCTCATAGGCTTGTGAACTAGAATGAAAAAGAACTAGATTTCAAACTACATCCGTTGAAATCTCAATTATGTTTCTATTTTTTCCAATAATGAATAAATATTTTATGTTTAATTTGAAATAGGGAAAGATTTACACTATTCAATATTGATTTAAGACTTTCTTAAAAGGAAGTAAAGCTTAAATAATACTTGTGTATCACTTCCAGATTATGGTCCTTGTTAAAATAAACCTAGGATAGGTAAAAGAATGCTGAATATTAAAAGAACGACTTATGTATTACTATCTCTGACCTCCAATTGTACTACAGACCAATAGTAATAAAAACAGCATTGTATTGGCACAAAACAGATATATTGATTAATGGAATCGAGTTGAGGACCTATATATAAAACAAAAAACCTATGGACAACTTATTTATTATATAGAAGCCAGGAATGCACAATGGAGAAAAAAAGATAGTATCTTTAAAAAAAAAAAAAAAAAAAAAAAAAAAAGGTGTGGATCAAACTGTATGGCTGATGTAGAATGCAAATAGATCCCTATTTGGCACCCTGTACAAAACTCAAATCCAAATGGATCAAATCTCAACATAAAACCAAATACAATGACCATGATAGAAGAGAAAGTGAAAAATACCCTTGAAATCATTGGTACATAAAAAGAGTTTCTGAACAGAACACTGTTAACACAGACACTAAGAGCAAGAATTAATAAATAGAACCTCATAAAACTAAGAAGCTTCTGCATGGGTAAGGACATCCATCATTCCCTACAGAATAGGGAAAAGATTAAAAAAAAAAAACAACTATACATGCAGTACAGGACTAAGATAAATAAAGTGAAAGAAAGCTCATGGTGTTAAGGATGGAGGGTATGGGAAACACTACTCCTCCATGGCTGTTGAGAGTGCAAAGTTTATAGCCACTATGAAAATCAGTGTGGTGGTTTCTAAGGAAAATCTGAACTGATTTATGTCAAGATCCATCTATCCCCAAAGGATGTTTCATGCTACCACACAGACACTTAATTGATCAATCCTGCTCACTACTGCTCATAATAGGCAGAAATCAGAAACAACCTAGATGCCCCTTAAGAGATGAATGGATAAAGAAATGTGGTATATTTACATAATGGAATATTACTCAGCTCATAAAAAGGGGGAGTCTTTAGGGCAAATGAGGTGAAATAGGAGGAAGGACAGTAAAATAATAATAAGGATGTCTGAAAAAGCCATAATGAATCACATCATTTATCTAAAAAACATATACATACATACTTTAAATGAATTTTTCTCATCTGGGCTGGCAATTTTCCCTCCAAGAGCCAAAGACCACCTAACAAAAACCTCTATACCAGACTTGATATATGCTCCTTTGAGTTGTTGATCATGGTTGTTCAAGAGACTCCCCAGACAAAGATCCTATTGCTTGGTTGCCCTCAGAGGTGGAAAGTAAGTCTCTATTGCATAAGACATCAAGCACTTCACAAAGGGCACAGAGGCGCCTGAGCTAGAACTGACCCAAATCCCCCTCCCTGAGTCCTAGCTTTCATGGTAGAAGAAGGCACCATGAGAGCTTCCAAATGAGGGAAGCAATCAACAGGTCTACCCAGCTATGAAGGCTGTGACCCACAATAAGCTTCAGCATGGCACTATAACACTAAGGGTGCAACAGGGGCACACTATGCCACCCATACATGCCCTGTGTGTCAAAGTCAGCTTTTGTCAAACCAGAATAATGGCTAACAAACTAACCATTTGTCCTTACATCCACAGACAACTGTAACCCTCACCTCTCATTGAGGACACTACTCCTTGCAACAGATGGAGACCATAGCAGGAAAAGCACACTTGCAGAAATGTGGAGCCCACTTCCAAAAGATAAAATTACAAAACAACTCCAGCACCAAAAGCTAAGGAAACATTCCAGAATAGGGGGTAGAAAGAGTCTAAGAGCCAGAGGATTGGAGAATTAGTTATGAGAGTATATGTCCTAAAAGCTTTATTAATATGATCTCAGCAGTGTAACTACCTGAACATGACTTGAAAAGAAAACAGCAACAGACATGCTAAACTCTACAGGGAAAAGCCCATGACGCCTGAACACTATGAAAACAACTACAGACAACTAAATAATGGTGATAGTGGGAGAAATAATGTTTCCGGGAAAGAATACACTAAATGGTTATCCAATATCAAATGACCAGCCCTAAAAACTTACATATGAGTGATAATAAACTGATTGAGCAGGTTATATTTAGAAATATATATTATTTATCCTTAAAAAGCATGTAATTCTATGTATAAATATACATATATAGTTTAAATGATTTTTTTTCTCATCAGTGCTGGCAATGTTCCCTCCAAGAGCCAAAGACCACCTAACAAAAACCTCTATACCAGACATAAGAAGCCTCCCTTTGAGTTGCTTGGTCAGGGATGTCCAAGACACTCTCCAAACAAAAAGCAACTGAGTAATCTATTAGCATTTGATGTACATGTCTTTCCCTTTGAATAGACTTTTACCCAGAATACCTTTCTGTTTTAGTTAGCTAACTCCTATCATTAGTTCACATTTATTGATTGATTGATTGAATTTGTATGTGTTTTGTCTGCATTCATGCCTTTAGTACAACAGTCTTTGCTATAGTGTTACAGTTCCAAATAATAATTGCTTTCAATGTCATATACTTTTAAGACATTGAAAAATTCAAACATCATATAAAGTAAAAAGACAAAAAAATTGGAAACTAATTAGCATTAGAGTGATAAGATATTTACTACTAAAGTGACAATATTTAACTCTATTTAAAACAGAAGCCTGATCTCTACTCTGTGTTGCTAATTGAATAGGAATGTTAATATTTTTCAGTTGTTTACAGGATATTTGATTCCATTGTGAACCCAGAGACTGTGAACTATAAAAACCTGTTTCTTGTTTGATATGGTTCAGCCCTAACACACACCTTTGATCCAAGAACTTTCTGGTTATTGTAAACAGGTGATTATAGTATGGTACAGCCCTAGCACATGCTTTTAATCCAAGAGCTTTCTGTACACAGGATTTAATAAAGTTAACCTTAAGTCAAGAGGCAGAGCAAGAACCCAGCTGACAGGAATTAAGTAGGTAAGAGGGACTTTGAGAGAAGGGTATTTAAGACAGCATGGAGAAGGAGGAGCTCTTTGGCTTTTAGCTTTAGGCTTTTTCCTCCTGGGTTGTCCAGTAAGCTAGCAAGCTTTTTCCTCCTGGGCAGTCAGCTGAGCTGAATAAGAAAATCTTCTTCCTTCAGGATGTGAGCTTAACAGGAAGGTCACCTAGGTGCTTTTTCTGCCTCTGTTAGGCTCTCTGGCTCCTGCGTCTTCATCAGAATATCAAACAATTGGGATTTTCACTCTTTATAACAACATGCAGTTGTACTAATTTTCTTATATAAGATCAGAAAAAGTTATCATGTTTATGTTGCATCAATTATATCATACCACGAGTTCTCTTCTCATCAATGTCATGTAGCAACTTTCAAGTCAGCCAATATTAAGGATTAAAATAGTTTATGGTTTTAATATTTGATTCTTACCAAGGTGCTGTCTCTTTAGTGGCAGTTCTTGTTCTCTTTTGTCAAAATTCTACCCATTAAGTTATTTGTTGGAACTTAAGGTGTGCCTTAATTTTTATCTTTTTACTAAGTATATTTACCAGGATATTTAGAAAAAATTAGGTTATTATTCTTGAAGCCCAGCCAATAATTTACCTATTTTAGTACCCTCCTCTCCTGACAGCTAGAATGAGTATTTCTTCTATGCTACCAAAACTGATGCCTTAGTTTTCTACTCTATCATACATTCTGATGTAAAATAATTTATATTTATTACGTTCCTATCATATCAGAAGCTCTGCAATAAGAGAAAACCCATGTGGGCTATTTTATGTCTTCTAGGGTTGCCTTTTTACCACGTATTGAAATGTCAATTTGGATGGGGATGGGGGACAGTCTACTAACTGAAAGCAATACAGATTGAGAGGACCCAAACAAACCTCCTGCTTGGGGACAATGGAAGTTGATATGGGACTCAATGTTATCTTTTCTGGGTTTTCCTTTTTTCCTTTTCACACACTGAGGCCCAATTTTTAACTGGACTACAGACACCATTATGGAATTTATTATGCTCTACGTACTGAAGTTTCATTACAAAACAAAAGGAGAATCACTAAGAATACTTTTAGGAGTTATTCACCAAGAATAGGAATCAAACAACAAAGCACAAATCAAGACATTTGCCCAGGACCCCTATATATAAGAATTTTAAACTTCTTTGGCAGGAAACTAGGCATAGAATGGTCTCTTTTTGTGAATCTCTCTTAACTTTCGTAATTATGTATTTTCAGGTATCCTATAAAATGACAGTATCATAATTCTTGTCTCAATATACAAATGGTATATACTCATATCTGGACAGTAGCCCAAGGGGCATGTCCCATGAACATCTTCGTTTACCAGGAAAGTGGGACAGAGTGGACGACATCCTATTAGGACTCTAGGTGAGAGAAGTATGGGAGAATGGGGAAATAGAAGGATCCAGAGGGTCCTAGAAACCTACAAGAACATTATGACATGTGTATTTGGGCCCAGGGATCCTGCTCAAACTATGGCACCAGCCAAGGACAATACGTGCAATAAACTTCGAACCCCTACCCAGATCTAACCAATGGACAGGATATTCTTCACAGTTGAGTGGAGAGTGGACACTGACTTTCACACGAACTCTGGTGCCCCATTTTCGACCACCTCCCCTGAATGAGGAGGCCTGGTGTCACTCAGAGGAAGGATAGCAAACTACCAAGAAGAGACTTGATACCCTATGAGCATATACAGGGGGAGGTCCTCCTCAGTGACAGTCATAGGGGAGGGGAGTAAGGGGAAAATGGAAGGGAGGGAGGAATGGGAGGATACAGAGATGGGATAACAGTTGAGATGTAATATGAATAAATTAATAAAATATATTTTTAAAAAGTGAGTTTTGCTTTACTTCATTCCTAGTTCACAGCAAAATAGCACAAAGAAACCATAGACTTCAATGAGTTAAGTATGTCAAATTAGCCAAGATTTTAAATTTTTATTGAAAAAATAAATATATAAGTCATGACAAAAGACACTCATTTTATCATCTGGTCTAAGAAACAGAAATGGAAGAGGGTCTGAGGTAGCTCTTCCTTTCAGTGGGAAAAAGAAGATAAAACTGAAAAATGATGCTGGGCAACTGGACAAAATCCTAAAATAATATCTTTAATTTGCCATTACAGAAAAGTAACACACAAATGTACAAAAGTTTAAACGAAAAAAGTAAGAATACTATTAAAATAAAAATGTTAATATAATGTTTAAGTAAAAATTGGTAATTGCAGTAGCTCTCTGAGTAGCACAACCTGTCTTTATGGTAAAAAATATGAAAGTTTAAATTCCAGTTTACAGCAGGCATTACTTGCAAAAATAATTATAGATAAATTAAGCAACAGAGAATTTGATTAAAATTAGCACCTCTGCCAAAAATCATTTGAATTAAACCCCATATATGAATTTCACATGAAAGTATTGGATTGTTAGTGAAGACATTTAACAGGACACAGTTAATAGAACTCTTATTCTAGCTATTATTTTAAAAAATACACTATACCCATAAGAAATTTGATAAAATAAAAATTTTTGAGGTTTTTTTCATACTAAAAGATGATCTTCCTAACTTAAAATTCTGAGTTTTTCTATTTACAATAGTTAATATAGAAATTATATTACTTGATAAAATATAATTTTCTCCTTATATTGATAATTGAATATTTTCAGGATCATTGTTCAACCATGAAATATTTACCTACCAACTGTAACTGAAACAGTTCAACAATTAAGTTATGCTTGGTATGGAGGCACACACCTGTGATCCTAGCACTCTGGAAAGCAGAGGCAGATGATCTCTCTGAGTTTGAGAGAAGCCTGGTCTATAAAGTAAGTCCAGGACAGTCAAGGCTATGCAGAGAAACTCTGTCTTGGAAAACGAAGATGAAGAAGAAGAGGAAGAAGAAGAAGAAGAAGAAGAAGAAGAAGAAGAAGAAGAAGAGGAGGAGGAGGAGGAGGAGGAGGAGGAGGAGGAGGAATTAATTAATTCAGGTGTTAAGGTTCTTTTCTGTATTGACATTTTTATAGGTACATATTTAAATCTATTGTATATCTTGAGTTCATTTTATTGTAATGTTTAAAGTCAGGATAAAGGTTTTATTTTATGTTTTGCAGGCTATGGTTAGTCAATGACCCCAATAATTTTCCCAATCTTTTGAATTTTTAAGAATTTTTTAAAATTATCATGCAAAGTGTTATGTTTTATTATAGTATTTTCAAACATTAACTACCTATGTTGTTCCTCTTCCCTAAATCTACTATCCAATCCCTCTGACCCCTTGCATCCTTCTACCTCTAGTAGCTTCATGTCCATTTTTATGTAATATGTATCCTATTGCCCTCCCCGCACCTGCACATGATTTTTCCTTTTCATGGTTACCTAATTTCATGCAAGCATCACTTATTATTAAAATCATATTTTACACAAAGCTCTATTTTATTCTTGTTTGAGTTTATGTGCAGTGTGTGT
>OU015742.1:171453235-171505811 GCA_907169655.1 Acomys percivali | reverse complement strand
TGTGTGTGTGTGTGTGTGTGTGTGTGTGTGTGTGTGTGTGTTTTATTGTTCCCACTAAGACTAAAATGCAAAAGACAAGCCAGGAATTGTGGCATAATCCTTTAATACCAGTACTCAGGAAACAGAGTTAGGTTGATCTCTGAGTCTACATAGTTTCAGTACAGCAAGGTCTACTGAGAAAAATCCCTTTGCATAACAAAGAATAAAAGAAACCTGAATGACAATAACACTACACAAATGTATAGTATGCCAATGCAGTGACAGCATAACTATAAAACCAAGTTGCTAAAAAACTTTTACTCATAGGAAGAATGGAAACAAACTGTAAATGCTGGAGGATAATACTCAGTACACAGAAGAAATTCAGAAAACCCATGGAAACAACTATGTAATGTAACAACCAATTTGTGTGTGGGAAGATGAAATACTCAAGATAAATTTATTTCAAATTACCTTTGTATTTCTAATCCCTGAATATATAAAAAAAATGATTTTTGAGCTTTAAACTAATTTCTGAAAATGGCAGCATCATTAAGCACAGATACATTTAAATACCATAGTTTTAACATATTATCATTGTCAGTTTCTCTATCAGGGCTTAGGTCATAAAATGACTTACTCTCCTGATGAAGAAAGAATAAACTCAGGAATCAATATATAAAGGTACTATATACTGGCAGTCACAGTGATAATAATAGCTTTAATATGGCAAGTAGTACTCAAGTCTCCTTTATCTGAAGGACACAGGACTACAAGTATCTCAGAGCAGCTACTTTTGGATTTTTTAATATTCCATATACTTAGAAATGAGACCCAGTTCTAAATAAAATATTAATTTTTATTTAAAATATTTTATTTAAACTATTTAAATTACTTTATTTATTAGTGGATGTGAATTTCACCAAGGACACGCAGAGGTCAAAGGACAACTAGCTGGTGTTAGTTCTGTCCTTCCACTATGTGGTTTCCAGGGTCTAATGCAGGTGGTAAGATGGATGGAAGACACCTTTACCTGTTGTTATCTCACTGGCTCTGTGTTTTATACACACCATGTACACACAGCCTTCTGGCAATTCTTAAAAACATACCTACAAAGAAGAGATGTGGAATTTTTTGCTTTAGGCATCATGTTGATGTTCAAAGGGTTTCAGATTTTCTAGCGTTTCAGGTTTCAAGATTTCAGATTACAGATGCACAACTTGTTTCATTTAATATATGCAAAGCACTGTATCAGGATTTAAATTTATTTTATCATTTAATTTTTAGAATTTATAATCGCTATTATGAGGATAGGTAGACAGGAGAGAAAGATCTAAATAACGAAGCTCAGTGTACTTGAATATTAGGAAAACACTATCAAGTATACTTAAAGTAACCAGTAAGATAAGAATGATTCCCGTTGGATAGAGTGGTTTAAACGTCTGAGACAAGAGGACAGCTGGAACTACAGAGGAAGACCCCTCTCTCACAAAACCAAACAAAATAAAAAAGTGGTGATTCTAGAAGATTTCTATGGACACAGTGATTTTTGACCGAAGTAAAGAAAGACCTGGAGGTCAAGGACAAGAGTAAGCAAGAATGTTAAACAACAGTCGTAAGTCACTAGGGACAAGACATCATTGTGTCTTCAGAACCAAAAGACATAAACAAACAAACAAAAAATGCTAAATCTCACCAACTATACAGCAAATAAAAGAATCAGAGAAAGGTGTTACACATAATGACAAACAGCAAATTTTAGAAGGAAATTCTACAAAATTATTTTTCAACACATACATTTTAACATGAAAAAACACAATAACAACAAAACAAAGCAAAATAAAGAACTGCAGGGAGTGTGGAAGACACAGCAAGCTATATTTAAGAACAATTAAGAATCAAAACAGAAGCTGGGGGTTAGCTCAGTAGTATCCCAATTGCCAAGCAACACAAAAACTCTAAGTTTAGATACCAGCACTTAAAACAAACAAACAAACAAACAAACAAAAACAACAGAGGAAGAGTTTCAGAGGAGGGAAGAAAACAGCAGTCAAACATGAACAGTGCTCACCAAATCAATACTACAACCACAGGCTAGGGAACTCTGTCAGGCAGCACAGTGCTTAAGTAACAAGCACACCACCACGGGCTTAATCAATAGGCAGGAAGCCCAGGGCTTGATTCCTACATCCCTTGGACATAGTGTGATAGAGCACAGCTATAATCCTAACATTAACAAAGACATCTCCAGTTAGAATTCAAAGTCATTATACCCAGGAACACAAAACAGGGGAACTTGGGAAACTGAATATTTACTGGACATCTGATGATATTAAGAAAAAATTAGGTCACCAAAATGGCTCAATAGATAAAGGCCTTCCTGTGCAAGCCTAGCAATTGAGTTCTACCTTCAGACCCTTGTAAGCATAGAAAGACAGAACTGACTCCACAAAGTTGTCACCTTTGACCTCCAGAGCACACTATGGTATGTGTACCCACATACAATATGTACACACACACACACACACACACACACACACACACACAAAAATGCTAACTTTTAAGTATAACAATGCTAGGTGGTTATGTAATTTGGTAGCATATTTGAGAAGCATAAAATTGGTCAAGAACTCTGAATTGTTAAAGCTGTGCATCTGATAGACTTAACACTATTATCTCTACTTTTATATACATTTGAAGTTTTGTAAGTGTTTTCAAAGATGAAAGTATTAGAAAAATGTTTGTGTAGAGGGAATGGTATTTTCCATGCTGACAGAGCTTCCACAAAATTGGAACATTCTGTTGTTTCTTTACTTATATTCGATGGATGGGGAATCTTTATATATACTTTCCCCTTAAATACTGAAAAACAATACTCAGTTTAATCAGAATCTCATACTGGGAGAGAAATTTAGTGGCCTAGGAACAAATATCGGGACAATAGATTATTTCCTTACTCTAGAGGGTTACATAATGATTAAGATGCCCAGGAACAGACTGAAATATTTGTTTCAATTTTTCAAATTACCATTCCTTTTGAGTATATGACTTAAAAACATATGTTAAGAGCTTATAGTGTATGAATCTATTATAAAAGCAACAATAACAGTTGGAGAAGAGAAATGGGACTGAAGAGATTGAAAAGGTAACTACTTGGAAGCTATTGATAGAAATGTTTAACTTTCTTAGAATAGTAGAAAGAACTGAAGTTCAAAGAAGAAACCTTAGTGATGAAAGTCAGTGACTATTCTGAAAAACTAGAAAAGTGATTTTAATGGGAACAAATTTTATTTGAAGATAAGGGGAATATCCAAAATTAGACTATAAATATGGTTACCCATATCTGAAAACACAGAAAAGATCATTGGATTACAAACTTAAAATAGGTCAATTTTATGGCATAAAGGATATTTTAATATATTTTTGAAAAATTAGTGTGAGGTTCTTTCGTTCTTCTTTCTTTCTACCTATCTATACTAAAAAACATTACAGTTGCAGACTTATTCATGCTGAAATTGCTCAGTAAAATGAAAATGTAAACAGATTTCTTGTTGGCTTATGATTCCTGCTTTTTTCATAGCCTCCTATGACATGAAAAATCCAAAATTGAACCCATCTTAGAAACATTTTTTACATAATAGATACGTTTGTATCTGATAGCATTCCTCTATAAAATGCAAAAGCTTAAAACAAATGCAACATTATTTATCTTAAACTTTTGGACTGGTTGCAAAATATCTGCCGTAGGCTGGACTTACTCGGATTCAGTCAAAAATAATAACCAGATCACTAGAGTAATGGTATACCTAGACGGCGCTCTATTAGGACTCGTCAGTGTCTCCTCCTCCCTCAGGAGCAATGAACTGTCACAGTGCACTCTGTTTGTATGGTAGATATGTTAGACAACAAGTGTATGCTTCTTCTATTTCTAAAATCAGCTTAGGTGACCAAACCAAAGTCAAAAGACAGGGAAAAGCACTTTACATGGAAGATGCCCCTGAAAACTGGGAATGGTTGAAAACTGAGGCATAAAATAAAATATATCATAAATTTTCATTATTTGAAAATAAATTCATCTTGGTATGTTTTTGTGGGCTTATCAAGGTTTGATTCTAATAATTCTCACAGTCATGTCCTTTCTTTTCTAAAAATTTGGAAAACTGTGTTACTGTTTCACTTAAAGCATTCTTATCCAGATTAATATATTATTTTTCCTTCCTCTGTTAGTCTCAAGTTTTTCTAGCCACTATTCATTCAGTTATCAGGGCAAACATTCCAAAATTGGTATTTTTTGCCAGTTAACCTTTTTAATCACACAGATAGTGACCCACTATGTTTACAAACAAATACACAGATTCATCTCCCTAGAGATATGTTTATGGATTTCACTTTCATTAAACAATTCAGCAAAATTAAACTTTTCAGAAAACACCTGCGTTCATACACTTAGAAAATGGTGAGGAAGCGATTTAGATTTAGATCTTTGATTTCTCTAAAACAGGTTCTTAACCTTATTAAGCATTTTCAAAATATTGGCAAGATGGAGCCATAACATAAGGTGAATTAAAAGAGCATTTGGCATTTGACGGGAAAATACTGGGCAATGAACGACATTTATGGTAAATGCTGATTAAATGGTAACTTAATGACAATGTTCAAAACAATTTTTACTGTTCATATTATTTATATTTGAATCTAGAATACTTTCATCATGTAAAATCTGAAAATCCCTACTCCTGTTTCAAGAGCCATACCAACTCTTATCTCCTTCAGCAAACCTCCTCCGTCTATAGAAATCCTCACGTCTACTTAGATACTCTTATATATCTCACTGCACTTTATACATACATGTTCATTGTACAATTAATTACTGCTATATACAAGTTATGAATGAAGGCATATAAAGCAACTGATAAAGGTATAAATTCTCAGTTTTCATCTACAGTTGCACATTACAGAACATACTATCACATAAAACAGGCTCTCTCTCAATGAACACATCCTAGCTTTGCAAGGACTACAGTCACCTTAAATCACAACTATTGTGATTAACCCTGAGTAATCACAGTTAGTTTTTGCTGCATGCCTTCCAAACAAATCATAAGCAGACAGAACCATAAAAAGTAATACGTAGGTTTTTTACAAACAGGGCCTGGCTACTAGGATGCATCTGCCAATATAGTCTAGCCTAAAGGAAGTCATTTTATGCTAACAAATAAATAGTTTCTTTTTATGCAAATTGTGTGGCTCCAAGTGATGATACCTAGTACCTACCTTCTCTATAAGTATCTAATAAATTGCACTTTGTATGATCCTAGATCTGTTGTTTCTCCTTTTACCTTAGGGCACTTTGGGGAGGATCATAAACTCAAACAACTTGTTTTCAAACACTGAACAAACCAAGGATAGATTATTACTTGATAAGGATATAACAAAAATAACATCCAAAATCTGACATATTCCCTATGGAAAGATTTAAATCTTCCTAACAGAAAGAAATTAAAAAGCAGTTAAATAATTTAAGACAAAAAGAAAAGTGAAAAAGTAATGCAAATGGGGAGATAATGCTTAAGAACAAGTGTTTCTAAAACTCTAGAAGGAAAGAAGATTCATTCATATGATGTTAACACGTTTGATTTCATAGTATATTTTTTAATATAATGCAATTAAACCTTAATGATACTCAAGGAATGAGAAATTTTCCCTTTTAGTAACGGCTTAAGGGCACGAAGGTGTAATGGTGCTTAGTGATTTGCAACTTCAAACTATTTAATCTGAAGAGGGAGGATGCATAAAAACAAAGTATAATGATACTATATAATTATATGTATGTATATAATTATATATATAATTAGTTAATCAGGCCTAATATTTTTTACCAATTTAAAAATTAAATTTAAAATTATACTTATTGCTAAGAAGGAATAATGTTTTCAAAAACTAAAATAAATACCCACCTCCATTTGCTGGGGAGTCCTGTGAACCTTAGCAAACCCACCTTTCCAACTTCTTATGGACCTTCTCAACATCCCCTTTTAGTGCAATCCTATTCCTTTGTCTTAGCTGCTAATACTTAGAAACAAGATCTACCTGAGACCCCCAGTGACCAAAATAGTTAGAACTCAGTAAGCATTCACACTATGTATTCTTCTTCCCTCCATTTTATTTCCATTTTCACCCTCAGTCCTTTAGAAAACATCTCGCAGGTGCTCCTCATCCCACCCCAACTCAGTAACCTCCCTACATACAACGTACTGAACAAGAATCCTGGGAAACAATGTCTTACTGTAACTGTACATCTATACAGTGGAATACTATTCAACTGCTAAAAATGAAATTATAAAATTTGTAAGTAAATAGATGAAACCAGAAAAAAAAAATCATGCTGAGCAAGGTAACTCAGAGTCAAAAAGACAAATTTTATGTTTTCTCTTATATGTGGATTTTGGTTATTAAGCATTAGATAGGAGTATTACAATATATATACCCTCAGCAGTCAGGTATAGTGTAAGGGACTGGGTGACTGGGTGTGGGTGTGTCTTCTAAGGAAAACAGAATTATATACTTATGGAAAGGCATGGGAGATACTGTCATGGGAAGGTTAAATGGGAAGGAAATGATGAGATGGGTAAGGGAGGGAAAACAAACACTAAGAGTCATTTAAAGCACCATACAGAAACCTACTTCTTGAGAAGCTTCTTAAAATATAATCACATATGAAAGAATGCAAAATGGACTCACCAAATAAGATAATGCCCAAGTTGTCACCAAGTGAAACCTTCAGTGCCAATAATGGGTTACATCTAGTTGAGTTTGATCAAAGGAGCCTCATAAATACCCCCAAATTCTCAAGGAAGTGCTAAGTCTATGGTCTACTCTCAATAAACTGATAATAAAGACCTGAAGACAACACTTACATATCTCACTGAACATAAAAAAGTGGAGCAGTTGCCTAATTAGAACCTTCTCCACTACTGACTGACTAGTGTTGCTGGTACTGGAAGGTACTCTGAATGACACAATGGAGAAACTAACCACCAACCCAGCTATGAGTTCTGTCTAAAGAAAGAGAAAAAGAAACAATATGGATGTGAATATGGAGGTGAGGATCTGGGGGAATTGGGGGAAAACTGTGACCAGAATATATTGAACAAAAAAATTTTAATAAAAAGTATTTTAAAACCCTAAAATATAGTAATAAGGACTTATGACTTTTAAAAGGCTTGTAGAATTCAGATAATATTTCAGAATCATGTACATATTGTTGAATAAACTCTTTCTAAATTGCTTACTAAATGACACTTTCAATGTGGTGCTTTGCCCTTTACCCCTGAAACCCTGACCCATTTATTCCTTTAATCAGCTTTGCTGAAGTACTTTTAAACATCTGGCCTGATACTAAAGCACCACATTGAACACTGAGACAACAAAGGACACTGGACAAAGAAATACTGTGTCGTTTGCACCTAAAAACAAAAACAAAAAAAAATAGGGTTTCTTTTATAAAGCCCTTACTAATATAAATGTGACATATATTATCTTGTTCAGTCAAATGAGATGAATATGTACAAAGTGGATCTGCTAGCTGGTTAATAAACTTGTATAGAACAAAGAAAAAAAAATGCCACTTTCTGTCTTCTCTAACCTAGAGGTCAACAGACTGAAAATACACAAATCTTACACTGTAAAATTTCCAGTAAGTTTTATTATTCATCTTCTATTAAAATATACACAAAGAATCTACAGGGTCTATAAATCAGCTAACAAGAGCAAAGCCGAGGAAATTCTAGCTGTGGGTGGGGCAGGCTATATCTGTGTGGCATACACAAGACTTGACAGGTGATCCTTGTGATCCTGTCTCTCCCTCCTGTACAGCAGGTATTCATCACCACACCTGCAGTGATACTGGAGATAATTTTAAATAACAAATACACTTTATCATCTCTTTAAAAGTCTAAAGAACTGACATATTATTTTTATCAATAGACATACTATTTTATCAATGAATAGTCTTTTTTTTCACTTAGAGTAGGAATTTGGTAAATGAATGAATTCATATTATTCTGATAGAGTATTTTGTCTGAAAGGATTTAAAACTCTTGATTTTAAATGAACTTAATGTGAGACTCTGTATCATTCTATTTCTGTTCAAAAAAAGGACACATGTTTGAAAAAAAATCAAGTCACCAATGCTAAGATTTTTGAACGTTTCCACTTTTCAGGTTTCAATCTAAAATTCTTATGTTTTCTTGTGAACAGATGGCTCAGAAAGGTAAATATTTGTAGCATAGCATTTTAAATAAAGACTATATCCTTTATAGTAGTTTTTTTTATGGGGAAAGAAGTCTTCTGTGACAACAGACGGTTCTTATATAATTATTTTGGAAACAGAAGTCTGTTTTAGTTTAACACATTAAACTGAAACACAAAAAAAGATGTGTTTGAATTAATAGTGCTTTACTTTTAAATTTGATTTTTAGGTTATTCTTTGAGATAATATTAATGAATAAATTTTTAAAACCCAACAATTGTTTCCCTATTACTGCTACTGAATCATGGTTGGTTGTCGTCTGATAATAATCCTTACATTCTAGAGAAACACCACCATTTTAAATGTTTTCTAGAACACTAGGAGTAATTTGGAAGTGGTGTGAGCAGCCAGAGTTCAGATTCTACTTTAGGCAAGTAACAACCAATCCATAGAGGACATCTGTGAAAGTTAGTGTTGTCATTTGACAGAACCTAGAATCTCCAGATGGGCTTAGGAGCACACCTGAGAGACTATGTTGATTATGTTCATATGCTAATTAATGTGGGAAGAGCTATCTTCACTGTGGGTGGGGCCATTCTTTGGATACAGATCCTGGACTATAAAATGGAGAAAGCAAACAGGACTAGTATGCATTCATTGTTCTTTGCTTGCTGCTTTGACTTCTGACAGGGAGATAAACATATTTTTGTTTTGATCCTAAATGTGGGATTGGGAAGAGACTTGTGAGAGATCAGGTGATGTATATCCACTTAGAAGTTGAACCACTTGGTGGGGGACCTTGGTTGTTGCCAGCTGAAAAATATCCTTGGACAGATTCTGGGAGATATATATATCTCCAAAACAGGAAGCTGGATTTTTTGGGACTTGGTACTGTTTGGCTGTTCATCACTCTACTTCTAGACACTCCAAGAAGAGTGGCTCCAGGGAAGGCCAGGTTGCTGCAGCAAAGTTGGTGGAATTGCTGGTCTGCTGAAATCCTGCTGACTACACCAGGAGAATCATTCTTAGAAACTGATACCCAGAAGGTTTCATTCTTGTTTTCCTTAATCTCCTTTCCCTCTTGTTTAGGCTAGTCAGGTTGTAAGGGAGGTACGTTCATTTAATAAGTTCATAATAAAGTATAATTGTTAAAGAAATTGAGCCTATAGACTTCTCCACCAAGACGAACTGTACCTTGAACTAAAATAAAACCAAGCAACCCACCTTACCTACTTTCCTTCCTTATATTGCTTTTGTCAGGTTATCTTATCACATCAAGGAAAAATTAAGATAACTTCTGTGGTTTATAATTTGCTTCTGGCTCTATAAACTATACAAATTACTGTCAAAACTGAGTTATTGTTTTGCACACAAAGATACCTGCTTAACAGTCCTATTAGTATACTGCCTCTAACTTTGCATGTGGGTGTGATGCATGCACATATACACTCACATACATAGGGTTTTTGTTTTTGAGATAAGCTGGGGATGACCATGAACATCTGATCTTCCTGTCTTTACTCAGTGCTGGGATTATAGGCCATTATGCCCAGGTTATGGTGTTATGGTAATTGAACCTGGGACATTTTACATGCTATACCAACTGAACTATATTCCCAGCTCCATTGTGGTTTGATTATACACCTCTACTACGTTTATGTGCATTTCTTTCTTTAGGCCAGTAAGCACCTGGGGGGCTGTGAGAGAGAAAAGTGTGACTCAGTATCAAACCCCATAAAACTCAACTAGCTTTGGGTGTTAGTTCCTTAGAATAAACAGAACTCCTTTGGGATTAACTACTGAAGATCACATTTTCAAAAGAATTATTTCAAAAAGACTTATTTTAATTTTATTCCTAGCCACAAACACATAAGTAGATGGATATACCGCTTGTGCTACATATATATTCTAAAGCTTTAGAATCATATTGGGCAGCACTACTACTCGTTTGCTATTCTACTGATTTTCTTAAATTACTTGCTTTTTTGGTTTACATCAGTTATGTCTAGAAAATCCAACATCACAAAGAAATGGTGTCATCATATGGTGTAATCCATTGTCAAAACTGGATTAACATGAGCCAGGACTTTGTTTGACAGAAGTTGATGATAGTCCTCATAAACTACACTGTGCTGTCCATGGTAGTATTTTATGGTTGTGTCAAGCTGATACACTACATGGGAAATGTAGGTCTTCATAGTAGGTCTCTTGTAGAAAACAGCTGCTACAATTAGCTTTGGTAATAAATTTGACTCAATTACCATACCATTTCATTTTATTCATGGGTCACATTGAGCACATAGGTTAAGGCTTTTAGTACTCTTTCATTTAGAATAATAATATATGAATAATATAATGCTGGATAAACAAAGTAAACACTGAGTTGCCAAAATATCTTAGCCAATAACATTAGACTTTAACAAGTATATTACCTTTCATATTATCCACAAAAAATAAAAAACTTTTTCATTTTAATCTAAAAGGTTGATATATTTAGAACTACAGATTGTAATTTTTAAAATCAATTATGAACATATTTCACAATTTGATATGCTTCCAATCCTGCAATAACAGCTCAAAAAACAGAAAATATTCACATAAAAAATGAATTTACTAAGGACATAAGTATCTAGTATTTTACTATCTGAAACAAATAATGAATTCACAACTTTCACAGCACTTAGGAAGACAAAAAAAACCTAAGTGATAATGAGTTGCATTATAAGCTAAGGCCAACAGCAAAATAATCGAGACTGGCAATTGTACGGGAAGTTTAACTACAAAAGACCTACTGAAATAGGTGGATGGAAATCCATAAACCCAACATTTAAAAAGATAGTGAGAAAAATATTCCAGGCAGAGGGAGTCAAAAGTAAAATTTTAAAAATTTGGTTTGTTATTGAGTAAAAAAGAAGCCAATAGAACTTAGGGAATGTAATGAAACTGCAGAGACGGTAAAAAACCAGGGTCTAACGAGTCTTGTTTGTTTGTTTATTTATTTATTTACATTCTGGTTCTAGCCACTTATGTATTTCTGTACTTGCATCTGGTCTTGGCCCCATCCCTCCTCACCTCTGAGTCCCACCCTCTCTCCCTCTCCTCCATTCCCCTCCCATATTCCTCAGAAAAGGGGAGCTCCCCTTCCCATCCACCCCAGCTCATCAACTCAACCAGGACTGAGCATGTCCTCTTCCTCTGTGGCCGGGCAAGGCAGTTCTGCTAGGGGGAAGTAATTACAAAGCTGGCAAGAGAGTCCATGTTAGAGAGAGCCCTTGCTTCCCTTACTAGAAGGCCCAAATGAAACCTGAGCTGCCCATCAGCTACATCTTTGTATGGAGCCTAGGTCCAGTCCATGCAAAGTCCTTGGTTGGTGCTTCAGTCTCGTCAAGCCCTTGTGGGCCTGGTTAATTGGCTCTGCTAGTTTTCTCCTGGCACTTCTGTCAGCTCCAGATCCCTTTCTCAACCCCACCCCCACTTTTCTACAAGGTTCCCTATGCATCGCCCTATTTTTGGCTGTGAGTCTCAGCATCTGTTTCAAAGCTCTGCTGGGTAGAGCCTCTCAGAGGACAAATCTACTTAACTCCTGTCTGCAGGCATAGCAGAGTATTGTTAATAGTGTCAGGGGTTGGCTCGCTCTCATGGGGTGGGTCTTAGGTAGGGCCAGGAATTGGCTGGACATTCTTTCAGCCTCTGCTATGTCTGCTCTATCTTTATCCCTACACATCTTGTAAACAGGATGAACTTTGAGTCAAAGTAACTAGTCTACTTTTATAGATAAAATTTTATTCTGAAGGCTATAGGTCACTAAATGATCTAAAGAAAGAAAAGTGAAAAAGGAAAAGAAAGAAGAAAGTAAAGGAAAAGAAAGAAAAGAAAGAAATGCCATGGTTTGTTTTCCTGTTAATAAAAGGTTTCTCTGGCTGCGCTGTATGGAGACAGAGTGACAGATGACAACAGTGGGAAGAAATACTTAGAAGTCCTCCAGTTGCTCAGGCTAGAGATGATGGTCACTTGAACCATGGTGGTGAGGTAATGGAGGGGCAACTTACAAGATCTGGTAATGTTTTAGATGAGTAGTTATGATGACAAGAAATGAGGCCAAGAAAGCCAAGAATATTTCTTAGGGTTGAATTTGAGTTTCTGAGAATATTGTTATTCCGTTTTGTTTTAAATTGGCCAAGCTATGGAGAGATCTAGGAAATAACTGGAAATGAAAAAAGTTACTGTAGTTAAACAATCAAAAGAAACTGAAAACTGTAACTATCTACTTGAAAATAATTTAATATTCACTTACACATATTTTTAAAAGGATACTCATTAGTATACTATTTTTGGTATATAAAATTTCAAAAGCATGACTATTATGCCCATGTGAACTAATGGATTATTTCATTATTAATGAAGTTCATTTTAATTTTAATAAACTTATCTCAGTCTATACTTTTTTGCATTTATATTAATTTATTCAGATTACAACTCAATTATTCTCTCATCACGTGTATCCTCCCATCCTCCCCCCCCCACCCTATTCCCCTCCCATAGATCCATTATTGAGGGGGACCTCCTTCCCCACTTTATGGTCACAGGCTATCAAGTCTCATCTTGGTGGCCTGCCTGTTCTTTCTTTGAGTGCCATTAGGCCTCCCTACCAAGAGGCCATCAAATATGAGGCACTAGAGTTCATGTCAGAGTTAGTCCCTGCTCTCCCAATGACTGCGATGAATATCCTGTCTGTGTGCTCCATCAGAGTAGGTGTTTACTACTTGTATTGTCCTTGGTTAGTGCAATAGTTTGAGCAGACCCCTCTGGGCCCTGATGCACCCATTACGTTGTTCTTCTTGTAGGTTTCTAAGATCCTCTGGATTCTTCTATCCTTCTATTTCTCCCACTCAGTCTATAATTATGTAGAAATTAGCATTATTATTTGATTACTGTGTGCTTTTCCCATTAGTACCTAGACTGTAATGGAAAATGTTATTCTTTGATCACTTAAGTGCTGATGACCTTTAGTAAATGTTTCAGTTAAGGTTTGTATTTGCATACTAAAACACTATTACCAAAAGTAACTTAAGGAGGAATAGGTCTAGTTCATCTTATAACTCTCAGCTCACACTCCATCAATGAGGGAAGCAAGGACAGGAATCAGGTAAGAACCTGCCGGCAGGAGCTGAAATAGAGTCCATGAAGGAACACGTTTTTACTGGCTTACTCCTCACGGCTTGCTCAGCCTGCTTTCTTATACCATACAGGTCTAGGAATGGAACCATCCCTAGTGATCTGGGCCTTCCCACAACAATTATCAATCAAGAAAATGCCCTTAAGACATGAAAAAAGGCACTCCCTCAAATAAAATTCCTTCATTACAGGTATGTCAGGTTTGTGTTAACTTGACAAATACTCAACAGCAGAGTATATATATGTAAAAATCAGTAACATAATGATAAAGAGACTGACATAATCATTTTTTAATCAGTATAAATTATCACTTATAAATGCATATATTTTATTTTATTTACTATATTAATAAGTATTAATCTCTTATTACTTGAAAATAGCTCTTAAACTTGAGGAAGGAAAATATTAATTCTATCAAATGTCAGTTCCCTAAATGCGGAAACATTTATTAAATATTTTGATACTGAACATTCCATATATATAAGAAAATATGCAGGGTACTAAAAATTAAATCAGTAAATATTGTTCTTAAGGAGCTTTGATTGAATGAAGGACTATTTATAACTGGATATATGTGAATAAGTACTATTTATACAATTTAGCTAAAAGGCATTTCTTAACATAGAACAAAAGCCTCTAAAATTAATTTCTTAAAATATTTATGGTCATCTTAACACTGTTTTCTTTACTTAAGTTTTATAGCCTTTCATCTCTTTCAAATAAACACTTTCAAATTAACTTTTGTCTACTGACATGTCACTCTACTCCAATATTTTATTCAGAAGATATATAATGATAAAAAGGCATACAAATTAGTAGCAAACTTCATATGAAGATACATGAATAATTTAAGAATATTGTTATAATAATGGGTCATAAACTTTAGAAAGCACACACATCTTTGTTTTGTTGTTGTTTTTATTTTTTCCCAAGGTAGGGTCTCATTTTGTAGCAGAGGCTAGCCTTTATTTAACTCATAGCCATCCTGCCGTTTCAACCTGCTAAATTCTGGGATTCCAGGTATGAACCCCCAAGCCTTGCTTGATATATTCTTTTCTGTAATTCACAGAGAATATCTGTCACTGGCTGTCATTAAAAAGATTAATTTCTGACCTCCTCTGTCTTGTGAAAGACATAAAAGCAACAGCATATACATAATGAATCTAAATAAGATGCTAACTGAATATAATGCTAATTGAATATAAATGTGTTACTCCATGTTCAACAATTATTTTAAATAAGCCTAATTTAAAAGTTAATTTCAAAAGAGAAGTGATAAGCATCTAGCAAATATTACAAACCTGAGGTTTCTGTAAGAAAATGTGTAATATGTTAAGTTTTGTTGCATTCAAAACTCTATGTAGTTTTTTTTTTTTTTTTTTTTTTAACAACACTGAAAAAAAATAAATCAAATCCTAGGCTTTGCCTCATCCAGGGAAAATTTCTTATATTAAGCTACATTCCTTGCCATCTGCGCAAAGTTCTTAAGTTTTATACTGTCCATAGAAGGATCCAGAGGGTCCTAGAAACCTACAAGTAGAACATTATGATGGGTGGACCTAGGCCTAGGGGTCCTGCTCAAACTATGGCACCATACGTGCAGTGAACTTTGAACCTCTACCCAGATCTATCCAATGGACAGGACATTCTTCACAGTTGAGTGGAGAGTGGGGTCTGACTTTCACACGAACTCTGGTGCCCTATATTTGACCACATCCCCTGGATGAGGAGGCCTGGTGGCACTCAGAGGAAGGACAGCAGGCTACCAAGAAGAGACTTGATACCCTATGAGCATGTACAGGGGGAGGAGGTCCCCCTCAGTCACAGTCACAGGGGAGGGGAATAAGGGGAAAATGGGAGGGAGGAAGGAATGGGAGGATACAAGGGATGGGCTAACAATTTAGATGTAATATGAATAAATTAATAAAATATATTTTAAAATTCTGTAAACTAGAGCCTGGCAATGGATTCCTTATGATAGTTATTCTCATAGGGTTGCCCAGGTTTAATTTGGTTCTCCATTTCCCCTTAGTTTTTTAGTGCTAGGGGTGCACTTTCAAGTTTTTCAAATGTGTAATCTATCATTCTTGCTGAACTATTGTAAATTTCTTCCTTGGCAAATTTTAATATTCTTGTCTCAATTAAACACGATAGCAATTTTTCCACTATTTCATTATTTTCAGACATTCAGTCTTGACTGTATGTGCTACATAAAATTTGATGACTTTGCTAAGTTTTGCTATGCTTTCGTATAATCTTTCATGTCACCCATGGTCAGACATCACTGTCATTTGTCTACCAGTTAGTGGTTTTCCATTTTGATGATCATATAGTTGTACCACTGCACACAAACCATGAATTGGAAGAGAGAGATTTTCCTTTTCCTTTCCTAGTTATTTGTCTCATAGCCAGTGCTGCTGCTGTGATTTTTGTGGTTCCTTCCTCAATATTGGTCATTCCATCCCCTTGTTCTATAGGCTGCCATTTTTTCAATCACTGGTTAATGAACCATCAGTAAACTATGCATTAGCTAAATGTTGTGATCTTTCCATTGGTCCACACAGTTCAGTATGTGCATCTTTGGATCAAAGAGAAGTTGTTTACGGATGAGGATTATAGGCAACTAGCTATTTCCTTAGTGCAGGACAGCAGTGACCCCTTTGCTTCCACATCCCAGTCACAAAGGAATTCAAATAGGTACCAGTTCCACTATAATGCCTTTCTTTCCATGGCTAAACCTGTGAAAGACTTTTCTTTCAGTCAGATCCAATCCATTACTGTAAGTGGCACCATTATGACTATAAGGTTGTACTGGATGTAAACATGCTTTTGTTTTGATCCCAAGTGTGGGATAAAAACAGACTTGTGTTTATCCACAAGAAGAGAAACTGCCTCTTTTGGGGGCTTGTTATTTGCCAGGTGAAAAACATCCTAGTAAGGCCATTGAGAGGAAATATATATGAGCCCAAAACAAGAGGCTGGGTCTTTTAGTCTTGTCATCGTTTCCTATTGTTTGGCTGTTCATTTCTCCACTTTGAGATAATCATAGACAGAATGCTTCGAGGTTCTGGTTGCTGCTCCAGGTTCCAGCGACTGCAGTCATCTTTGCTGAATTGTTGATTTGCTGTTTAATGAGTCTTATGGAATCTTGCCAACTATGCCAATGAAACTGTTCCCTGCTACCTGCTATTGGGTTTTGGAAGGGATTGGGGTGAAGGAGGGAGGAAGAGATTTAAGGAACCCAAAGTAAAAGTAGTTGCTTAAAAGTACACCAACAATATTTTCTCCAAAATTAATGCCCATTTATTTTAAGGTCTGGAGATTTTAACCTTACAGTTTCTTTGTAAATGGCCAAATTTACCACAAATAAAGCATAGGATGGATGTTTTGATATCTGAGACCTCTAGCTACAGCTTATAATATTGGCTTGATGTTCCTGAAAACCAATATTAGCTGTGTCTCTTATCCATGTGTTTACTGTGGCTCCCTGTGCTTATAATGGTCTAATTCCTCTCTTACATTAATTATTTGCATTCTCATATGCCATGATCAGTGTCAATGCCTGTATGGCCTCAGGGTCTGGGATGGCCCTATCTGGAGCTGAACCCATCCTCTGTAAGAATTCTGTTAAGGTTTCTCCAGGGCCTTGAATTACCTTAGTAAATGAAGTGGTTGTTTTACCAGTCTCATCAACCATGTCCCAACTTTTAAGGCAGCAACACAACATTGTTTAATTACTACATCTTCAAACTAGGTTTGCTCTCATAAGTCAGCGTAATGCCCATCACTAAGCAATTGATCTTCAACAACATTTATCCCCTTTGTTAGATTTTATTCTATTTTTGTGGGTTCATTTCAACACCATGATAACCACTGTAACTGTTTAGCAACTTTTAACACAGTTGACGCTAATTCCTTCCAATCTTGGGGACTAAATCTATGCTGTATAGCCTAGTTACTTAACATTTCTTTAACAAAAGATGAATGCATTCCATACTGTACATTAGACTCCTTAAAATGCTTTAAATCTAGTAACATCTACTGGATGCCATACCATCTCATCATAAGCCCCACCACCATCATTTGCAGAGATAAGTTGCACAATGATTGGAAAAGCTGATGGTCTCTGTGTAGCTCTAGAGAATTCCTCTAGCAGCACACTTGCCTCCAAAGAATGGTTTCTGTTCTTCTGAAACCATTTTTGCCACTCTAGTTTCGCAATGACTAAGTATAAGGTTCCCCTTGACTCATAAAATGTCTAAATTTGTTTCTCAAAAACAGAACATTTATCCTATGTACATGGGAAACACTTGTAATAGAAGCCAACAGGCATATGTTGGTGGACTCCTTTTTGCTTTATGAAGAGTCCCCAGTTACCAATTCATCAATAAATATGATGTCTGTAATTAGGGTATCTTCTGACTCAATACTGGTTAGAGTTGCATGCACCATGATGAGCTTACTGGCAGCCACAAAAGCTGCTCTTTGTTCTTGTCTCCATTGGAAATTACCTGTCTTTGTAGTAAATTCTAGAGGGTTTTTATAATGATCTGTATATGTTCTATCATTTCTCTAGTGTGCAAACATGCAAGTTAGGAGCTGGATCTGAGTTTCTTCCCTGAGTGCTGAGATTAAAGGTGTGTGCACCATCGTCTTGTTTCCTGTAACTCTAGAATATAGAAATATAGAATATAGAAATATAGATCTGCCTGTTTTTTTCTGGGATTAAAGGCATGGGCTACCACCACCCTGCTCAAATACTTTGTCTTAGGTATAAATCACACAAACTCTTAGATAGTTAGAAAATAAGTTTAAACTGTAGTAACCATTTGAACTTACTTAAAACATTTTAAACCTCTTAACTTTGCTTTTAATATCAAACAACAAAAATATCCTTTTTATTTATTAAGAAAACTTGAAAACAGATGTCCAAGATGGCATAGGCCATGTGGGAATCTGCAGTCTAACATTCTAACATGGATTAAGATACATGGTTTAAGAAAATCCATTATTTTCATTTCGTGCCAGTAAGACAAGTGTGCCTTAGGTAAATTATCATTTGAAAATATTATTTCCTGCCTCACAAATATGTCTGTTAGATATATTGGGCCAGAAGGCTGAAAAAGATGCTCCAACACAGTAGAGAGTTTTAGGTGACTAGGTAGCAAACTGTCTCTGTCATCTTCTCATTTGGAAAGCTACTAACCTGCTGGGATACTCAGGTAATCAAGTTTATTCCTTCTCAAGTCTCTGATAGAGCTGAAGACCAGGCAGCTTAGTTTTACAATGAAGCTTAGTTGTTTAGGGGTTAAGATGATTTTAGGTCTAGATATGCGTTTTAAGTTGATGATGAAAAGATGTGATGGAGATTGATTTACATTCAGAATTTTAGATGCACCAAGATAGTAAAGATGTTTCCTTCAAGGCTGTCAAATACAAAAAGCCAAAACACTAAGAATGTAACATTTATATAATTCCTGATTATGCCATGGTTCTTCTTGCTATAGGTAGATTTTATATATGTAAAAAATTTTTAAAAAGAAAATATTATTTATTTTTATTTTTTATGTCTGATCAAATGAAAGCCATTTGTTAAGTCTTTGTAAGTTAGTTTGGAATGAACGACCAAGCTGTTTGATGAACTATTGCCTCTCCTTATTCAGGAAGTCTCTCCTGTTTGAATCTAATCTTTATCAATTTTGATGGTATCCACAGCTTTTCTTCTCCTACGCTAACAAAGACAAAACCTCCTCCTCAATGTAACACATACCCCCTTTTCTGTTCTGAGGTCAACACATCTTTAAAATATATAGACTGGTTTAATTCATCAGACAGACAGACAGACACACACACACATTCTAAAGGTCCTATGACAGTTCTTGATAACACTTTATAATGCTTTTCTCAGAAGCATTCTTTATTTTATGGTTTGTTTCTGAGATTGAAGCAATGCTAATCTGTGTTTTTCTTGGTGCACCAAACCACATCCTCATAAATCTAAAGCTATATTAGCTGCATACAGCTTTAATTTTCCTATATGTCCTTCTGGCCCTATACACTTGACCCATCTTGCACTTTGTTTTACCTGAGATAAAGTTCCTTCTCTAGAAGCTGAATAATTACCTCCAGAAGAGGCAAATCTGGATGCCAAGATTTTGATGATTTTTTTTTTTTTTGTATTTTTACATTTGGTCATGTTTTCTGCTCTCTTCTGAATTTATTGTTTTATCTACTAAAGCTATTGTTCCTTGATTACATCCAGAGCAATGTTGTTTTTTATCAACATGCATTAAATCTTTTAATTGCTCTGTGTGTGAGTCTCTGCCAACAACAGGAAATTCTTTAATCAAATTTGAATAGGGGGCCTGCAGGAGGTCCTGGAGGGTGTTTCCCCATGACAAAGATTTACATGCCTGTTCTTTGTTGACCTGTATTCTTTAGTCCAATGCCTGCCTTTGCCACACCTTCAACATATTCCAGAAGGCTGGGGCCTTTTTTTTTTTTTTTTTAATCTCTGGAAAAAATTATTTCTAGGATAGTCTCGCCTACAATCCCTTTTCAAATGGCCTTGCTTACCACAGTTAATTTTTCTTAAAATGTTTAGAAATTATTTCTATCAGAGTAGCATCATAAATATGAGATCAGTAGTATTTCTAATCCATTTATCCATTGGCACTGATCTTGCCTTTAAAGACCTAATCAGCCTTTTGCATTGTGAATTAGCATTTTAAAAAGCCAAAGATTCAATTAATATTTGTCTGACTTCTAAATCTGATACTATTCTATTTATAGCCGAAGCCAATTTTTGCAAAAAATCAATGAAGGCGCTTTTTTTGGCCCTGAATAATTTTAGTAAATGACTCAGACCTCTTTCCTGATTCTTCATCCTTGTTCCAAACAATTAAAACTGCTAAACATCATAGAGCCAAAGTGTGGTCATCAAAGTCAAGCTGTGTTTGTAACGCGGCGTAGACCGCCATCTAGCAACTCATCCCTTGAAATATTAACTCCTCTCGCTCTATTCCATCGCTCTACTATTCTTGCCTCCTCTTTTCATCATGTTCTCCATTTTAACTGAGGATCAGTTTCCCTTAGTGCTGTTGCTGAATCTTTCCAGTCTTGGGTGATAATTCTCTTCTGAGTTGCCCATGAATTTAGTAGGTTGAATGCATATCATAGAAACAATTGCTTCCTTAAATCTCCTCAAATCTGCCTATAGGATTCTACTTAACTTCTTCATAATCTTGGCGGTGCCTATCATCTGCTTGTGGGTTTTATATAGTAACTGGATAAATTATAGTTGGTTTTCTAATAACCTTATGCTGCCCCTATTCAGTTTTATTATACAGTTGCATGGTAGATTCTTATCTAAATCTCTTGTCTATCTGTATCTGAGTATTTTTCTCATGTTTGTTTATCATTCTAATTTTTCTTCTAAGGCTTATATCTTATCAATGCATTTTTCATATTTTTCTTTTTCCTGTATCTCTAAAGCTTTTTTCTTTGAGAGGGTACAAAAATCCACTATGGCTATTAAGGATAAATATGAAATAATGAAATGAAAATACTCATAATAAGTATTGGGCCAACTTCAGTTAAGCCATTTAGCTTTTTATTTTCTGCTTCTAGTTTCAAGCCATCTAAAGTAGCACTATACAGGTCCTAACACCTTCTGTCATGGTATTTCCATCCTTAACTCTCTCTTCGAGTATTTCCAAATGACTTACTAACTCTGATGGTTTTTCAGTTTGTCATCAGCTGACATTTCTCTGTCCATATGGTCATGACATGCATTAGAGCTGAAACTGTTGTTTTTAACAAAATCTCAATTGTTTGATTTTACCCATAAAGGCTTGGGAACCAGATGTTGGGGTGAAATCCTGCTAGCTCAGAAAGACAAAGAAAACACCCAGATGTCTTCTCTCCTCAGCAGACATTACAAAATGAAAAAGGAACTGCTCCCTCTCCTCACCACTCAAAAATCCCTTCAAACTGAATATCCCTCCCTTCTTCCTGTGTGTCTATCTGTCTTCCTGACTTCCTAACTCTCTATATTTTTTCTCTATGTTCAATCCCTTTCAACTAGTTGCCTGCTCCACCATTGACCTAGGGTTGACTTTATTGAATCCTGCCTTGCAATAAAAGTGTGTTATGGGGCTGAGCTATAGCAGGAAGTAACAAGCGACTGTGCATGTGCGCTGACAATGCTTTCAGTTTCCTACTGAAAATCTGCCAGAGCACCCAGCAACGAGTGCACAGGGTCAAGTGAGCTATGCACACCAATCCCATGATGACGCAAAGGTGGCAAGAACTTCAACAGCCTATGGGAGTTCAGGAGAGGGGTATAAAGTGTTACTTTGCACCAAAACATCCAGGGTCTGTGTTGTTGACTCGGTGCCACACCACAACTAGAAACAGGGCTTTTTTTCCCCCAGTAAATAACACAATCTTGGGTTTTCACACCATAACTAGAAACACGGGGTTTTTTTCCCAGTAAATAACACAATCTTGGGTTTTCACAGTGTTATTAAATATCCTGCAACAACAGCTGGTGACCAGAGCAGAATACGACTAAATACACTGCATTACACAGGAAATCAAAAGAGCATATTAGAAGTGGATTACAGATATAAATTCCCAAAGCCCTCTCCCAATGACACACTTTTTCCCCAAGGCTCCATAAACCTCTCCAAACAGCTCCACCAGCTGGGGACTATGTGTTCAAATACATGAGCCGAAAATGGACATTTAAACCAGTACTATGTGTGTGTGCTCAGATATTTAGGATTTTTGTGTTGTCAAAATTTTCAGAATCCTTATTGTAGCTTTTAAAACACACAGTACATTAGTCTTATCTACAGTTACTCTACTGTGCAATAGTCATCTTTGTATATTGATTATCTCTTAATAATGTTATATTTTAAATGACTGTATTTCATTCTTGCTAAAGATATAAGAAGTTTAGTCACAAATAAAATTAGATGATTTTAACTTAATTATTCACACCAATGTTTATGTTTATACGTTCCTATGATTTGTGTTTACTCATTAACTTTTCTTCCAGTTTGGAGAGCATCTTTCAGTATTTTTTTGTGAAACAGGTATGGAAATATGTCTTGCCAGCTTTTGTCTGGGAATGTCTTTATATCGTCTTGTCTACGTAGTTTTCATAGATGCAGCATTTTTGGCTGCATATTTTGTTTTGTTTTGTTTAATTCTTCCTTAGTATTCAGAAAAATCTCATACCATTTCCTTTATTCTTTAAGGTTTCTGCAGAGGAGTTTACAGTGAGGAGAACTGAGACAGCCCTAGGTGTTTCTTATCTCTTGCACCCTTAGGATCTTCTCTTTCACTATACAAACTTAAGCATGTCTTGAAGCAGCAGTTAAATCTATCCTTTTGACCTTTCTGTACCTATATATTTGACTGCTTTTATATATTTTATAAGTTTATTATTTCTTTGAATAAACTTTCTAACCCTCTGGCATTCTTACATCCTTGACCTCCAGTGTACACACCTCAAACAGCCTGCACTGAACTCGCTAACTGATGAGTTCCATACTTTCAATTACTCTCTCATATGAAAAATTTGTGTTTAATTATAAAATTTGTTTGCACATCTTTGTTTTCTTATATAATACAATGATTGAGCACTTAGCTGGTATATTCAAGGCAGTCCAATGCCAGGTACAGCGGGGAAGACAGGGAAGGTAACATTCCTGTTAGAGAATTAGAACATTCCTGTTTTCCTCAAGCTCATTCAGTTTCCTTGAAAAATCTGATAATCCCCCCACAAGGAATATTTTAGGTAATTGTCAGACACCTTACTTTCAGTAGTAATTAAGGTAATGACTTCCTGAAAATTGGTGATTTTTTCCCACGTTCAAAACTATCTAAGTATTGATGGCTCAGGCTTCTTACTCAGTTTTTTTGGTACCTCTTTGATCACAAATTCTAAACATGTTGTTTATTTCCCGAGTCTATACTTACATCTATTATTCAGCACTAGATGAAGTCCAGGTCCAGATTTTTCACGCATCTACTTTTGGCATTCTGTTACAACGTTGGGAGTAGAATGTCAATCCATGTCTCAGTTTACCCAAAATATAATGTTGGTGTGTTCTTTTAAACCCAAGAGTACCTAAATAAAGCAATCTATCCCCACAAGCCTCACTCAGTTGCCAGCCATGGTTAATCACTGGGATTCTATCCAGCTTAAGACAAAGTCATAATGGATGGCCCACTCCCAGGCTCCTGTATTACATTTGTGGCTACCAATACACCAAATTTTATCATGCAAGGAACCCACATCCTACCAGTAAAACACTTGGTAGGACCAGGCCCAAGTGAGTTGCCTATTTAGGTGCACACGATGCCTAAAACTATTTAAAGCACTCGTCGACAGAGCTGGCTGAAGTAAAAGTCTGAAATACCGTGTCAGGACTGTGTATCTTCCTACAGCACAGGAGCTACACCAAGGCTGGAAATTGCAAGCAGGCTTGGTAATCTATCCAGTACAGTTTCGCCAGTCCAGAGAAATTCCAAAGAAATGCCGTGTGCTTGTGCCTCTATCATACTACGAGGGAATGGACTTGCATTGCACCAAAGTTGGTAGTTCAGATAGTATGGTAGGGTTGATGAAGGCAGATGATTCGGCCACCCAGTCTTCTATTCAGCTGGGTTGCAGTAGCTTTGGATGTAACACGGCCCTGAAATCTAAGACCTGTACTTAATTTTCTGCTCTGCCCTAAACATAAGACTTCTCTCTGTGTGTGTTGGACTGATTATTGTTGGAAAACGAGTGACATGGGCAACTATTTCCTTCATGCCTTCTTCACTCTTTTTGGACTGTCATACTAACAGCAAGCACTATGGTCTCTCACCTGACTTGTGAATGTTGTTAAATGCATAAACAGCAGTGCAATTTCTCTTTTCTGTGAAGAGATGATTATAGGAGAGCTTCTTAAACCCCTTTCTTATTTCACATCCCTATTTCACAAATTGTTTTTGCCTTCTTCTATGATTTATGCTAAAAACTTAAAATATTATGCACCTTTGATAGTATGTTTTGTTTCTCAATCACATGAGGTATACCTACTAAGCCTAGTTACTAAAGAATTTAAGCAACACTAATGCTAGACCAATGAGCATATAATCTATCAGAGGGAAAAGTGAAACTTATAAATCTTACATTTAGAGGTGTCACTTATAAGAGAGCTATAATAGATTTTTTAGAATTAGCAAACCTGTGTGTAGAAAAGTGAAAACTCAGCAACATTTAATGTTGCTGCTAGAAGAATAAATTATAATAACAAATGAAATTTGTATAGAGTGAAGCACAATTATAATATAAAACCTTTTCTATTTTATATAATAAAGACTTCAAAGATACTTTAAAATTGAAATTTTATAAATAATCCATTAAAAATGTTAACTACATTTTTGCCTTCCTGAAAATACAGGATGAGAATGTCCAACTTTATGGGAAATAACCACTTCAGAAGCCACTGTTTACCTTCTGCTGACTGGCATTTTTAAGAAATTCAATTCACCATAGAAACCTGTCTTAACAGCAGCAGATAAGCAGTCTATATTTAGAGATGATTGCTTCCCAGACAGCAATCCTGTCATTCCTTCATATTTAATGTCATGATCCAAGGGACCAAAATATCATTTAATCAGTGAGGCTACAGTGTGATGACAAGTATACTCAGGGGGATAAGGCAGTGTTCCAGAAATACCAAAGAAACAAACTTTCTCCCAAAACGAGTAAGCAAATATCACTTTTGATATTTAAGAAATGTATATGTTGATATAAGCATTTTGCTTAATTATTGTTCAACATGAATTTTTGTTACTAATGATTTATAATATCAAAATATAAAATTAATTAGTATGTTTATTCTTTATCACCAATAATCTATAACATCAAGTAAGCAGGCTGTTGCTTTTGTTTTTTAATCATTCCAAGTTGATATCCTTAACTGAGCTATAATGTATATAAGTATGCATTCTTTTTAATGTAAGGAATATAATAAGAAATATTATACAAGAAAGATAAAATAAATTTATTAAAATGTATGGTTAAAAAATTCACTGTGACCTTGTTTGTATTTTAAATCTTGGTAATGACACTAAAAAGAATTTAGATTTAGCTAAAATTGTATTATATAGTCTGCTTGAGAATAGACAGTTATAGTAGTCATAGACAACACTTTAAAAATAATTTCTAGCAGAATCATTTTAAAGTCAACGGTAAGGACAAGATGTGAAGAATTACTGAACTATAATTAAAAATGCCAGGAAAACTAAGGATGTTTAATATTTATTTATTATATAATATTATGAGGTAGCTATCAAGCGTACTAAGTGTTGGCAAAGTTGTAATAAGTTGGAACCCTCATATATTACTAGTAAATATATAGCTGCTATGGAAACATTCTCATATCTTTAAAAAATTAAAAATAGAATGCAATATAATCCAAGAACTCCAATCCTGGGTATATATCCAAGCAAAGTATTTTATAAATTCAAATTCATTGGATCATTAGCCACAAAGGCCAAAAGGTAGAAGCTATAATAGAGGCCACTGATAAAAGAATAGATAAGCAAAAATGTGCTATATACATATAAAGAAAAGTGTTCTTATTTAAAGAAAATGAATAATAGCTTGTATTATGAATTATACCTTTAACATTAATTTTTTTTCTACTTTCATAGGTATAGTAAGCAATAATTTTTTTTCAGGACAGGGTTTCTCTGTTTTGCCTTGGCTGTCATGGACTCCCTTTGTAGACCAGGCTGGCCTGGAACTCACAGCGATCCTCCTGTCCCTGCCTTCTGAGTACTGGAATTAAAGGAGTGCACCACCACGCCTGGCCCTAAGTAATAAGTTTTTAACAGACTTGCAATTTAAATAAACCACTCCATACATAAAAAGTAACATCCTAACATTCAAAAGCAAGGTGAATAGTTTCAACATATTTTATAGGTCTTTTGAGTCTTAAAATAGCTTTAAATATTATAATTGAATCTAAGTTCAAAGACATTTGCTAGTTAGACATAAGCAATAAGAAATCAAAAACATGAGACTAGAGAGATGGCTCAGTGGTTAACAGCACTGGCTGCTCTTCCAGAGAACTTGGATTTGATTCCAGCACTGACATGGTGGCTCAAATCATCTGTTCCAGTGCATAGGATGCCCTTTTCTGACCTCCACAGGTACTGCTGACACATGGTGAACAGATATATATGCAAGCAAATAGCGTATGCAATAAAAAAATAAATTTTTAAAGATTTATAAAAGAAGTTCAAAACACAAATGTGGTGACTTTTTTTAATCTTGCCAATACCACACAGTTAAAACAGTTTTGAAAGTAAGGAGAATTATGCTCTATAAAAAATGTAACTGACTATAACTTAAATGAAGTACTTATATTACCAGAAGAAACAGTTTAATTTTAGTAAATTAATACAATATGCATCACTCTACTTAAAGAGGAGAAAAGCTAAATTATATCATATGAAGAATAATTATTTAAATGACTGAAAATTATGACCATATAGATGTTACTAATGGAAATATAACATTGAACTAAACTTAAAACATTTCACTGCATTGATACACTAAAACTGAAAAGGTCTTATAACACAAATTATACATACAGCAGGGGCTACAACCTTAAATTTGTCCTCAGAAACAGAAAGCAAGCAATTAGAATGGTTGTTTATTTATAAATTTAATATATAAGCAATTGATAATTCAAACAAACAGATACATTAATCAGCTAAAATAAGTGTCCAACCTGCTTGTTTTTACATTTAATACCTACAGGATGGACATAGGCAAAAATCACCCAAGAAAAAAAGACGCTATTGGATAACCCCTTATCTCAATCTTGCCACAAATCAAATTTTCCTCCCATTAAATTAGTAACAAGACAAAATAATCCTGAAATATTTGTGACTTTTCATTTTTCTTTTCTACCATGGTATTCCTCCTTGACCATGTTCAAACAATAGTTCATCTAGTTCAGTACAGTCCAGTAATTTGTTATAATGAAATGGATATAAAATTGTGGGACACACACGTGTCTCTGTCTGTCTGTCTGTCTGTCATTCATATATATATTCATAGTTAGATTTATAGTATGACAGAGTCTCTTTGGGTTCTGGCTTTTTAAATCTTTTTTCCAATAAATATAAAATTCCAAAATTCAATGAAACTATTAGATAGTAATATTATACTAGAATATATATCTAAAAGGAAGGGAACTGACCTGAGCAGCAAATAACAAACAATAAGCTCTTAATGAACAGAAAGGAACATGGTGGCACATGTTTGTGATCCATTACACTTGGGAAGCAGAGGCAGGAGGATCATGACTTGCAGGCAGGCAAGGCTATAGAATGAGTACCAAGCCAGCTTGGGCTGAGACAACATCTCATGAAAGAAAATAATAAGAAAAATAAATAAATAAATAAATAAATAAATAAATAATATTGAAAGCTACAAAAATCCAAAAGTTCTATGGTGTGCATTTTTCTGATATGGAACATTAAATGTAGTCTAGTATATTTAAGTAAGTTATTACAAATATATTTCTAATTTTAAGAGTAAATAGTTATTACAAATAAAATGTTCAATGAAGTTTACAATTGGTGTAATCATATTCACACTCATCTCCCCAAACAAATCACTTAGTAAGGAGATTCCTTCTGCCATTATCTACTGTCACATATTGACACAAATGACCAGTGCTGTGAAAGTCAATCTTTCAGGAGAATGCCATCTTTTCTAAAGTTTTCTCATTTTTCTCATATGTATGTATGTATGTATGTATGTATGTATGTATGTATATATGTATACATATACATATATATGCACATACCAGTTCCATTAGACTTCACTAAATTTTACAAATTATCAGGAAAAAGTTGAATTTTGGCTGGTAAAACTATTTTTTAAGTCGGGCATAGTAGCACATGCCTATAATCCCAGTACTCGGGAGGCAGAGGCAGGTGAATCGCTGTGAGTTCGAGGCCAGCCTGGTCTACAAAGTGGGTCCAGGACAGCCAAGGCTACACAGAGAAACCTTGTCTCAAAAAACAAAACACTATTTTTTTTAAGTTAACATAAAAATAAAGTTTTAAATTATACTTAGTAGTGAAAAACAGATACTCACAAAGAAGGGTCTTGGACAAGATCTTTCAGATTTATCCCACTGCGGTCTTCTGCAAGATTCCTGAAGCAGCTATCACTCACTAAACAAGAAAAGGGGAAAGAACATAAAATTAATTTTGTTAATGTTTCACTATAGCTAGTGCTGGCCAAAAGTAATTTTAAACGAAATTCCTTATTTTATTTCTTTCCTAAGGGGATGCAGGCTATCCAAATAAGATCTGATAGGTTATGGTCAGACAGTGGGGGAGGAGGACCCCACCTGTCAGAGGTCTAGGAAAGGGAATAGAATGGAAAAGAGAAGGAAAGTAGGAACAGGAAGATAAGAGCAAGGGGATTGCAATCGGGATATAATATGAATTAATAATAATAATAACAACAATAACAACAAAAATATATTTCTTTCCTAAACATCAGCATTAATTTTTTTTGCCTGCTAAATTGAATAGAAAATGTTAATAGTCAACAAAAAGCCAATATTTCAATGACAAGGAGTTAATTTACACTGACCTTATATAAATATAATACATAAAAGAATTAAAATATGATTTTGTTCTCACTTCTAGAGGATTAATTTACTAATACATAATAATAAACAACACATAAAATAAAAGAGATAAACCACTCTCCCTGCCATCGCATTTATTTGAAATTGCAGAGATCAGTGAAAATAAAAGCATAAAGTAAACTGGTAGGAACGGAATAGCTTCTTAGGTAATTTTGATGTGTTGATTTTTTGATTTCTGAGAATATTTTTCATTTATATAGACTAAGAATCAAAAGAGATTGTTTGTGAAGAGGAAAATCACCATAGCTCTTGAAATGTACAGGCCAGCAGGACAGATTAGAAGCAATCCTAGTTCAAAACAACACATATTTAGAAGACAACTGGCTTCTCTGGTTAAATTTAGAATTAAAGAAAGAGATCTTTATGTCCATGTTTACTGTTCGACCCCATGAGCAATATAACTTACAAGTATGAGATGGAGCACAAAATATAAACAATGATCAAGAGTATAAAAAAAATACAAAAGAGTATAGATGATACTGTTTTAAAAGTTTAAGAAAACTATTTAACACGAGGCAAAGAAAAAAAATCCTCACTTGTAATCTAAAAAGGAAAAGTTAACAGAGAAGTACAATCTATCAAAGAGAATTAGATCAGAAGTTGGAAAAAATAAAATAAAATAAAAAGAAGTTAGTAAGTTTCATATTTGATTCAAAATAGGAAAACCTAACATTACTTAGAGAAAAATCAGTTGACAAGTGTCTGAAAGGAAAGAGAACAAAGGAGATGGACAGAACAGAGCATAAGTTATACAAATAATCAAAAATGAGAGACAAACAGGAGAGAATGTAGGGGAAAATATTTATAGGAATTTTAAAACTTCTGAAAATACATAAAAAATGATTCAAAAGACTAACCAGACTCTGAAAGAGTGGCAAATTACAGAGAGGGAGAGAGAGGGAGAGAGAGAGAAGAAGAGGAGAGGAGAGGGGAGGAGAGGAGAGGAGAGGAGAGGAGAGGAGAGGAGAGGAGAGGGGAGGAGAGGGGAGGAGAGAGATTGATCAATCTACAATGCTATGGGGATCAGAGGGAGTGAAAAGAGATATATATGAATCACAAAAGAAATGGAAATTATGTCCAATGTGGTAAGATCTGCATTTCCATGTGGTTCATGGGTCTAAGCATTTTCCATGACTTTGTTGCCATATGAGCCAGTCAGAGAATAACTTGCCAGAATGTGTTCTCTCCCTCCACTATGTAGGTTCTGGAAATCAAACACAGGTCATCAGGCATGGTGGCAAACACCTTTATGCACTAAGCCATATCACTGTCCCTTTTTTGTTCATTGTTAAATTGATTATCTCAGGGAGCTGTCATTGTAATGTTAGTTACCTTTTATCATCTAAATATTTTCTGAATAATTAAAAATGATTAATATAATGAAACATCTAATTGAGTGAACTATATAGACATTTACATACATTTAAAATCTTTGTGTATGTATATCTGTTATATGCATATGTGTTTGTGTGTATGTGCATATGTGTCCATATATACACATGCATTAAGAGGCCAAAGGTCAATATCTGTGTCTTCCTTTAACACTCCACCTTGCCTCTTTTTGGGGAGGGAGGGCTGTTTGTTTTGTTACTTGTTTTCAAGATGGGTTTTTCTTGCAGCACTGGCTGCCCTGGAATTAAATCTATAGACCAAGCTGTCCTCAGGCTCAGAGATCCTCTGGCCTCTGTTCCCAGTGCTGGGATTAAAGGTGTGCAGCACCATGTCAGGCCTCCATCTTGCCTATTGAGAAAGGGTCCGCACTGAACTTGGAGCTAGACTGGGGGGCAAGCACTTGTCTCTGCCTCCAATGAGCCGCAATTCCAGGCACAAGTAACTATGCCTTGCTTTTTAAGTGGTTGCCTAAGGACACAAAAGCAGGTTCACACTAATGTGCAGAGAGCACTTTACCAACTGTCTTGGGGCTTCTATGGCTGTGACAGTACACCATGAAAAGAAGAAAAGTGAGGAAACAGTTTGCTTCAGCCTCTAACTCCACAGCACAGGCCATCACCGCGAAATCAGTGCAGAGGCCTGTAGGCAAGAGCTGATGGAGAGACCATGAACCTACTTACTGGCTTTTCCCCCAAGGCTTGCTTGCTCACTCTGCTTTCTTATAACACTCAGGACTGCCAGCCCAGGTAAGGCACTGCCCACAGTGAGCTGGCACCTCCAACATAAGTCATTAATCAAGAAAACACCACAGATTTGCCTACAGACCAATCATTTTTTTTCAATTAGGAGGCATTTTTTCAATTAGGTTCCCTCTTTCTAGCCTGTGTCAAACTGGCAACAAACTAGATATCACATTAACTGTGTCATTATTGCAGAACCTGTATTATTAATCCGTAAAAAAGGGCCCCTAGGTTAATTTTTAATGTGTTGGGTATCTCTGAAGTTGGGAAAACTTTTCATATAATCTGAAGGTGGTCTTTCACTCCATTGTTTGCTTGGAGGAAGTTTGTTTTTTAGCCTGATATTATTCCATCTGCCAATTTTTGCTTTTGTTTCTTATACTTTGGGGATCCTAAACAGGAAATCATTGTCTGAACGTGTTTTCCTGTTTTCTTCCAAAAATTCCAGCATTTCAGGTCTTATATGTAGAATTGCGCCCACCTTACTAGATTTTTATACAAGGGAAAGACAGTGGTCAAGTGTCAGTCTTCTGCATGCTGCCATTCAGGTTTCCCAGCAGGAGTCACTAAGAATGTTATGCTTTCTCTAATGTATGTTTTTATAACATTTTTCAAGAATCACTTGAGTGTATAGGCATTTCCGAGATGTTTTATCAGATTTTGTTTTATGTTCCATATAAAATTTAAAATAACATAATCTGCACCTCAATGAAGAAAAGGTCCTTTAACTGTCAGTTAACTCATGCATCACTTTTGCTGTTGACAGTCTATTCTCCCATCCCTTTTATGGGTTATCTATATACTCTCTCGGCCACTGACAGATGCATCATAAGTTCCACCAATATGATTAGAAATCCGTTTTGTTAGCTTCTGTTTACATAAGTTAAAACATTCTTACTATGTGTTATGTATTTGACTGTGATAAATTCCTGGTACACTGATTATTATTACATAAAATCAACTTTCATATCTAGTCTTAAATTTAAAGGCTGTTTTGTTGACATTAATATAACTTCACTAGCTTTCATTTTGTTTGCATGGTATGTTTTCTTCTATCCTCCTTTAATCTTTATATTTAAAATATATCTCTTACATGAAGCATATAATTGGATTGTTTGGTTTGGTTTCATATAGTTTGACCCATAGTGACTTAACTGAAAAATTTAATGTTATTCAATATGGTCAGGAGAAAACAGAAAGAATTAGCCTCATATAATTTGCAATTGAGGCTTAAAATCTATTGTAAGGTAAACTCTGTTGCAGAATGATGCTATGTATATTTTTATCTTATTTTTTGTGGTTCTAGGCAGAAATGCTTATTTTTCCAAAGATTCTCCATTTTAATCATAAGCAAATTCTAAACCTCTACCTCTTCACATCATCAAATGCTTATTTGAAATTCTGTATTAAATGCAAAATAATATTTAAGACCAAATAGTCTCTGAATAATATGAACCCTGAACACAATAGGTAGCATTATTTGAAACATTATGGTATAAAATGACAAAAGTATATTTTTTAAAAATATCCTAGAGCTGGAGACATGGCTCAGAAGCTAAGAGCACTGACTGCTCTTCCGGAGGTCCTGAGTTCAATTCTCAGCAACCACATGGTGGCTCACAACCATCAATAATGTGATCTAATGCCCTCTTCTGGTGTGCATGAAAACAGAGCACTCATGTACATAAAATAAATAAACAAATCTTTAAAACATTATCCTAGAACATAAAAATATCTTAAAGCAATTCATATCCATTTTATATTAATTTATAATATTCCTTATGAAAAATACAATTATAGATGCTCCCCCCCCTTTTTTTTGGTGCCACACGATTAACACACATTCACCTCAGTTCAGGAATAAGCACAACAAAGTATGATCCATTCTACTCCATAGTGTACCATCTCAACCTGTGGGACACGACCTCTTTAGCTATCATGACCCCTTAGGGATATGACCCCTTTTAGAGTGGTCACATGAAATGATTGGAAAACACAGGTGTTTGCATTATAATTCAATAACAGTAGCAAAATTGCAATTATGAAGTAGCAATAAATGGTTGGGGATATCACAGCATGTGGAACTGTATTACAGGGTTACAGTATTAGGAAGATTGGGAACCATGCCTTAGTGTTTCATATCCTTTATTAATCATGCCTTACTGCAGCTGGTATCATCCCTAAGACCTTAGTAAAGTTTAGTTTGCCTAATCACTAATAAGGACCTAAAGTTAGCTTTCTAAACACAAATAATAATAGTATTACTTAGTCTTTTATAAAATGTTGCCAATGCCAAATCTTAATCTTTTACATTATTATATATAGGAATAAAGTTTAAATATTGGGATATATATTTAAAAAATTAAATGCAAAACATTCACATTTTCTTCACTGTTGAATATTGTCTTCTTCAAACATAATATAGCATTCTATCAGTGACATGAAGATATATATATTATTGTACAGCTACTGTTTCCATTATTCTGACAAAACACCTAAAGAAACATAAAGGAAGATCTACTTCATCTATTTTGCCAAGATTACAATTCATTGTGGCAAGGAGAACATGAGAGATATAGCTCTTTAACACACATAAACCAGAAAGCGAAGAGAAGACGTGAAGAGGTGATGTCAGGTGTGGGAGTGCACTGGTCCACCCTGTGCTGGGCTGGAGACCGAAGGCAGCGGTTTATGTCTGGACTCTGTCAGCCGACCTTCTTTCTTCAGCTCCTTTAGAGCTTTATGTCTCATGATGGGTCTACACTGAGTATGCACATATCAGAACAACTGCCCACCTTTCTTCTATTGAATGCTCTATTTACAAACACCTCAAACTACATGGAGTCAATAAAAAATATAGAAAGAAACACAGCCCAAGAAAATATAAGTCTGTTTAGAATATCTTACCAAAAACAAAAACAAACCCCAAAAAACAAAACAAAAATAAATAAATAAAAACAACAACAACAACCCATCAAATCTCATTCATTTCTTTTCTTCTCCATTTCCAATGTCATTTTTTTTCCTAGCACCAAAAAGTCCTGTCAGAACTATCCTTCCTATGAAAGCAAACTATGTTTTCCTCTACACTCTGTGTGTGTGTGTATATGTATCTCTGTGTGTGTATGTGTATGTATGTATGTCTGTGTATGTGTATACACTATTTTTTAAGTAGCCAGGTGGTGATGGTACATGCCTTTAATCCCAGCACTTGGAAGGCAGAGGCAGGCAGATTTCTATGAATTCGAGGCCAGCCTGGTCTACAGAGTTAGTTCTAGGAGAGCCAAGGATACACAGAGAAATGAAAAACCAAAAAAAAAAAAAAAAAAAAAAAAAAAAAAAAAAAAAAAAAAAAAAAAGAAAAAAAAAAAAAAAAAAAAAAAAAAAAAAAAAAAAAAAAAAAAAAAACAAAAAAAAAAAAAAAAGAAAGAAAGAAAGAAAGAAAGAAAGAAAAAAGAAAAAAGGGGAAAAAAAGTAACCTGAAATGTCACAGTTAATATCCGGGAATAAATCAACATGGATAAATAACCTTGTTTAATTTTCTTAGAGATTGATTAAGCCAGGAAAGCAGACAGGAAATCAGAGAAAGTTATTTCAAATTACTTAAAAACAAAGTCACAGATAGATGGAATAAAATTATTCTGTACAACAGTAGAATCAAATGGTAAAGTTTGTGATATTCTGTTTTACTGTCTGCGTGGTGATAATCAAGAGTGATACACTTTAGATAACTGGCTGTTTACTATTTCACCGCATCACTTTTCTGTTATCACCTAGACACCAGACTTCAAATTTTGCTCTAAGAGAAAATGACATTTTTAGAGCAAAGCTAGATAAGAATGAAAACACTAATTTTTATTTGGTTGCTCAGAACAAGATAAATCTAATGAAATGAGCTTTTTATTAGAAAAAGGTATATCAAAAGGCAATTATAGAAGATTCTATAATAAAACTATAAACAAATAGGGGAAAACAGCAATAATTAGAAGTACGTCATCACTAGAGAAAAATAGAAAAAGAACACAAAGAACTAGAACTTCATTAAAAAAAAACTATAGATATCAAAAAGTCTGAAAAAATACAAATGACACATACCATATTGTTAATACTTTAATTCCAATATATTAAGTATCATTAAATTTTCAACGTGTTGTTGTTGAAGATATAAAGTGATATAAGTACTTTGGAAACTGATATTACAAAGCTAGTAAAACTGAAAATAAATGTTTGTTCATCAACAATTGGGTACATAAATATATTCCCCAAGGAAATCTTTACATATACATAACTCTTTGACGAATTACTTATAATGGTACAATATTTAGGACTATAGCATAATTAATTATTCTGAAATCAGACTGCATAGGCATACATAATTCTAGCACAAAGAGAAGGAAGCAGGAGACAGGAGGACTGGAATTCAAGGCCATCTGATGTTATATATACAGTAACTACCAGTTCAGCCTAAGCTATAGTAAAAATTATCTTTAAAAATATCAAATAAATAAATATTAATACAATTACATACATGGGAGTTAATTTTTTGATGTGCATTTATTTATTTATTTTTAATTTTTTTATTAATTTATTCATACTACATCTCAATTGTTAGCCGATCCCTTGTATCCTCCCTTTCTTTCCTCCCTCCCACTTCCCCCCCTACTGCCTTCCCCTATGTCTGTGACTGAGGGGGACCTCCTCCCCCTGTATATGCTCCTAGGGTATCGAGTCTCTTCTTGGTGACCTATTATCTTTCTTCTAAGTGCCACCAGGACTCCCCATCCAGGGGACGTGGTCAGAAAAGGGGCACCAGAGTCCGTGTGAAAGTCAGATCTCCTTCTCCACCCACGGTGAAGAATGTTCTGTCCATCAGCTAGATTGGGTAGGGGTTCAAAGTTTACTGCCTATATTTTCCTTGGCTGGTGCCAGTTTGAGGAGGACCCCAGGATCCAGACCCGCCTGTAGTTTTCCAGGACCCTCTGGATCCTTCTATTTCCTCATTCTCCCAGGCTTCTCACACCTAAAGTCTCAATAGGATGTCCTCCCCTCTGACCCAGTTTCCTAGTAGGTAAAGTTTTTCATGGGGGTGTACCCCTTGGACTAGTGTCTCGATATAAGTGAGTATATACCATTTGACTCTTTTTGCTTCTGGGTGAACTCACTCATTATGATAATTTCTAGCTCAATTCATTTGTCCACAAATTTTGGAATTCCTTGTTTTTAATATCTGAGTAGTATTCCATAGTGTAAATATACCACAGTTTCTTTATCCATTCTTCTACTGAGGGACACATAGGCTGTTTCCATGTTCTGGTTATTATGAATAAGGCTCCTATGAACATGGTTGAGCATATGTCCCTGTTGTGTGGTAGTGCATCTTCGGGGTATATTCCAAGGAGTGGAATAGCTGGGTCTTGAGGAAGCCCTATTCCCATTTTTCTGAGAAAGCGCCAGATAGATTTCCAAAGTGGTTGTACTAGTTTGCATTCCCACCAGCAATGAAAGAGTGTTCCTCTCTCTCCACATCCTCGCCAGCATGTGGTGTCAGCTGAGTTATTGATCTTAGCCATTCTGATGGGTGTAAGATGGAATCTCAGTGTCGTTTTGATTTGCATTTCTCTGATGACTAAGGAGGTCCAGCATTTCTTTTAAGTGTTTCTTAGCCATTTGATATTCCTCTGTTGAGAATTCTCTGTTTAGTTCTGAGCCCCATTTCTCTATTGGGTTGTTTGGGTTGGTAGTGTTTAATTTCTTGAGTTCTTTATATATTTTGGATATTAGACCTTTGTCAGATGAAGGGTTGGTGAAGATCTTTTCCGAGTCTGTAGGCTGTCGCTTTGTTCTCTTGACAGTGTCACCTGCCTTACAGAAGCTTCTCAGCCTCATGAGGTCCCATTTATTAATTGTTGACGTTAAGGCCTGGGCTGTTGGTGTAATGTTCAGGAAGTTGTCTCCTGTACGTATGTGTTCCAGACTCTTCCCCACTTTTTCCTCTAATTGGGTTAATGTCTCTGGTTTTAGGTTGAGGTCTTTAATCCACTTGGACTTGATTTTTCTGCATGGTGACAAATAGGGGTCTAATTGCATTTTTTTACATGTAGACCTCCAGTTAGACCAGCACCATTTGTTGAAGATGCTGTCGTTTTTCCATTGAATGGATTTGGCTTCTTTGTCAAAAATCAAGTGACCAAATGTGTGTGGATTCATCTCTGGGTCTTCAGTTCAATTCCATTGATCCACTAGCCTATTGTTGTGCCAGTACCATGCTGTTTTAATTACTGTTGCTCTATAGTACAGCTTGAGATCAGGTATGGAGATTCCTCCAGAGGATTTTTTATTGTATAGGATTGTTTTTGCTATTCTGGGCTTTTTGTTTCTCCATATGAAGTTGAGAATTGTTCTTTCAATATCTTCAAAATATTTTGTAGGTATTCTGATAGGGATTGCATTGAATCTGTAAATTGCTTTTGGTAAAATGGCCATTTTTACTATGTTTTTTCTCCCAATCCACAAACAAGGTAGATCCCACCATCTTCTGATGTCATTTTCAATCTCTTTCTTCAGAGATTTAAAGTTTTTTTCAAATAAGTCCTTCACTTGCTTGGTTACGGTTATTCCTAGATATTTTATATTGCTTGTGGCTATCATGAAGGGAGTAATTTTCCTAATTTCTTCCTCTGCCTGTTTGTCATTTGTATATGGAAAGCTACTGACTTTTTTGAGTTTATTTTGTATCCTGCCAATTTGCTGAAGGTGTTTATCAGCTGTAGGAGTTCTCTGGTGGAATTTTGGGGGTCACTTATATACACTATCATATCATCTGCAAATAGGAATAATTTGACTTCTTCCTTTCCCATTTGGATCCCCTTGATCTCCGTTTGATGTCTTATTGCGTTGGCTAGAACTTCAAGAACTATATTGAAGAGATATGGGGAAAGTGGGCAGCCTTGTCTGGTTCCCGATTTTAGAGGGATTTCCTTGAGTATCTTGCCATTTAATTTAATGTTGGCTATTGGTTTGCTGTATATAGCCTTTATGATGTTTAGAAAAGTGCCTTGTATTCCCGATCTCTCCAGAACTTTAAACATAAATGGGTGTTGGATTTTGTCAAATGCTTTTTCTGCATCTAAAGAGATGATCATGTGGTTTTTCTCTTTCAGTTTGTTTATATGGTGGGTTACATTGATGGATTTCCGTATGTTAAACCATCCCTGCACGCCTGGAATGAAGCCTACCTGGTCATGGTGAATGATGTCTTTGATATGCTGTTGTATTCGCTTTGTGAGTATTTTGTTAAGTATTTTTGCATCAATGTTCATAAGAGAACTTAGACTGAAATTCTCTTTTTTTGTTGTTGTGTCTTTGTGGGGTTTAGGTATCAATGTGACTGTGGCCTCATAGAATGAATTTGGTAATATTCCATCCATTTCTATCTTTCGGAATAGCTTGAATAGTATCAGTATTAGCTCCTCTTTGAAGGACTGGTAGACTTCTGCGCTGGAACCATCTGGCCCTGGGCTTTTTTTGGTTGGGAGACTATCAATGGTTGCTTCTATTTCTATAGGCGAAATAGGGCTATTTAATTTGTTTATCTGGTCTTGATTCAATTTTGGCAAATGGAATCGGTCGAGAAAATTGTCCATTTCCCTTAGATTTTCAAATTTTGTGGCATAAATGCCTTTAAAGTAGGTTCTTATGATTCTTTGTATTTCTTCGGTGTCTGTTGTTATGTCTCCCTTTTCATTTCTGATTTTGTTTATTTGGATAGTGTTTCTCTGTCTTTTAGTTAGATTGGCTAACGGTTTGTCTATCTTGTTAATTTTCTCAAAGAACCAGCTCTTGGTTTTGTTGATTCTTTGGATTGTTCTCTTTGTTTCTAATTTATTGATTTCAGCCCTGAGTTTGATTATTTCTAGGCATCTATTCCTCTTGGGTGTTTCTGCTTCTTTTTTTTCTAAAGCTTCCAGATGTGTTGTTAAGTTGTTTATGTGGGATATTTCCATTTTCTTTTTAAAGGCGCTTAGTGCTATGAATTTTCCTCTTAGCACTGCTTTCAATCTTGATGGGAGTTTAAATAAAGAATAAGATCTATGAATGTTGATATGCCACATAAAAATGTTGATAGATACAGGTTACAGTATGAAATTATTCAAATATATGATACATATTTTACTTTTAAAAATTACAAAATAATTACATCATCATTCCCCACCCCACGTCCAATCCCTTTCCTTTTTCCAATTCCTATATCCCTCATTCCTCAGCTCCTTTTCAAATTTCTAACTGGTCTCTCTTCTTTAATTGTTATTGCTACATAAATCCATAAATATAACCTGCTAAGTCTTTTTAGTGTCAAACGTAATTCAAAAGTCAAACTAAGACTAAATTTATTTTAAGTATATGTTAAAGTGCTAAAGCATAAAGACTAAGAATGAAAAAGAAAAACAGCAACTTCAGAATAAAGGACAGTATGATGAATGATGCTCTAATTTCATTTCTTTTGATATGATAAAATACCCTGACAAAAAGCAACTTAAGGAAGAAAGAGTTTATTTTAGCTTACAGTTCCACGGACAGTTACCTTGAAGAAGTTAGTCACATTCACATCCACAAGCAAGGACAAAGATAATGAATGTATACATTCATTCACTTGCTTGTGCTCAGCTCAGCTTCTCCATTCTTAAAGAATCTAATACCCCTTGACTAGCGAATGATTCCACCCACGGTGGGTTAGGGGTTGAGTCCACCATAGATATGCCCGCAGACCAAACCAGTGTGGGCAACCTAGACAATCCCTCATTGTCACTCATTTCCCAAGAGATTCTAGGTTGTGTTGACATTTAAAGTTAACTGCTAAATGTAAGTATTTATCTACGATATTTTATTATTTTGCTCAATGGTGGAATAAAACTCCTTTTTTGGTGGCAGGGATGGGGTGGGGGGATGAGACAGGGTCTCTCTGTGTAGCCTTAGCTGTCCTGTACTTGCTCTGTAGACCAGGCTGGCCTCAAACTCACAGAGATTTGCCTACCTCTGCTTCCCTGAGTGCTGGGATTAAAGAAAGGTGTGTGCTACTGTGCCCAGCTTAGAATAATACTCTTAAGGTAAGATTCCTATGTTGGTATGTTTCCCTACTCCTACAAAGAAGATTCTATATAAAACATAAATCATAATGATCTCAACATTGAAATATGGGTATTTCTGATAAGGTACAGACCTAGTAGACAAAAACTAAAATGTAACTAGTAACTACATTGTTTTCCTAATTTGTGAGATTCCATTTTTTTTTTACCTTTCTTGTAAATTACTAATCTTCCAAAACAATAATATTGCCATTATACAAGTTAAAAGAACCACCAAAACAAAAAACCAAACAAGTAAATATACTGCTTTTATCTTTATTAACTACCTGTAACTAACCAAAAATATACTATTAAGTCGTATCATTATAAACATTGACAAAAAAAAACTCAAAAGAATCATAATACATGTTTTCTTACTGTTTATCTTTAAAAATAACATAGATTCAAAACACCAGTTACCTTTTTTCTAACACTTTATCTCAAATGTATATACTATATCACTCCTTTTGAATATTTGTTCTTCAATTAATATTTTTATTATAGTAATAATCACAACACAAATTTGATTAGTACCTTGATTATAATCAGGCATCAGCAAACAAGCCCTAAGCATCAATATGAATAGCCCAGAACTTCTCAGAAGTCTAATGTCTTCATAGCTTGAAGCCATTACAAGCCAAGTACAAGGTTGTGTCTGCAAACCTGTTACTCTTACTTAATTATTATCCACAGTCAAACTAAAGGAGACTATAAAATACTGAAATCATTGGGAAAATTGTCAAAGGCAAGAGCTGGTAACCATTTTTTTTTTCAGAGAAGGACAGACATATTAGTCCATCCCTCCCAACCAAATTATATTTTTAAAAATATATTTTGTTGGCGTATGGTCTGGTGCTTTGTATTTGTTAATTGCTCCTCCCCCAAGAGTCTCACTGAAGACTGCCAGGAACCCCAATTATTGTGTTTAATCTTGCCTCCTTGTTTGACTAATATAGAAAGTTGATACCTGGGCAGCGGCAGAGGAAGGTAGGCTTTGCGGACAGAGAGGATCATTGGAAGGAGAAGCAGACAGATACCAGAGGTGGAAGGAGGAGGAGAACCACCATGACACAGGAAAGAGCCACGTGGGCCTAGAAGAGGAACTCTGAAGTTCCACAGGAGAAAAATGGCTCGGATGAACAACCTTAGCAAGTGTGTTAGGACTGTGGATGGGAGGTAGCCCATATAGAAATAATTAAAGCAGATGGCATGGGTTAGAGATAACGGGAGGTAGGTAGGGTGTTAGTACCTGCCATGCCGCAGGTGATAAGGCTATTCTAAAATATGAAAGGTGTATGTGTCTTTATTGATTGTGAAAGTGGATTAAATAATACTACTGTAATAATTATAAACCTAAGAATAAACATTTATTTGGCCATGTCATTAAACTCACAGCAACAATATTTGTAATTAAAACAGAATTACATCATTTCTCCCTCTATAACCCCCATCCAGAAAACACTTCCCCTTCAGTCCCTCCATGCCTCTCTCCTACTCTCAGGTTGATAGTGGTGTATATAAATATATGTATATATACATGGTTTCAGGGCTGACCACTCTGTATTGCACTTTTTTAAAGTAAAATTACTATTTTACTCTCAAACAGACAAAATCAAGCTTCAAACGTATTGGCACAAAGGCTATCAGCCAACCCCTGGTAAAGAAGAACAGCTTCCCATTCAGAGAGTTGTGCGGATCAACCCTAACCAGCTGATCCTTCAGATGTGTCCTTGGATGCAGTAGATGGCTGCCACCCAGTGGACGCCATCAGTTTTTCACTTATCTGAACCATTCATGAAACAAGCTCAAACACTTATGATGAGCTCTGTATATTATACAGAAAAGTTCAAGGGCTTTAATCACAAATTTAAATAAATAAAAAGCTTATTAAAATTCATCAGTTGAATTTTAATTTTCCTCACACCAAAACATTAATCAAACTACCTGACATGCATATGTCAGCAATGACAATAAGACACAAAATGGCTGCAAAGGTGGAGAACAGCCAATAACATAATGTACAGAGATAGTGTTGATAATACCAAGAGCAGTGGCTTTTTTCTTCTCTCTCCTTTGGCTGTTTGCTCCAGATTGGTTACAAGCCCCCAAATTGTTGCTCTTTATGTAGCTTCTGATATTTGGAAATCACACCAGTTCAGGGGTCCTGCATCCACTGAAATGTTCCCTTCAGATTTCAGCACTCTTAATACCAGTACTCAAGAGGAAGGAATAGGCAGATCTCTAAGTTTTAGGTCTATTATAAGGTTGAAGCCAGCTTGATCTACATAATGAGTTCCAGGACATCCAAAACTATCCAGTGAGACCAAGATCAAAAAATTAAAAATAAAATAAAACACACTTTAGCACTTTGGTCAGTGCCTATAGCCCAGCTTTCCCTCCATACATGCGACCAGTAAAATATTAATGACAGCAACTGTATTTATTTAACAACATCATAAAATTTCAAGTCTACTTCTGTTATCACACTGTATCTATGCACTCTGATTTTAGCTGCTTTCATAGAGATAAAATACATGGGGAACTTTAGGGATTATAAAGGTATAAAAATCAAAATAATGTTATACTGATATGAGATAGATAAATTGATCAGAGGGAAAGGAAAATTTAAAAAAATAGATCCTCACATATAAAAATTTGTTTTAAGACAATGATTCAAAAGCAGTATGTACAGAAAAATACAGGTCTCTATCATGTAGTGTTAGAAAATTAAACAAGTATATAAGAAAAATGATTTTAATATAAGCTTCAATCTGTATGCAAATTAACCCTGAAAATGCATGACAAACACAAAACTTAGAATTGCTTAACTTCTATAAGTAGAAAATCTTTGAGTTTTTCTTTAAGAATCTGGTCATCTTAGAATATATACAACACAATATGTGAGAGAAAAATGATGAGAATATAACTTTTTATACTGAAATAATTACACACTCACAGAATGTTGACCTATAGACTTCACCCTGTGTCACCACTGTGACATATTATTTATTGTAATAGCAAGAGTAAAAGAATTTAACATTTATACACTATTGCTAGCTAGCATAGAAACCTTCCTCAGTTTTCACCAATAATTTTACATGTATGTATATGTGACTTAGTCAGCTGAACGCAATTTTATATCATGTTTAACCACTACCAAGATATATACCACCTATATAAATCTAGTCCTCATGGCCCCAAGGTGGCAGACCAGACCAGGGACATCTGTCTGGCCTTTGGGAGTAACAGACCCTCACTGCTGCAAGGCCATGGACCCAGACATGGACCATGGCCAGGACCTTGCCATGGCCTTAGGTGGCATTACCTGCTACTCACATCAGGCTGTTCCTCTCTGCCCCTCAAGTTTCCAATTCTGTCTTTCCTCGTTGTGTATACAACTCTCTGATTCTCTTTTTCTTCAATTTCTCCACCACTTACTTGTTCATCTTAGTGGTACCCAGGGCCTCTGGGTGTCTGGGGTATCTCAGGAGTGCTATGCTCCACCCAGGCCTTGTAGCACTGAGCAGGGCTTGTCTGGGCTGGCGGTCATTGGGCCCTGGTGCCTGACTGAAGGGTTGTCTCAGACAACATCACATCAGGCTGGGAGTCATCTTGGGTATGGGCTGCTGGCCAAGGCCCTGTGCTGCCATACTGTCAACTGTGTTTTTTTTTTTTTTTGTTTTTTGTTTTTGTTTGTTTTTGTTTTTGTTTTTAATGAGAGACGGAAAGGGAGTGGATCCAGATGGGAGGGGAGCTGTGGAGGAACTGGGAGGAGTAGAGGGAGGAGAAATCATAATCAGGATATATTAGCTGAGGGGAAAAAAACTATTTTCAATAAAAGGAATTAAAAAGTTAAAGAGATAAAAGTACAACAATTAAAAGTATGTGAGTGTTCATATATGCATACATATTATATAGAATATCAGAAACAGTCAATCTCCACTTTGTAGTTATAGGCAACTGTAACGATAAATTCTTTTTCTCCAAATATTTATTTGTATGTGTGTATGTGCATGGGACTACAGGTGACTGAGAAGTTAGAAAGGTGAGCTGATCTCCTGGAGCTGGAGTTACAGCTGATTGCATGCACCTTTACAGCTACTTTGGCATGATGGCCATTGCTGTGGTTTATAAGTGTTCCTGCTGTGCAGGGCTGTTACTCACTTCCCTACTATGGCAGCTGGTATAGCAATTCCTAATACTATGAAAGCTAGACCACAGGAAGGAAGCTTTCAGATTAGAACCAGTTCAAATAATCTGAGTCCCGTGCCCTAAACGTGCAGTATTTTTATCAACAGGGGCTACCATCAACCTCTGGGAAGGAAGAAAGGGAATAGAGGTGTGGTGGTTTGGGTGAGAATGCCTCCCCACAGGCTCGTATTTGAATGCTTGTTCCACAGTAGGTGGAACTTTTGGGAAGGAGTATCAGGTGTGGTCTTGTTGATGGTTTTAAAAAAACCAAATGCCATTCTCAATTAGCTCTCTCTGTCTGGTGTCTGGGGTTCAGAAGTACAGCCTGCTGCTCTAGCACCATGCCTGCCTACCTGGTTCCATGTTCCCCGTCATGATGACCACGAACTTCAACCCTGTGGAACCATGAGCCCCCAAATTAAATGCTTTCTTTTATAAGCTGCCACAGTCATGGTGTCTATTCACAGAAATATAAAAACAACTATGATGAAAGGGAAATCATCCCTGGTACTAGAAACACAGCCAATCCCCAGCATTAGTGAGGCCATGGATCTTAGAAGAGGATCTACTATCACCAGCATATATACTAACAAGAGTCTAAATCACATCCTTAACCCCACAGACAAGTGTCATTGCGACCCCTCTTCAAAGACGATTTTCTTTACAGTACATGGAGACCATCACAGAAAAACACAATTGGACATAATGCAGAAATCAAGAGTTAGTGAAAAACCCAGTCCCACCAAATACATCTACAATACATCTACTGTTCAAGAAACACTACGAAAAGGAGACAGACAGGTTAAAGAGGAGGTGAAAAGATTAAGAGCCAGGATGCCAAGATGTCGTCTGTGAATCATCTCTCATAGAAATGGCTACATGAACAAGACCCGCACAATGACAACATCAACACACATGCTAATATGGAAGTGGAAACCTCACGAGGTCTAATTCCTAGACTACACGCAACTAAATATTGCCAAGAGGGAGAATGAGCCTTTCCCAGGGATAGTCCCCAAGTTGCCCAATTATAGTTGTGTGTGTGTGTGTGTGTGTGTGTGTGTATTGAAAGAAAAGGGCTGTTGAAATGGGGAGGGGGTTACTTGGGAGGGGCTAGAGAGAGAAAGGAGGAGGGAGAAATAATATTTTGACTAAAAGGTTAATTTTTAAAGACTAAAAATAAGTAGATGCTACACACACACACACACACACACACACATACACATACAATTAAACTGGGTGACAGCTGGGGCTGAAAGATTCCCACAGGCACAGCCACCTCCCAAGCCCTGCCCTAACTTCTGAAGCCTACATGGGTTCTGCCAACCACATTAAAAAGGGGCCTTAAAACAGGGTAGAGGACTGTAGTTCCGGACTGGCTTGATAACACCTGGAACTCCTCACCTCCTACTGTGGGACCCTAAACTAGCTCTACATAAGAACTTTCTGCCTTCTGACTTCTACCATGAATTGTGCCATAGAGATCCTCAGTGGCAAGAGTGTCTTTTCCATTCTTACACAACTCTGAACCTGTTCATGGGCCAGCTTCTCCTATCTCTTCACTAGAAGTAGAATCAAGAGATTAATATTAAGGCCGAAAGTTCTCAAATTTCCAAATTGGAGACCTAAGCTTTGAAAAACCTAGACAATCTTGCTCTACAGGGTGTATTGTTGTGTCTAGAATAACAAGGCTATATAGTATATCACCGAAATACTACTGTGTCAGAAATAAGCAGGAATTATATACTGCTATCAAAAAGTTCATAGATGGAAATTTTGCTGTTAGAATGGCACAGTGGTCAAGTGTATAGCATCATGAAGCTATAATGTACCGTAGGGATAAGTTTATGTTTTAGATAAGCTTATCCAGGCATAAATAATAGTGTATTATTTAAGTGTGAGCACAATGTCAACAAATCAATAATACTAATTAAATAAGATATCTAAACAGAAACATACTTAAAACACAACAATATATTGGTTGGTTAACAATGCTGTGACATTAGGACTGTAAAATCTTATCCTTATATATACCTAGAATCAACAAGCAGTCTTCATGTTAATTTTACAGAACTACCATGGAGAATTCATTAAATTCACAAATACCCCTAGCAGATTTACGAATAAGAGCCTAACTAAATTGATAAATTACCAAATAAGATAAACTGCAACAGTACTTAGCAACAACATGCAATGAATTGCTACTATTCTAAATTATGTCAAGAGATAAACCTTAGAATATCATGCTGAACAAGAGATGTTTTGCATAAAACATAGAGTTGAATAAACTATTTTTATTCTTTTACTTCTATAAATAATTGGACGTCGTAATATATAATTATATTTTTAGAAGCAAAGAGTTTAAAAACTAAGAATACAATTTTAATGTTTACCAAGAAATAATCTCTCATCTTTTACTTTGTGTCTTTAGGGTAAAATAATTGCATGAATTGCCTTCTTCCAAATGTAATGTGCCTATACAAAATCTTCATTAAATATTTTATACCATTAAAAAAAGTTGTGTTCTGCCACCCAACAGAAAGCGTAAAAATTAAATAAGAATGTCATATTGGGATGGGGAAAATGGCTTAGGAATAGAGTACTTACCTAGCATGAATAAGGCCCCATGTTTGATCCATAAAAAGAAATCACACTGACGAATGTTGTATTTAAGTAATGAGTTGATGAGGGCTCATCATAGTATAAATGTCACTGTTCTTACTTGGCATATTTCATAAAATTTCAAAATAAAAATTGAAAATATATGAAAAGTAACAAATACATAGATGAATCATGGAGAAGAAAAGAGCATGAGTATTGAGGGAAAATGATTTTAAAAGATGAAAATTAGCTGAAGGTATATGCAGACATATGCAGACATGAGAAAAATGCAGAGCCTTTCACAAAAAGAAAACTGTTAACAAAATGATAACTAGACTACTGTTGTGCTATTTGGGGAACTTTTTAGCTTGCCTATAAAGAAAAAATAATGGAAAATGTACCTGTTATGTTTGAATATGAAGTGTCCAACATAGATTTATATAGTGAACTGAGCACCTGTTCACAAGCTGACACTGTTATTTTGTAACATGGTAAATAACTGAGGGCAGGAATGCTTTTAAAAGTCATTCCTGGTCCCCAGAATCTTCCTCCCATATCTCTGCTTTGTGTCTATCATGAGTGGAATATTTCTGCAACATATTCCTCCTGCCTGCTGATGTGATATTCTGCCTCCATAAGGCCCAGAATCAATGGAATCAAGGATAATAACAAACCTCCAAAGCCATGAGACAAAATAAATCATTCTTTTCCCCCTAATTTCTTCAGGTGTTTTTTCTATACGTGGACAAAGATAAATATTTCAAAGCCTCAATTAAAAAATAGAATTAAATGAAAAAATAAACTAAAAAATATTAGTCCATAGAAAACACAATAGACAAGATTTCGTCTATAGATTCACATGTGGGAATGGCGAATGCCCTGATGTACTTTCTCTTGCTGTAACAAAACACCTATACAAAAACATCTTTGGTTGAAAAATAAGGGGGGGTGTTTTTAGCCTATAAGATTATCATCATCACAGGTCTACCATGAAGGTAAGGAAAGGAAGGACATGGAGGCAGGAACTGGAGCAGAGACCACGGAAGGACGACGCTTTCTGGCCTACTTTCTCTAGCTTGCTCAGCTACTTTTTTTATACAGTCCGTGGGCTTTAGGGATGGCACCAGCCACAGTGGGTTGCACCCTCCCTTAATGATTAGAAATTAAGAATATGATTTACAGGCATAACCACATGGCAAATCTGATGGAGGTGTTTCCTCAATTGAGGATCCTTCCCAGGTGACTATAGTTTGTGTCAAGTTGAAAAAGCTAAATAGCACCATGACTTAATGATGAAAATTTAGAAACCTTAATCTAATAGTAATATGAGTGATATTCTTAGAATCCTTAATGTTGTTAAACAGAGCAATAACAAGGAGGATGAGTGAAGGACACAGAAATCTGTTGGTATTTAATGGCTAAGACTTCAACGGAACAAATATCAAGTTACATAACTCCAAAGAGATTTTAACAGAGATTTTTCTCCTTAGTCACAATACTATATTGGGATAACCAAATAAAAGCAAAGTATTTTAATGCCAATTTCAACTCTAAAGCCATTTTCCCCAAGATATATGCTTGGAAGGGCTAATTTAAAACTAGATGTGTCAATCCAATTAATGTTACAGTTTTAGTTTGGGATGTTTTTAAAATATCCTTGAATTATTGGAAAAGCATAAGCAGAGATTCCAGACTTACAGCAAAATACTACAATTAGAAACAAGCTTATTCTCTATATTTTAATGCTTTTGTAGAACTGTTAAAGCAGAAAGCATTTATATTGAAATCAAAGGCATATTAGGCATACATTCTCTCTCTCTCTCTCTCTCTCTCTCTCTCTCTCTCTCTCTCTCTCTCTCTCTCTCTCTCTCGGCAACCCCATCATAGCTTTAATCACTAAAACAATGTTTTACAATTCAGAGGAAAAAACTTCAGTTGACATAAGTCACAGATGCCATCACCTAACTTTAAAGAACAAAAACGGGGGAGGAATGGTGAATCAGATGACAAAATTGCTAACAAAAATTACCCTACATAGTCTTGATATACTGTATTTGCTTCCTATCTGGAAAGCTTTCTAGTAAAGGTTAGACTCACAATTAAAGCTCATGGCTTTTTGACACAGCATTTCATGGAGACCAAACCAACCACAAATTTGGTATGTAGCCAAGGAGGACCTCAAACTCCTCACCCTCTAGTCTTTACATCCAGGCACTTAAACTACTAAGCACTTATAAAATTTTTACTTTTGAATGAACTCAAATTTAGGAATAGATGCTCCAAAGAGGACAGCTACATCTCTTGACAATCTGTATCTAGCTTTTTGGGGGTTGGAGGGTGCTTCCTTTATGCCTTTGACCAAATAGTTAGCATATTCTGCAGCCTCCTCTTTGTTTTCCTTAGTGCGCTGTTTCTTTTTCTTTCTTTCTTTTTTTGTTTCGTTTTTTATTTTTTTGTTTGTTTGTTTGTTTTTAGACAAGATTTCTCTGTGTAGCCATGGCTGTCTGGACTCACTTTGTAGACCAAGCTGGCCTCAAACTCGGAGAGATCCACCTGCTTCTGCCTTGCTCAGTGCTGGGATTAAAGGCTTGCTGTTTCTTTTCTTTTGGCAGGAGGGGGTTGGAGATCTTTTTTTAAAATATATTTTATTAATTTATTCATATTACATCTCAATTGTTATCCCATCCCTTGTATCCTCCCATTCCTCCCACCCTCCCATTTTCCCCTTACTCCCCTCCCCTATGACTGTGACTGAGGGGGACCTCCTCCCTCTGTATATGCTCATAGGCTATCAAGTCTCTTCTTGGTAGCCTACTTTCACACGAACTCAGGCTTGCTGTTTCTTTAGAGCAATATCCTTGTGCTTTTTCATTCTGCATGATCTTGTAGTGAGAAAACGTTGAATCCTAAGTGCTTCTTCTGCCTAGGTTTTTAAAAGTGTTTTTGACAGTGTTTTGGCAAACATCTCTAAGGAGTTCAAAAAAATTTGCAGATTCTACTAGTCCTTTGGGGTATCAAGATACATCATACAGTCTGAAAATTATTTCCTTTATCTTATTTGTTTCTATAATAACTACGTTTAGAGCACTGAGAATAACATCTACAATGCAACCCTGAACGGATTTGTACTTCTTTCTCTGGATCTTCTTGGTCTCTCTCTTTCTTTTTTTTTTTTTTTTTTTTCTTTTTTTTCAAGACAGGGTTTCTCTGTGTAGCCTTGGCTGTCCTGGACTCGCTTTATAGACCAGGCTGGCCTTGAACTCACAGCGATCTGCCTGCCTCTGCCTCCCGAGTGCTTGAATTAAAGGCGTGAGCCACCACACCCAGCTCTTCTTGGTCTCTTAACAAATGCCTCTTACCCAGTTGGAAGGCAGGCAGTCATGTGTAAAACACCTCCCTCATGCAGAAACTTATTTGCCATTAAGCCTAACAAGATCACCATGCCCTTCTATTTTTTAGCTCAAGAATCAGCACTGTTTTATCGCCATTTTCTTCCCAAGAATATATTTGCTGTATCTGGTGTCATACATCTGTAAATTAATGTTCTAGTTTGCTTTCTGTTCTTGTGATAAAACACTGACACCACCAACTTAGAGAAAGGTGGGTTTATTTTAGTTTATAGCTTGCAGGCCATCAATGAGGGAAGACAAAAAGCAAACACCATGAAAGAATGCGGCATATTGGCAGGCTCTCCATGGTTTGCTCAACTACCTTTCACGTATAACTTTTGCTCAACTACCCACGGATGGCAGGACCTACAGTGGGCTGGGCCCTTCTACATCAAGATCTATTTTTTAAAAAACGTCCCCACAAACATGTTCACAAACCAATCTGATGGAAGCAACTCCTTAATTGAGAGTACTTTTTCCAAGGTATGTCTAGGTCTGTGCCAGTTGACAAAAAACAAAATAGTATATCCAGGCATTTCAAACAAGAAGGCAGGAAGAGCCCAGGTTCAGGGCCAGCTGAGCTGCAAAACAAATTCTGGACCATTCTCCACGACAATTTAAGGTCCCACTCAAAATAAAACAATAGTACATTGTGTTCATTCTCCATTTCTATGTGTTCACTTCTAAAGATAAAAGAGCCTAAATTTAGAGGTATATTTTATGTCAATAGATATTTAAAGTTGATCATATATAAAGAAACTAAGAATATTTTCCTCATGAACTATTAGAATGATCGAAGTTTTGTTTTGTTTGGGTTTTTTTTGTTTGTTTGTTTGTTTGTTTTGTTTTGTTTTTTGAGACAGGGTTTCTCTGTGTGGCCTTGGCTGTCCTGGACTTGCTTTGTCCAGGCTGGCCTAGAACTTGCAGAGCTTTGCCTGCCTCTGCCTCTCCAAGTCTGGGATTAGAGGGGTATGCCACCCCACATGAGTCTGTGATCAAATTTTTAGGAGTAAAATAATACATACATTTATTTTAAATCTTCAGATTTGAGAGCATACAAGATTGCCTAATTACAACCTTAACTAATTCACTGAAAACCAGGAATGGGGGCTACCATAAAACCTTTAGGAGGTAGGACCTAGTAGGATGCTATTAAGGTATGTTCTCAAAAGGAAGTTTCTTGAAACCTATTAGGTTTTCATGATGGTTTTAAAAACAGAGTAAATCTCACCACCTACGCAACCTTCAGGTGTGTTTGTTATTCTATATATAATCACTTGCTGGTGGACTTTCCCCTTACTAGCCACACCATTATGTAATCCAGCCCAAAGGGAGCCCTCATTGAGCCATCACTATGTTGTTTGGACTTTCAGCATTTGAATTTGTAAGCTAAACAAATATTTTTTGTTACAAAAATATACCAAAATTTAAAAAAAAAAACAAAATATGTACACACAGACACAGACACAGACACACAGCACAAAAGCATGGAATCTGTTTTGATTTGGCCAGACAATCTTGGACATGAGACCTTCCCTGAAGTGTGGTTGACATACCCAGTACCAGTAACACTTGATTGGAGAGAACTAATTTTCTCTTTCCAATCAAGTTTCAGTTGGAAATAGTTTCCTGTTTAGGGTGGGTTTTGTGTACACTTTCCCTTCTCAGTGCTGATATTTTCCATAATTTGAACTTGTGGAGCTCTTGTTTGTGCTATCACAGGAGTATATATGTGTTTGGTCATATTGTGTCTGACAGAAACCATTTCTTTTGAGTTCTCTACCACCTCTGCCTCTTGAAATGTTACCTCCTCTTCTGGTAGATGCCCTAGCCTTGCGGGATGTGGTTGGACTTTAGAGCTTGGGTGCTCCCAAGTCTCTCACCTACTGCATAGTATCGATTTGTGGGTCTCTGTGTTAATAACCATTTTTCTAAAGAAGAGATATGTGTGGTGAAAGTTGAGCCATGCGCTATCCTATGGGTGTAA
>OU015742.1:171436740-171453225 GCA_907169655.1 Acomys percivali | reverse complement strand
ACACACACACACACACACACACACACACACACACACACACACGTTCCTTGAAGAAAATTAACAAGTTCAAGAAAATAAAGAGATCCAATACCTAACTGGAGAAAATTCAGTGAAAAGATTCACTTTTTAAAAATCAAATAGAAAACATTGAGCACAAAAATACAGTAAATGAGATGAAAATTTCAACATAAGGTATCAATAAGACAATGGATCATATAGAAGAAACAGTGATCTTCATAAAAGGCCATGCAAAAATATGCAGTAAAAAGGAGAAAAACAGAAGAACGAAGAGGAATGAAAAACACTTTTGGGAAATGTAAAGTAACATTAAAATAGAAAATATGTGAGGTTTAATGACTCAAAAGTGTCGATTGAACAGATCGTATTTTCAAAGAACTGACAGAAAACTTCCAAAGCCTACAAAAGTTAAAGTATCCAGGTATAGAACTGGAGAGCTGACTCAGTAGTTGAGACCACATGTTGCTCTGGCAGAGGACTTGGGTTCTCAACACTCAGTTCCTAGCGCCCATAAGGCAACTCACAAACATCTGTAACTCCAATTCCAGAGTACAATGCCTTCTTCTGACCTCGGTGAGTACCAGGCATGCATGTGGTGCATACACATGCATGCAGGCAAACACTCATACACATAAAATAAAATAAAGCTTGTTAAGGAAAATCCAGGCAGAATATCAAAGGTAACAACCAAATTCAAGTCAAGTCAATGAAACTTATCCACAAAACATTTATCAAAGGATAAAGTCAGAGACGTGTCGAGGTATCAAGAAAAGAGAGACAAACGATACATAACCAAGAAGAGGATGAACTCTTTCTTGGTCATGCACATTACCAAGACAAGTCAAGAAAAAGTAGGAAGCCCGAACAAACTAATAATGAAGAACAAGACTCCATTCACAGAAGTCCAGAACAGCACAATTTCACCTCTGAATACTATAAAATGGTTTTAAACTCCTATCAATTCTTAAATTATTAAAACAAAATGAAACAACTAAGGAGGAAGTGTTTCCAAACACCTTGGAAGCCAGCATTATCCTGATCTGGTATCTTATACGACAGAAGGGCACAGCATGAAGAAAATTTTGTGTTTTTTTTAAATCAGATGTGGTTGCCTGCCTTTAATCCCAGCTCTTGGAGCCAGAAACAGGGTGCAGTGGGTGGGTGGGGGGCAGGCACAGGATCTCTTTAAATTTGAGAGCAGCCTGTTCTACCTAGCAAGTTCCAGAGTATCCAAGGCTGCATAGTAAGAACCTTTCTCAAAAGATAGAGCAAGGAGAGGGGAGGAGAGGGCAGAGGAAAGAGGCCAATATATTTAATAAACAAAAACACTCAAGAAGATACTAAATAACAAAATACCGTATTACAATAAAAAGATTAGTCATCATCATCACATGATTGTGATTCATCCCAGGTACTCAAGGGTAGTTTAGCATGCACATATCAGTAACTTTGAGACAAAACATTGACGGAAAAAACATAAAAACACATGATCATAAAATTCAACAGGAGCACATCTCAAATAAAGACCAAGCATAATAAACATTTGACACAGTGCTGAATGATTAAAAGTGAAACATGTATTCTCTAAGATGTGGAAAAAGAAAACAAAACCGAATTCCACCATTTCCAATAAATACAATGAAGGAAAGTCCTTACTTAAAGGCATCAAGCAAAGAAAAGAAACTAAAGGTTATTCAAATTAAGAAGAAAATCAGAATGTCAGTGTTTGCAACTGACATGACCTACAGATAAATAACAGAAGAATCTACCAAATAAATTATTAGAACTGGTCAATGAACTCAAAACTTTTAAAACAAAGTAACAGAGTGTTTTAACTTCAATAATGAACTGTCTGAAAAAGAAATCATTTATATTATAACAGCTAGAAACATACATAGATAACATATACACAGTTACTTAAGAATAAATGTATTCAAAAAGTGAAAAAAATATCTACTATAAAACATTGATAAAAGGAACTGAAAAGGACACAAGTAAATGGAAGGATATTAATGAAAAGAAAGCCTTAGTGTCACTAAAATGCCTGTATTAGAAAGCAACCACAGAATCAATAATTTTAAATACCACTACCATTTGTGTGAAACTATAGAACAACTTCAAATAGTCAAAGCACACTCAGCAGCAGCAGCAACAACAAAGAGCAGGAGGCACTATGGTCAAACTTCAAAAGCCACTATGAAGCTACAGTAACCAAAACAGCATGGTGTTGACATAGGAATGGCAGTTGCAGTGGCTGTCTGGTCTGTAGCACCAGAGGCAGGTAGTGGAGGCATGACCAGATGACATGGATCAAAAAGCAGGGAAGGCAAGCCAGTACTGTAAATAGTATTATCGAAAGCCCACCCATAATTATCTGCTTCTGCTATCTAGGTGCTACTACAATAAGTTCCATATCCTTCTAAATCAAACCATAAACTGGAAACTAAGCATTCAAAACAAGCTTGTGGGAACAATTTCAGATTAAAACCATGTGATGGCTACTTTTGATTGCCAACTTGACAACATCTGGAAAATGAACTAAAAATCCAAGAATCTGGGCATAGCTGTGAGGGAATTTCCTTGGGCCACATCTTCTCATGGCAGCCTTCATAAAGGACATGGAAGAAAGAGGCCTTTTGCTTTTCCCTGGTTGCCCTCATTCTCTCTGCCAAATTCACACATATCTGCCGAGGAGGCATCCCTTACTGGCATTAGTGACTGCTTCCAAGGAAGGGATTCCGATGTATACTCAAGACCAGGTGAGATATCTAGCCTCACGAATTGAACAATTATTGGATCCTTGGACTTTCTGTTGGGAGACAGCAATTGTTGGACTAGCTGGACCACAATCTATAAACCACTCTAGTAATCCTAATATATATTCACTTTATCTGTTTTGTCTCACTATAGAGCCCTGACTAATTCAAACCATATCATAGTCCCAGTAAAAATATTTTGATGAATTAAAAGAAATAATACAATCACTTATTACTATAATGTTCTGACCTAGGTTAAAATTAGAGGGCCAGCAAGATGCCTCAGTGAGTAAGGGTGCTTGCTGCCAAAACTGATCACTTGAGTTTGATCCCTGGAACCCAAAGGGTAGAAGGAAAGAACTAATTCATGCAGCTGTCCTCTGACCTATACACACACATAAAGTGTTATTCATCACTGCTGAGAGCTGAAAATCATTGGTCTGAGTAATTTAATTCCTTATAGGTATTTATCCAAGAGAAATGAATTATTATGCACACTTAGATATATCTTCATTAAATTCTTACATGCAGTAAACAATCTGGAAATAGCTCACATGTTAATCAGTGGCAGATGGGGCAGGAACAGGAAAATCCTGTGGTATAATAAAATACTATTCTGCAAGAAAAGGGACCAAAGTGCTGATATGTACAACACTACGAATGAAACAAACCCAAGTGTGGTTCACACCTTTAATCCCAACACTCAAAGAGGTAGAGGCAGATGGACCCTGTGAGTTCCAGGCCAGCCTGATCTACAAAGTGAGTCCAGGACAGGCAAGACTACACAGAGAAACCCTATTTCAAAAGCCAAACAAAAGAAAGAAGAAAAGAAAAGGAACAAACAAACCCAAAATGTTATAGTGACGGAAAATGTTTCACACAAGAGTATTCAGTATACTTCTTATTAGTGGTATTCTTGGAGAGGTCAAAGTAACCTGTAGAAGAAATGTCAAAATAATGGTTGCCTTTTAAGGATGAGAATTAGTATTAAATTAAAATGGGCTTGAGTGAATCTTTTGGCATGGTTATTATTATTGTATACAGTGACATGGATTTCTATTGCACATGTATACAGATCTACAGACATTCAAAAAAGAAATCTTCAATTCGCTCCTATCTCTGTAAATTTTACATTTAAAAAAATCTCTAAATTAATACTGAATTCTAGTTAATATGCATACTTAAGTATTTATACCAAAATGTACTAAAGTCTGAAGTTTACTATGAATGTTCCTAAAGTAAAATAAATTAACATGGAATGAGCAATAAATAAATATCTAGATATTATATTATACATACAGACAGGTAGATTATAAAATATATAAATGATAAGATAGACAGATTGATTCACTTTATAAGTTCTGTTCCTCTAGAGAACTCTGACTAACACACATATGTATGTATGAATGTATATATGTATATATGTATGTGGCTATGTGCTGATAGATAGATGATAGATAGATAGATATCCTGTTCAGTTTATATAATGCTAATTGTATGTATATTTTCAGGGCTGACCACTTGGTATTGGATAACAAAGCCGTGTGCTCCCCTGTAAGAAAGCCATTCTAACCATTCCTTAGTTGACTTAGTTCTTCGTGTACAGTTGAGGCCTCATGGGCTTTGCCCCATCAACTCTAGCATTTCTATTTCTGTCACCCTTGTTCAGGCAGGCATGTTGAGGAGGAGACTATGGATGAAGCCCTGACTTTACTAGGAGACACAATCTCACAGCAAATTCCCTGATCCTCTGGCTCTTACAATTTTCTGGCTCCTTTTCTGCAATGATCCCTGAGCAGTAAGTGGAGAGTTGTTTTGCATTGATTCTGAAATCCATAACTCTGCAGTTTGATTGGGTGTGGTTTTCTGTAATGCTCTCTGTCTGTTGCAAAGGGAAGCTTCTCTGATGAAAGGTGAGAACCACACTTACCCATGGACATAAGAACAAATTTGTGTAATATAATTAAGAATTATGCTGGTTCAGTAAAGTGGTAGTTGTATGTTCTCCTCCAAGATTCATGGCTTCACCCTAAGAGATTGGCTAGGTTTCCAGTACCAAGCATGATTTTCTTCTTGTTGAGCGTGCGTTAAATCCAACTAGAGAGCTGTTGGCTGTCACCCACGTAAACCCACCACCACTCTTAGGGTTACTGTGCCATGCTGCTGGTTGTGATTCACAGGTGTCACAGCTGGGTATGATTGGTAATTGCTTTCCTCCTTTGTAAGCTTGCATGGTGCCTTCTGATATCATGAAAGCTAGTTCTTAGGGAGTAGCTAAGCTCTTCTGAACGAACCCTACCTCGAAATACTTGGGCATAAGGGATTTTATTTTTAACTTGTGAAGTTGGGGGAGTACATTCAAACCATAGCAAGTGGTCTTAAAGCCTTAGTCTGCAGGAGTCGGCTTTGAAATCTTGGGTCTGAGGAAGCCAGCCTGTAACCTGGATTCACCTGAGATGTTCTGGAGCTTTAGCATGTTGAACCAAGTCTAGTGCTGGGCTACAAGGCAGCCTTGGACTTCATGTCTTCTGTAGCCTGGAACCTGAAACTGTAGATTTAGGGGCAGGTTTGAAGCCTGGACTCTTGGGCACTAGCCTGGTAACTTAGGATTTGGGGCTAGCCTGAAGCCTCATTTTATGTGATTGGGTCCTGATAGCATAGAAGCTGGAATCATAGAGCCTTTTTTTAAAAGGATGAATAATATTCATTCATTCATTCATTCATTCATTCAGACGTAGTCTTACAATCTCATCCTCACAATCTTACTATGTCATCCTGGCTGGCCTGGGACTCTATGTAAACCAGGGTAAACTCTAACTCAAGTTCTGTGTACGTCTTCCTCCTAAGTGCTGCAGTTAAAGGCTGCACCACAGAGAAAGTATATTATTTGCAAAGTAATTGTCCATTTTATAAATTTTTTAAAATATAGGCCTTTTTTCAAGGTAAAAACAATATTCTGTGATAAAGTAAATAGACACAGTGTCAGTCTATGATATGAAACCATGTCTCAGTCACTACTAGCTGAAAAGTCTTTAGTTAAATCTCATTCACCTGCTTTCTAATCATGAAAACACATATAATGATGCCAAGGTAACAATGCCTTTGAGATTATACATCTAAAAGACCTGCATTTACATGAAAAACACAGCTTCTACCAACAGTCTAGGTTTATTTGGGGGAAATGTTTAGGTAGGAATTTTTGGTGAAAATAATAGAAAGAAAACACTTCATAAATGTCCGTTAGTGCTGCCAACAGAAAAATAGATTTATGTAATTAAGACTTGATTCTTCCCATGTTTTCTCTAATATGTGAAACCTAAGTGGGGGGGAGGGGAGAAATAAAACTAGAGAAGGGATCAGGAGCAGAGAAAGAAAGACCCTAAGGTGTGGGATAGAGAGGGTAATGGAACACATGCAATAAGAAAACAGAAGTGAGTATAGCAGGAGAACAAAGGGAAACAGCTAGAGGGTGGAATATGAGGAAGGCAATACAAGAGTACGAATAAGAACAATATAAATGATATGTATGTTTGAAGATGCCAAGATGAAACTCATTATTTTGTATGTTAACACACCCCTGAAAAAGGAACAGTATCTTTTTAATAAATGCTGGCCAATCAACTTCTACTTTTGTATTAAAATTACTTAAAGAGATAAACTTTCATATCCCTAGCCTTCTAAGATGAAGTCTAGCTATTTAAATAATTCATAATTTGAAATAGCATTACTCAATTTAATTGTCCTTGAATTATTCTAATCTTTAAAGGGCATAGATTACTACTTTTCCTTTTTCTCAAATTAGTTTCTCTGCCTTTAATACTCTTTTGCTTTTCTTCTGATGAGCAGTTGAATATTCATGAAATAACTGAAACTTAACAGTCTACAGCAGTGCTTCCCAAATTATCATTTCCAGGTAATTTCATAGTGGTATTGTTGAAACAGTCAATCTAGAGATGGAACCTAGAAATTTGCACTTCTAAGTAACTCCTACTTAGTATTGTTATTAGTCTACAGACAATGCTAAAAGTATAGTGGTACTTAAAATAGAATATAGGAAACAGTACTTAAAATAGAATATAGGAAGTTATCAAAAACATTAGTAGACAGTACTTAACATTTATAGTCCATCTAAAAACTACACAATCCTCTTGTTTTCGAGTGAGACACTAAAATCCAGAGATCTAACATCTAAGACCAGGCTACCACACCTCATAGAATCACTAGAAATCCAACTCATCTTAGTTAAAATTCTCTGCACTTTCTCCTCAAGCTTCACTTACGTGCATTATGAGGATTACTCTAACAAAACTATACAGGAAGCGTGAAATCCCATAGTATTCTGTTACAATTAATTGTTCTTTCTTCAAGTAACCTAAAATATTGCTAAATTATGTTTGCCAACATCTTGATATTTGTGTGTCTACACTAAGAGAATATGAGTAATATATGCAAATCTTCTGCCAGTATTAAAAAAAAAGCTTCTTGCTGTTTTGAGATATCTGTCTCTAAAATATTTTGCAGAAACTTTCCATTTTAATCCTAAAGAAAAGAAAGAACAAAAGAAAGTCTGCCTATGTACAGGTCTAATAGAATTTCACTAGGAGCAGAATTATAAGCAAATTTTATTTACCTAGGACTCACTGTGTTCATGTAAAGAGTACATACAACTCCTGACCAGAATCACCAAAGTGATACTAACTATATCTGTAACCAAGATCCTTGACATTTGTGTTGAGTCCTGCCCTTTGAAAAGAGAAGTGACATGAGTACATAAATATTGTTAAGGCATTGTATTGGAATAGAAATAAAGATAGACTTAAAAAAAAAACTGTTCTCTAACTTACTGTGATTAAAAAGTAAAACGATATGGACAAGAGATGACAAACATCATTAATTTGGGGAGATCTTAAAATACTGTAAATTGTTTTATAATGAGAGTTATCTTTAATCAACTCCAATAAAAAGCAAGAACTCCTATGTAACACTTTTTTAATTATTATCATAATAAAAAAAAGCTATGTCAGCTTCAGCACATATTGAGATTGTTATGGTTTCAATCTTAAGTGTCTCCCTAAAGAGACTATGAAACTACAACAAAATACAGGTGGAAGCTTCTTAATATTGTCCTGGCAATGAGTTTTAAATATAAGTATGATCTCAAAAGTAAAGACAAAAAGCAAACAAATAAAAATAGATAAGATTTTAATCCATAAACTAAAAGGGCTCCCCATAGCAAAGGACACAGTGAAGAAGTAACCAATAAAATATGTGAAAGTACTTACAAACTATACATTTGATATAAAGTTAGTACCTTAAAATACGTAAGGAACTAATAATAAACTATATAAGAAAAGGGGAAAAATGCTTTATATACATACAAAAGAACTTGAGCAAAGAGTTTGCAATAAAACACACACACACACACACACACACACACACACATCACTAACTACCAGGAAAATGTAAATTAAAACCACAATTTAAAATGTTACCTTACACCTATTAGAATGGCTCTTATCAAAAGGGTGGAAGTTATGTTGCTGAGGATGTGGTGAAAAGGCAAGCCTTTCACATTTCTGGTGGTAAATTGATTTAGTACAACCAATTATGGGAAATATTTTGGAGCATCATGAAAACATTAAAATAGAACTACAATAAGATAAAAGTAATCTCAATATTATGAATGTATCCAGAGGAAATAAGATCAGTACATTGAGTACTTGTATCTGTGTTGAATATTTATTCATATTCTCATTTGGACTCCACCATTAGTCATAATAAACTAGGTAAAAGATTAACATTGCTTTCATCAGACATGTGAACATGTAAACATGTACATATGCAAAGATCAACCCTGCTATGTACAAACCTACACATATATATATGCAAAAACTCTTCTCTTTTCTTAAAAACCCATGAGAGTGACATGTAAATATCATGAGAATACTTGTGCCTATGTGCATACATATACATATATGTGCAGAATAATCTCATTAAACCCTATAAAGGGATATGTATATAAGTGTTCTTACGTACCTATGTACACACGTACATGTGTAGTCTAGTTCAACCTACTTAGCAAGCATAACATCTTACCATCCCAACAATAGAAATGCCAGAACTGTAACCTATATTAATCTCTCATCACATGGTTGTGAAATTTAATGCTGATCTTAAATATTTTATGCACTAACAAAACTTACTTTTCCTTTCAGCCATGCACAAGGGTTGAGCATCATTTCGGGGGTTTTTGGTGTTCCTTTAAGAAAAAGAACTTTCCCTCTTAGGGAGATTAGCCAAATACACATAATGAGATGACCCAGTTTTCACTCCTTCAAAATTACAACTTTGTGACATTTAGACATAATTAAAAATAAAAATGTTTACATACTAAAAAGAACATGTACATAAGCATACATATATGTGAATATATGCATACACCCACTTATATGTAAAATGGAATACTATTAGGCTTAATAAAGTTAGAAAGTCCTATTGCTTATGACATGATAGAAGATATTATATTAAATGAAATAAAACAGGTATAGAAAAAAATGCTACATGTATTACTTGTGGACTCTAGGAAAGTTGAGCTCATAGAAATAGAGAATAGAATGCTTGTGCTGCGTTGGAGGGTAAAGACAGAGGCAATGCACATCAAGGGAAAGCTTCAGTTAGGATGGATAAGTTCTTTACATGATATTACATGGCATGATGATGCTAGCATTGTAAACTTCAGAATTGCTAAGAAATCAGATGTTATTTTTCCAAAAGACAAAAAAAAGTATATGAGATACTATACGAATGAGGTACTATATTAATATACTGATTTAATTATTTCACAGTGTCTATATTGAAAAACCACTTATACACCATAGATATAAAATTTTTTGTTTGTGAAAAAACACATTTAAACTGGAAATGAGTAGTTAATTCATCATAAATGTCCCATTTCTTTGTAAAATATAAATTATTTAAAAGTATTAATTTCTTTTTAAAATTTAGAGTCACATAATGGTGTTATTATTTGAATATAAAATGCTCCCTAAACTCATGTGTTTGGTCTCCAGGTGTGGTATCAACCATTGAGAGGTAACTGGATCATTACAGCTCTCAGTGCAATCCAATCCCTGTGGATTAATGATATCATCCTATTAATGGCATTTGGGGGAGGTGATAGAAACTTTCTGGACCTAGTTGGAGGAAGTAGGTCACTGGGGGCATATTCTGGGAATCTCTCCCTATTTGTCTCTGTTTCCAGGCTGCAGTGAGGTAAACTATATTACTTTGTATTGTCCTCTTGCTACCAAGATGTTCTAATTTACCAGAGATCTTTGGCAATGGAGCAAGCTGATCACGAACTGGAAGCTGTAACTGTGAGCCAAAATAAATTCTTCATTCCTTAAATTGTTTCTAACAGATATTTGTCACAGCAGCAAAAGGGTTAAAAGCATGGTCACTATACTTAGCCATCAGAGGAATTCAAATCTAAATTATATTGAGTCTTATCTGAACCCTGTCTAAATGGCTATAATCAAGAAAAATTAAAGAAACCACAGAATGAGAGGGAACACTAACACAGACCTCATATGTACATAAATTAATGTAGTCACTCTGGACTGGGTAGTTCCTCAGAAACTAAAACTACCAGTTACATTGTTTCTAGGTACATGCCCAGATAAATTTGCATTAGCATTACTCCCCTCCCCTATGACTGTGACTGAGGGAGACCTCCTCCCCCTGTATATGCTCATAGGGTATCAAGTCTCTTCTTGGTAGCCTGCTGTCCTTCCTCTGAGTGCCACCAGGCCTTGCCATCCAGGGGACGTGGTCAAATATGGGGCACCAGAGTTCATGTGAGAGTCAGTCCCTGCTCTCCACTCAACTGTGGAGAATGCCCTGTCCATTGGCTAGATCTGGTAGGGGTTTAAAGTTTACTGCCTGTATTGTCCTTGGCTGGTGCCATAGTTTGAGCAGGACCCCTGGGCCCAGATCTGCCCATCATAATGTTCTTCTTGTAGGTTTCTAGGTCCCTCTGGATCCTTCTATTTCCCCATTCTCCCATGCTTCTCTCACCTAGAGTCCCAATAGGAAATAATTTTTTAAAAGAAGATACGAGCTGGGAAGGGCACATATTTGAAAAGGCACACCGGGGTTGGAGACGGAAAATGGGGCCAGATAGCTCATGTGTAATTGCGTACATATGTGAAATTATCAAGAATTTTGAAAGATGATTTTTTTTAAGTACAGGACAAAAACAAAGTGCTTAGCTATTAGGGCTTAATTCAAGTGAACGAATTAATGCTGTTATCTTAGTGGGTCTGTAGAGTAGTTCTGGCCCCATCTGGCTCTCTCTTACCCTTAGGATTCCTTCAGCCACATTATGATACAGCAAGAAGATGCTAGCCCCTCAATCTTAGGATTTCATAGCTTCAAAAATATGGAGCAGCAGGGCATGGTGGCACACTTATAATCCCAGCACTCGGGAGGCAGAGGCAGGTGGATCATTGTGAATTCAGCCTGGTCTACAAAGGGAGTCCAGGACAACCACGATAACACACAGAAACCCTGTCTCAAAAACTTAAAAAAAAAAAAAAAAAGACGAAGAAGCAGCAATAAATTTCTGTGTATTATTAACTGTCTAGTGTGTGGAATTCTACTTTAGTAGAACAAACTGAGCTGAAACACCCCTGCAGTAATACGCCATGCCCTGAGGATTCAAAATGCAGGCCTGGCTTCTAGATCATGGTTCCAACTCCAAGTTCAACCTCATAGTACTAGGCTTCAGGACCACTCCAGTGAACATAAACATCAGGATCATTCCAGTGTACCCTGGTAAGATGCTAGTTCTATAGACTCAAAATCCAGTAGTAGGCTTATAGAATTAGAGATAACATCTTTACTAATTACACATTTGACAGAGAATTGATATCCCAAACCTTTAAAAAAATCACCTAATCAATAAGAGGGCAGATGACTTTGTTTTCAAACAAGTACAGATGGCCAATAATTATAAAAGTATCACACTCAGCAAAGAACACTTAAACATCTAAAAAAACATTAGCAAAACTGAAAGTATAAAGAGGCAACTATGCAATAATAGTAGAAGACATAAATGATGTTTTCAGCAGTACAAAGACCATCAAGTCAGAAAATCAGTAAGAATTCGTAGAATTCAACAGCATTATAAACTTTAAAAACCTAATAGACATACAGAGTTTGTTCCCAACCTATGAGGGTTACACATAGGACTATTCAACAATGGTACAAAGTTTATATGTTAATTAGAAACTACACTTCAAACTTTGTACTTATATCTTTTCCAGGGCTAGAAATGTTATTTTGTACTGTCTTACAATGCTAGGTAGTAGCAGAAAGCCACAGCTCCCTATCAGTGATGTAATCATGAGAGCAAACAACCAATACTGAACAATGCATGGTTTTACTTTTTTTAAAGTGTACTAAATGCATTTTTGAGTTATGGTATTCTCAACTTACATCGTATACATTGGGAGATAGCCCTGTCATTAAGTCAAGATGTACTTGCCACAGAACACTCCTCCAACAGCAGTGGAATACATATACTTTTTAAATGCCAAATATTCTCCAGGATAGATTTTACGCTATTCCCATAAAACAAGTTTTAACAAATTTCAGATAATTCTATCAAGAACCTTCAACAAGAAAAATACTAGGAATAATTTACAGAAAAACTTGGGGAAATATATGGATATGATAGTTAAAAACATGTTTGTTTATAAACAATAAAGGATTAAAGAAGAATTAAAAAGAAAGCGAAGCAGTTTAAGAAGGGAAGACCAAAGCACATTAAAGGTTGTATATGAGCAGGACACAGCTAACAACCTCAAAAGCAAAGCCTTTCTTTGATTGTTAAAAAAAAAAACAAAACAAAACAAAGAATGCCTACTCTCACAATTTTTTATACAGTACAGTGGAAGTGACTGTAAAAGCAACCGAGAAAGAAAAAAAATTAAAGCATCTTAACCAGAAAACAAAAATGTAAACTGTGGTGCTGGACTGACAGTTCAGTCAGGAAAGTGCTTGCCTATGAATGTATGAGGATCTCAGTTCAGATCCCCAGACATCTGTAATTCCAGTGCTACCGTGTGGAGATGGGTAGGTACCTGAAGCTCGCTGGCCAGCCAGCATAGTCAAATCAATGAGGTCCAGGTGAGGTGAGAAACCCTGTGTCAAAACATTATGTGGAAAGCCATAAAAATAAATAAATAAATAAATTCACCAATTTCGACCTCTATGCTATACCTGAGCACACACATACACCACCACCCAAAAAGCATACATACATATATAAATATAGCCACATGTAAAAGACACATGTGCACGCAAAAACAGAGAACTTAGACTGTCTCCATAGATGACAAGATCTTATATATTAAAGACTCAATCAAAAATGGTTAAAAATAAACAATTTCATTAGTTGCAGTATATAAAGTCAATATACAATTATCAGTAATTTTATATATAAACAAAAATGTCTGAAAAAGAAATGAAGAAAACAGGCCCATTTAAATAACTACATAAAATAATATATTAACAAAGGAAATGAAACAGTAATGCACTGAATTATATAAAAAACAAAAAAGAGGACAGAAATAGAAGCACATCCCATGAACTGGATTAATATTGTTAAAATCGCCACAATACTCAAAGTGATCCAGAATGGCTCGGATCAAAAAGTGACAGGACATGCTGGCAAGGTTGTGGAGAAAGGAGAACACTCTTCCACTGCTGGTGGGATTGCAGACTTGTACAACCACTTTGGAAATCAATCTGGCACTTGCTCAGAAAATTGGGAATAGTGCTACCTAAAGGCCCAGCTATACCACTCCTGGACATATACCCAAAAGATGCTCCACCATACAAGGATATTTGCTCAACTATGTTCATATCAGTTTTATTTGTATTAGCCAGAATCTGGAAACAACCTAGATGTCCCTCAAGCGAAGAATGGATAAAGAAATTGTGGTACATTTATACAACTATAGTATACACAACAATAATACTATTCAGCTATTAAAACAGGGAAATCTTGAAATTTGCAGGCAAATGGATGGAACTAGGAAAAAATCATCCTGAATGAGGTAAAGCAGACCCAGAAACACACACATTATATATACTCATTTATAAGTAGGGGCTAGGGACAGATACTGGGACTTGCAGCAAGATTCTCAGTGGAGTGCTGAGAGTAGTATGGAAGAGTAAAGGGATGGAAGGACCTGGAGGAGCCCGGAGCTCCACAGGGAGAGCATCAAGGCCAGTGGATCAGGACCCAGAGGGGCCTGCACAAACTGATGCACCAACCAAGGACAATCCATGCAGAATACCTAGACCAGCTGTTCAGTTATAACAGATGGGCAGCTCATCCTCCATGTGTGTTGAGGATGGGGTAAGCAGGGGAGGGAGCGGGGACTGCCTCTAACATGATCTCTGGTGCCTGCAATTTGAGGTAGGTGGAGCAGCCTTTCAGGCACACAGAGGAAGGGGATGCAGGCTATCCTGATGAGACCAGATAGACTGTGATCAGAAAGTGAGGGAGGAGCTAGGAGAGGAGAATAGGGCAGAAGAGGGAGGAAGGGAGAGTAGGAATGGGAAGATAAGAGTGAGGGGATAACAATCAGGATGTAATGTGAATAAATTATAATAAATTTTTAAAGCAAAGTTAAGGTAATCTTTGGCTAAATAATGAGTTTGAAGCTAGCCTGGGCTACATAGCACAATGTCTCAGTTAAAAATAATAAAAAATACAAATAAAAGACGAATAATTTGTTAATGTATTTATTCATTCATGGATATTTGTTTGGTACCTTTGACTGAATGCTCACTTAGTACAGACTATTGTATAAACTTTTGATGAGTATGTGCAAAATGAGCTACTTAACAAAATGCAGAAATAAATTAATTTCTCCAAAATAAAAGAGAGAAAAGAAATAAAAGAAAAGGCAATGCTCTCAAAAAATGCTACTGGGAAAACAGAACTTACATGTGCAGAAAAAATGAAATGGCTCATAGCATAAACAAAGTCAATTTAAAAATTTTTGAACAATTAAATGTAAGGCTGAATACTACAAAATCCATGAAAAGAAAGCCCAATGAAACAACTCTACAACACTTATCAGTGACTTTCTGAATATGATCTTTTCCCCAAAAGAAAAAGTCAACAAAATTAAGAACAGACAAAAGATGACATCAAACTAAAAAAATATCTGCAAAGTAAGAGTCATAAACAATAGAATAGGAGTCAACCTACAGATTGGGAGCAAATATTTGAAAAAACATACATGGGATAAGAATTTAGACCAAAATCTATGAAGTACTAAAATAACTGAAGATCAAGAAAACAAAAACCTGATTTTAAAATTGAACAAAGGTATTTGAAGAAGCAATTCTTAAAAGAAGAAATCCAATGCCTGGAAAGATAGATCAGCAGTTAGGAGGGTCTGCTGCAAAATCATGAGGAGCAGCATTTGGATCCAGCACCCACTGAACAAGATGGGCATCTGCACACACCAGTATCTCTAGCTCAGAGAGTTGGAGATAGGATTGCTAGAGCTTGCTAGCTTCCAGCTTTGCCGAGAAAACGTGAATCCCAGGTTTAGGAAGAGACTGTGCCTCAAAGGATTAGACAAAGAATATTCCATCCCCTCTCCTGATGTCTGCATGCATGCTATGGCACACATACATTCACAGACAGACAGACAAACATATACACCTTTACAAAGTAGAGGATGGTTTGGTGGTGGTGGTGGTGGTGGTGGTGGTGGTGGTGTGTGTGTGTGTGTGTTTTCTTAAAGCACAATGGCTGAGGGGGGGCAGCATCTGCTGCACAAACATAGGAAGCTGTGTTTAGATTCAGCACTCACTTAAAGAGCCGAGGAAGACTGCACCCACACTGGTAAGCCCCAATGTAGAAAACAGGGGCGGAAGGCTCTCTAGGGTTTGTTAGCTGCCAGTCTAGCTCTGTGTTCAGCCAAAGGATTAAAGTGGAGAGATCCATCAGAATAGCTGACACTCTTCTCTGGCCTTTGTGTATGCACAAGTGCATGCATTTGCATACACAAGTGCACATGCACCACACACACACACTTAAAAGAAAAAGTGAAATGGTGCATGTGTTAGATCTGTTAAACAAGAAATATTGCTCTTAGACTGATTATGATCAAGAAAGCATAAGATAATAAAAACGGAAAAAGCTGTGGAGCAACAGGAACCCTTTCACACTGCTAGTGAGAATGTAATTAGCATAACCACTTCTTAAAACACTATGGAATTTTCTTAAATATTAAAAGTAGAAATAAAATATGATCCAGAAATCCCACATCTAAGTATATGTCGATAAAAATCAGTATGTTAAAGAGAGAGCTTTCACACCCATGCTTACTTCTATGATATTGAATTAGCACATGAACTGGACAATAAAATTTGGTATATGTCTACAACAGAGTACTATTCAGCCTTTTAATTTTTAAAAAAATCAGAAAATCCTGTCTGATGACAGCATGGATAAATGTTGAAAAATAAGACCTGTGAAATAAGTCAAGAAGAGAGAAAAACAATATAATATATGAAGAGAGGGAGAGAGGGAGGAAGAGAGAGAGAGAGAGGAAGAGAGAGAGAGGAAGAGAGAGAGAGGAAGAGAGAGAGAGAGAGAGAGAGAGAGAGAGAGAGAGAG
>OU015742.1:171413978-171436730 GCA_907169655.1 Acomys percivali | reverse complement strand
AGAGAGAGAGAGAATACACTGCTTCCTTAGCCTAGAGGATGGGGTGTAGGACAGAGAAGATGGTGACCAAAAAATTCTCAAACCTGTGTTAGAAAAAGTAAACTCAAGAGAAAGTATTCATCATGGTGATCAAAGTTAATGCCAATATGCTGTATATTCAAGGTATCCTTTAAAAAAGTTTTCACTGGAACCAAAGGATGTTGATTAGATCAATATAGTTTATAATGCATCTATATTTCAAAACATCATTTTTTATACTATAGATAATTTTTGGTTTTTCTACTTCAAAATCTACCTTTATAAAAAGTATAACGGGAAGTGTATAAAGATGAAGGCAGACTGTTAAAAATGGCAAGTTACTAGACAAGAAAAAACAGTATCTACTATATTTCAACTTAATGTCACATTCATAACATTTTTCTCCTTCAATTTTATCTAACCGATGTCATAGAACACCACAAGGTTTACTGGTGCACAGAACAACAGATCTTATTATTTCTTAAGAAAAAAAAAAAAACTTTTCATTGGTAAACATTTTTCCTTTTATTGAACATAGTTTTTTTTTATACACTATATTCCAATTTTTATTTCTGTCTCCTCTATTTACAAAAAAATTTTACATCAGAGCAACAAATTTTTAAACTAGTGTTGGGATGACCTACACCCACACATATTTTATCAAATGACTATGTAGGTGTGCCCTGTATTTTCAATTGTAAATTGCTGTGCCAGCAGAACCAAGTCCTGGCACAGAAGTACTTAAATTAATTCAATATTATTTAATGTACACAACATGACTTGAATTTTGTTATAAAATTTATTTTATTTATATATTTTATTCAACAAGTTTTTATCCTTAACATATATTTAAATGATTTATTATTATTATTACTATTATTATTACTATTATTATTATTATTATTTACTATTAGTGTTACTATGCGTGATATACGACTTTTGCCTATACATTTGTCTGTCTGCATATCACATGTGTACCTGGTGGCAGAGGAAGCCTGAAGAGGACACTGGATCCCCTAGAACTGGAGTTACAGACAGCTGACAGCTGCCTTGTAAGTGCTGAGAATCTGATCCAGGTCCTCTGTAAGAGTGATCATTACTCTTAACTGCTAAGCCATCTCTCTCCAGTTGCAGAAATATATTTTATCTTTTATTTTTATATGTATTTAAGTATATTTTTGTGTGCCTACAGATATGTATGCATATTACATATACACATGACTTATTAAGACATCAGAAAGAGAGTATGAAACCCTCTGGAACTAGAGTTACAAGTGGATGTAAGCCACTACACGGGGTACTGGAACCTAATCTCAGTCCTCTGCAAAAGCGGTAAGAGCTCTTAAACTCTGAGCCATCTTTTCAGCCCTAAATTATTAATTTTTTTTGGTAAAATGGAAAATGTATCTTTGTAAATTTGCTATGCTCTGATGTATTAATGATAGAATATCAGCATAATTTAACAATTCTATTTTTTTTAATCTCAGGTGAAAAGACAATTCATTCTTGACCCAGGAAACAGAAACTATGATTCAAGAGCAAAGAACATAAAAGTAAGATAAATTGAATGATAATAGCTAAAGTGATGTACATTATAAGTAGTGCAACCAGGCTTTTGATAGAATTCAATCTGTTTAATGTACTAGAAAGAGAATATATTTAAAGCTCAAATTCAATTGTTATTTCCAAGCAAAAAAACAAAATAGAATCAAAACACCTGCTTACTCACATTATTTCATTTCTTTTGAAATCAAATAAAAAGCAATTAAATTTAAATATAAGTAATAAAAATAACTGAATAAACATCCTTCTCTCTATTCTCTGGAAATAATATGTAGTATATCATATTGGTGACTCAGTAGATGGCACTGTTCCCATTAAATCAAAATAGATCAAATAATCTGGCTTGAAATACTGTAACGGGAAGTAGGGCACATAAGATAAAACAAAAACATCAATGTGCTTTTAACTGAAAATATGAAACAATATTCAAATCTCTAAGTCTATCAAATCTTAAATATGATGAATAATTCTGTTACAGGGCATTTATTTTCTTTCTACTATAATTTCACCGAAATGCTACAAAAATTTGGAGATGTCTATAATATCTCTAAAGAAAGGAGTATTGGTTATAACCCTATAATTAAATATAAAATAACAATATTCTTTGTTTCTATTAACAGTGCTTTATTGAAAACAGGAAAGTTTTAGAGAAGGTTTTCAAAACAGTGGCCGAGATTCTCTCAGTTTTGAATTTAATGTTTATTTAAGTAGTAGTATATAGTGGTCAGCGTGTGTGTGTGTGTGTGTGTGTGTGTGTGTGTGTGTGTGTGTGTGAAGGGGGGGGCATATATGCCCTGGAGCATGAATAGACATAAGACTTTATAGAGTCTGTTCTCTCCTTCTAACTTTATGTGTGTTCCAGGGTCAAATTCAGGAGGCCACGCTCCTGTGGTAAACTGCTGAAATATCTAGCTAGGCCTCACATTTATTTATGAATGTGTAGTTATAAAGATTTTCTTTTAAAACATCACTTGTATCTTTTTACTCCCTGGCATAGCTCCTAACTTTCTTTTCCTTTTAAAACAGATTTTTTTTTTCTCTCACATAATATATCCTGATACGGGTTTCCCCTGCATCTACTTCTCCCAGCTTCTCCCCACCTCCTCTCTCATCAGGATCTAATCCCCTTTTTGTCTCATTAGAAAATAAACAGGCTTCTAAAGGATAATAATAAAATATACTTATATAAGACAAAAGCTAACACATTGGAATAGAACAAAACAGACACAAGGAAAAGAACACAAGTATAAGAAACAGATATAGACAAAGTGACCCACTCATTTGCACACTCAAGATTCCCATAAAAACACTAAGCTGGAAGCCATAATATATAAGCAACAGACCTGTAGTGTAAAAAAAGTTATATATATATAAAATGATTCATACAAAAATATGTAAATAAAGTACATAAAAAAGTAAATTACATATGAAATATATATATACATATGAAATGTTTAAAAGATAAACTTTTTTTAAAGAAAAGTTCCAGCACACTATTATGTGAAGGAGCCTCCAAAGATACCATGAGTTTGTTTTGTGTTGTTCATCTATGCTGGGCATGTAGCCAACCCTTCTTTCTATCATCTGGCTATCCGAACCTGAGTTCCCTAGTAGCAGAAGTACATGCTATATGGTTTTTCTTTATCCCATAACATATTTTATATATTCTATTGCACATATGTATACCTAAAACTGCCTCAAAAATATCTATGTAACAAAAGCACAAAGAAAAATCAATCACTAACCACAGCAAAGTGTATTCAATAGTTGCTAACTAAGAGGGGCTGACACATCAGTAAATCAAAGCATCAAAAGTAACACCAACAAAATCTATAACCCAGACACTAATTTAACTTGCCAATTTCATATTCATTTTCTTAACTGAGATTATTACGTCCATAAATAAAGTAATTAATATACTTTAAAGTGGGTTGTATGGCCTGCCATAAACAACCTAAGCAATTATTTCATTCATTCATTCCAAGTATTTATTAAGAACTTACAATGTGCTATATGGATTCAGGGTTCTAAATTTAAAAAAAGAAAATAAAAGAGTTAAAGTGTCTTAAGGAAATCAAGGAATTCCTACATCTAGCAGCTCATGCCCCACCAGACTCATTTTCTTTCAGACAAGACACTTGAAGATTTTGGTTGAAAGTGATTGGGTATTAAATAGCTTTGTGTATTCATTTTGTGGTTAATCCTCTTCTGATCTAATACTGACATTTGAGAGAGTGACTTCTCTCAATGCTGTAGTACCATGACAAGACCCTTTGACTGCTAATGCGACTGAAAAGGGTTATCACTTCAAGGCTCTAACATGGCTCTAGAGCAATGGTTCTCAAAGCTCCTAGTGCTACCACTCTTTAATACAGATCCCTGTGTTGTGGTGACCCCCAACCTTGCAACTGTTCTTGTTGCTACTTCATAACTTTAATTTTGCTATATTATGAATCATAATGTAAATATCTGTTATGCCTGCATATTTGATATGTGACCTTTGTGAAAGGGTCATTGGAGCCCCAAAGGGGTTGCAACACAGCCATTGAGAGTCTCAAGCTTATTTTAATCCTGTATGCTCAAAGACTCCAGAATTGGGTTTTGCATTGACATTTGCATGACAAATGTGCATGCCAAAGCACCTGTAGTTTAAAAGGAGCTAAGCCTCAAGCTTCTTAATAACTGACAATCACCTTATCATGTGCCCTAAACCGTAACGTCCGTGCTTTGTACTTTTTACAGCTTCTAAGATTCATTATATCTTCAGTTCAGAAAACAAATGAACAAACAAAACTAACTGATTACCTCCTATTGGGGAAAGTGATTAAAGAACAAATGAAGACAATAAAATTCATTCCCGGAGGTCAGGCTATGGGGTTAAAAGGCTCACAATAAGTTAATATAACATGCAAATAATATAACTCAGACCCTCTTACCCAAATGAAGCAATTTAGAAAGGGAAAAAAACTTTCCCAAATATTTCCTATGTATCAGAGACACAGCCACTATGTATTTTCTTAGTATTTTCACAAAACAGTGAAGTTACCTTTCAAATCACTCTGGACACCTTTTACTAAAATTATAAGTGAAGATCTGTGTCTCTTATACGACGACTGATTTGATTAAAAAGAAGTATCTCTTCAATGAAAGCTATTAAATACTTGAATGGGTTATAGTGAATTGGTAAAGTATTTCTATAAAAAGTTTTAAAGTGGGCTATTACCAATCAAATGTCAAAGCTGCATTAAGGTTCTTTAAAGCAAGAACATGAATGAACTAAAGTCCTAGTAATGTGCAATGTAAAGGCAGGACGGGGCAGGGAAGTAAAACCAGCACAGTGTAGGAGTCTAATAGGAACAGTTATTATCACCCCTAATCAAAACAAAAGCACTTGAGGAATCTTTAGAATTGATAAACTCACAATATAACAAAAATGTAAGTTCTTAAAATGAATATTTAAAATAAAAATTTTCTTTTGCTTATTTTGTTTTTTCTCTTATATTGTTTTCATTTTTCTAAATTCTTGAACAAAAAAATAAAATCAAGTTTTAGTTTCACATCAATATAACCTTACCTATCTTAAATATTATTTAGGTTAAATACAAAATTAGCATCTGCTAGTTCATATACACTACATATTGTAATTCCTGAATTTTTTATTTAAAAAATTTTTATTATGAGAAATTAGAACAGTAATAGCCTTGAATGGAACAGTAATAATCATTAACATTTTATAGCATCCTTTGTACATTATTAATTGATTTAATGCTAACAGTTATTTACGACTGAAAAGTTTGTACTCAAACTGTATATTTAGTATGCATTAAATATATATAATTAAATGTCTAGTTATCTACTCCAAAATCACTCTCTGCTATGAAAAAGATTTAGAATAGAGAGTCTTAAAGGCCCTATTTTATGACTATACTGTTTATTTCAAATCCTTGCTTAGTGCTAGTACTAAAAAATCAGAATCAACTGTATACTACTTTTCTTACAAAGAGAATAATCACTTTGTAGCATTTAACTAAAGCAAATGTACTTTTGACCAAGAGTGACTTTGAGGCAATGGATAGAAAAGATTAGAAACTAACACAAAACCTCTCTAATTTCCTATTTAAAATGCAAAATTAGATTCTTAATTTCCTAGTCAAATACTTTTAATGATCAAAACTTTCTATAATTAGATATCAAAGTACTAGAGGAAAGAACATGGCACTGTGTCTAAAGTAGAGCAACCTTTACATATGCTTATAAATATAAGTATTCTTAACTACAATGCTGTTAACATATATTATTTAATCATCCACCCCACTGCTTTGTCCTCTCAGATTATATTTTCAACAACCTATCTTACTCAGAAATTTTATCATTTTAATTGTATGTTTGGAAAAGTATTTTCTCATTCATAATCACTTCTCATTAATGAAAAAAGACATCTTGAGAATTTGAACAAAATTATCCTCTAAAATATTTTAAAACATTTAACGCTCTATAGTACTTATGTCTTAATTTATCCTTGGTCAAAAGACATTTATTCACTTCCTATAGCTTCTGAATGCTATAAATATTAATTTTATCCACTTTACATGTTCCAAAACTTACTTTGAACTATAAATTTATACTTTTATATAAACTACTAAAACATCTTCAAAATACCTTGTCTAGTACTTTGTCATTTCAGTTTTTCTGATGAGAAAACCAAAACTAAAAGACAATACAAATTTTTTCTGAAGGCATCTGAATTCTGAAGTTAAGTGAAGGTAACGTGTAAAAATTCCAATGTCTCCCTCACTATGTATTCAGCAATCAACAAATATGTATTACACCATTATAATAAATAGTAAGATCCCCAATGGTGTTTAAAGTACACCAGTGTATAATTTACATTCTTGTAAAAACCGTTTATAACCTAGACTAATATTATTTTAATTCATGTACTCTTTCCTACAATTGGAATTACATATTGTTTCTGATGGGAAATTAATAATTTCTGCAAATTCCTGTGTAAAAACCTGTTGCTTGAGTGTTAATCCAATCAATAGATAAATTCATTGATAAGCTCATAGCTGAGTTGGTTACTAGGAGACAGAATATGCTTGGAGGAAGTGTGTCAGTGGAAGAGACATAATCTTTGGTCTTCTACTAAATACCAACTCTTTATTGGCAAAGTGGCCTTTCTCTCCCTCCCACCCACCCATTCACTTTCCATCTTTAAAATCTTTGCTTATTGGTGACACGCCCTTGAAAGGTGGATCTTGTCCCTGGTCCCTTCCTTTCTGTTTTCTCTGCTTCCTGGTTGCCATAAAGTGAGTAGCTTTTTCACCCATGTATTTCCTGCCATGATCATCCTACCTTATTACAATATATAAGTAATGGAGCCAGCCAACCATGGACTGAAAGCTCTGGTGTCATAAGCCAAAATACAGTTTTCTTCCTCTAAATTTATTTTTGAGTATATTGTCACAGTAATGGTAAACTGACAAATGCATCAACTTCCACAAATAAGTGCCAGAGGAAAAGTAATGTGGAGGATCAGACCACATCTTTTACTAGATTAATAATTAACTAGTGTCTCTGGATAGATAGATACAAATTAGAGGTAAAACACTCCTCTTTGTCTAATCTGAAATTATTATCTAACAGCCAATTCTGAGTGTAAAAGGTTTTAGGGCAATTGGTTATTTTTCATCCTCAAATATATTTAAAGCATACATTCAAACTTGCATTCTACTGGATAATCAGAAAGGATTACAAAACAATTCTTTTGATAGTCTCTATGTCCTAGTGTACTAAAATTTTCTTGTGGTCAAAAGAATCAAAGTACATCAAATCTAATCTAAAGAAAGGTTACTCCTGTTTCTCTAAAACTGGCATTATTAAAAGAAATGTTTCACATTGGTACATAAAACAGAAGAGATAAAAGTTCAAAAACTAACCTAGTAGTTAAAACAAACTTGGAATAAAATTATTAATTAACTAATAGTTAAGCACAGCATCCGTAACAAGTAACTTAGAGGTTTTGCAAGTTGAATTTCTGTCAAGTTAATTGGCTGATTTGGCATTTTCACTTTATATTGAATAAATAAGACAGAGCTTCTGTTCGCCTTCCCTAATTCATCATTAATCTGTCCCATTTTCTATTTATCTTAATCATATATTAAAATAACACAGTCATTAATGCCAGTTTTTGTAGCAACCTGTTCCAGGTCTCTGGACAAGTGCTTCAAAGTCTCCAGTCATGTGCATGTATGTGTGTTTATGTTTCTGTGTGGGTCATATGCATGTGCTGGGGGGTGGAGGTGTATATGGAGGCCAGAAGCAATTGAATCTCTGTGAGTTCAAGGTCAGACTGGTCTACATAGAAAGTTCTAGAGCAGCCAGAGCTACAGAGAAGGGTCCTATCATTAAGAAAAAGTGTGAGTGAGTGAGTGTGTGTGTGTGTGTGTGTTCACATGTATGTTAAATATACATAGAGAAGTGTACATGCACCTTACAATACTGTGGCTCTTAATCTATTTCTACCTTATATATTGAAGCAAGGGTCTTGCTGAACCTGGAATTCACCATTTTTAGCTAGCCTGGTTAGCCAGCTTATTCCAGCGATTCGTTGCTTCTGTTTCCTGTGAGCTAGGATTATGGATGAGCGTCCACTTGGCTTTTATGTGGGTGATAGCCAAATCCCTTATGATTGCATAGCAAGCACTTTACCTGCTAAGCCACATATATAGCTCTTCTACAGTTCTCTTGAGGTTTAGTCTCCTACTAAGCCTGAAGCTCACCAGTTCATCTACAATGGCTAGCCAATAAACCTCAGGAATCCACTACTTTCTACCTAGCCAGCTCTAGGATAAAGGCACATATTAGTTTTTTGGTTTGGTTTGGTTTTTGTTTATTTTGGTTTGGTTTAGTTTTTAAGTGGGTGGAGGTAGAGATTAAACTCTGGTCCTCATGTTTGCATTGTAAGCACCGACAAGATAACTATAGTTTTAAAGAAAGAAATATAACTAATAAAAATAAGGGAAAACCCGTAACAAATACAGAAGGGCACAGACAAGAATTTAAAGAGATTATAAACATCTTTAAAGATATAATATATTAACAAGGAATATCATCATAGATATGAAAGCATTTTTAAAGGTAAAGGTCTTCCTTTGTTTAAGACTGAGTAAATGAAGAGTTGGAAAGAGCATCACTTCCACCAATATGACAAGAAAATTGTAAAATTCATATTAATTACTTGTCAGAGCCCAACATAGAACGGAAGTCAAGCAAATAAGCGGAAACATATACAACAGCATGCACCTATGGGGGAAAAAAGAATTAAAGCTTTTCCTAACCTAGAGATAGAGGCCACTGAACTCTATAAGAACTACCCAAAAAATTAAGCAAAGTTGTATATTTTTACCCTCTTTCTTCTGGAACCCTACTAGGAATATAAATATAGAGGAAATTTGAGTGAATTTTTCATTGTTAGCTACAAGAGAAGACTAGAATGCAGAACTGAACAGGTACCTAGGACTATCTAGTCTCCTCCCTCTATCAAGCAAAAGTCGGAGTTAAATGATGTGTAAGGGTACTTGTGTAAATCTATTCAAACCATGTGATGCACTCCATTCATATCCATCTAGTGATTTCTCCTAAGCAACACCATCCATAATCTTTGAGAGAAATGGCATAAAAATCATGGCCTGGTGAAAACTTACTAAAACCAGGGAAAGAAAATACAGGGAAAAGAGTAGCTCTATTCCTAAAGGAAAAGCAGAAAAATAGGATAGCCCTGGCATTACAACTGGAAGAGAAACAGGAACTCTGGTCAAGGCCCATAAAATTGACTCTTACTGACAACGGTAGGAAGAGGGATAGAAACATACTAACTGCAATAGTTTGACCTGAAATGCCACCCAAGGGCTTGTTTCCCAGCCTGGGAGTTACTCAGCAGTAGTGGTAGAGCCTTTAAGTGGTAAAGTCTAATATAAAGAAGTTAAGATTTAGACCTTTGGAGCTTGGCTCATGAAAGATGTGCTGGCTAATCTTCATTATCAACTCGACTGGCTTACAAAAACATGCAGGGCATGAATGAGGCACTACTTTCAGTATTTGTGAGATTTCTTCCAGAGAGAACTGACTGGCTGTGTAACACCCAAAATTGTACCTTCCCTGTTATGATAGACTGTATTTCCTTAAACTATGAGCCAAAATTAAGCTATCTTCCCTTAAATTGCTATAGCCAGTTATTCTATTATGGTGACAAGAAAACTAAAACAAAAAGGGTGGTAAGAAACCCTTCTCTTACTGCTTCCTCGTAGCCCAAAACCTGAACCTCCATGACACACTTTTGTCAGGATACAGAACTGCCACTATAGACCCATACAGAGACTAGCAAACATGAGCCCCTGAAATAATGAACCAAAATAAATCTTTCTCTTTTTTAGACTAATTTAGTATTTCATCACAGTAATAGAAAGCTAACACACTATGAAACCATATATACACATACATTTTTACTAGGTCTACCCTACACTAGGCTAGAATAACTTAGTTCATTGATTTTATTATGAAGTGTGGCAGTACAAAGATTGTTAACAAGCTTCCATTTAATTTAGACTATATAAAACTTTTTTGTTTGTTTGTTTGTTTGGTTTGGTTTTGTTTGTTTGTTTGCTTGCTTTTGGTTTTTCAAGACAGGGTTTCTCTGTGGCTGTCCTGGACTCATTTTGTAGAACAGGCTGGCCTCAAACTCACAGTGATTCTTCTGCCTCTGCCTCGGAAGTGCTGGGATTAAAGGTGTGCACCTATACGCCCGGCCCTAAAAAGTACATGTTAATAGTCAAGTACTATATAGCGGTGTTTTACCCTGTATGGAGCACATATATAATAGTGGTCCTGTAAGACTACAATGGAGCCAAAAATCCATCTATTGCCTGCTGGGGCCATAGCTGTTGTACTCTCATAATGGCACAACAAATTACCAATGATCAATGAAGAAGCTTATGATATTGCCAATCATATAAAAGTATCTCACATACAATTAAATATAAAATACCATAATACTTGACAACAAAAGACTATTATCAATGTGTATGTATCTTACACTATACTATTAATTTTAGCAGATACTCCTTCTAGTCATCTTTTTAAGTTTATTATAAGACAGTAATGCATCTACACCAGAAACAGCCTCATATATCTCATATTTACCTCCACTCATCAAGCATCAAAAAGCCACATCAGTAATTGGCCTGTACTATCTAAGTTTATATAGTATGCTCTTAGAATGTATCTCTGCCATTAAGTGATGCATGACTATACAGTAAAGAGTAAAATAAATAATAACTTTAAGCTAAAGAAAAAAAAAAACAATGCATCCAAAAAATGCTTGTCACTGAGTCTTAGAAGTGGATAAAGTTTCACAGACAAACTATAATAATTCGTTTATTCTAATTATCAGAGGAAGAAATTAAAGTCAGTAGGAATATTCCCAAGGTAATATAGCTAAGTAATGGCAGAATTGAGGCTGAAACCTGTATTTTCAATCGAAACATACCATAGCCAAATTTATGAGCCTGTTAATAATAAAAAAAAAAGTTTAGAAGCAAAAACAAAACTAATACTATGTTCTATTTTCTGACAGTAAGTTAACACTAGCTTTGTCTTCCAACTTAGATCCACAACAACAAAGTTAATGTTCAAAGGCATTCTCAGACAATAAATTCGCACTAGCTTCCCATACCCTAGTAGTAGAAATTCCTTGCCCAACTTAGAAAAGTGTAAATGCTTTAATCAATGTGTACTAGTAGTCATTTTTGCCACAATCACAATAATCTGAATATAGACACAAACAGTTCTCACAAAACAAAAGCAGTTTAAAAAGTAAAAGGCATATATCATAAGCTTAACAAACATATGTCCATTCACATACAAAGCACATCAGCAACTGTCAACTTAGTAAATACAAACAACACATTCAAAATTGACAGCAGGAAAGTATATTTATATATGTAAATATACATACAGTCATATAAATATACATATACACTTACTATCTACTATGGTTTGGATTATAATATCTCATATATACATAATTATCTGTTTTACAGAATTATCACAGTATGTCCAAGTGATATATTCATTCAAGATTATCTGCTTACTATATGGAACAAATACTAAAGTTACTTAATTTCCAAAGGTCAAACAGAGCATCAAATCTCATTAGTTACTTTCTGTTAAGTAATGTCTTTAAATATGAATAGAACATCAAAATTAGAGCAACACAATAAGAAATGGCCAGACCAAACAGGCATCTTCCATCTTTTTAGCAGATTTATTTTCCCAAGATATGAAATTTATTGACCCACTAAGGCCAAGGATGATTTACCCGTCATCCAGACATTCAGGATGCTAAGACAGAAAGACCACAAGTAGAAAACTACCTTGGGAATCCCTTGTTTTTATAGCTGAGTAGTATTCCATAGTGTAAATGTACCACAGTTTCTTTATCCATCTTCTACTGAAGGACATTTAGGCTGTTTCCATGTTCTGGCTATTATGAATAAGGCTCCTATGAACATGGTTGACCATATGTCCCTGTTGTGTGGTAGTGCATCTTCTGGGTATATTCCAAGGAGTGGAATAGCTGGGTCTTGAGGAAGCCCTATTCCCATTTTTCTGAGAAAGCGCCAGATAGATTTCCAAAGTGGTTGTACTAGTTTGCATTCCCACCAACAATGAAGGAGTGTTCCTCTTTCTCCACATCCTCGCCAGCATGTGGTGTCAGCTGAGTTATTGATCTTAGCCATTCTGATGGGTGTAAGATGGAATCTCAGTGTCGTGTTGATTTGCATTTCTCTGATGACTAAGGAGGTCCAGCATTTCTTTAAGTGTTTCTTAGCCCTTTGATATTCCTATGTTGAGAAGTCTCTGTTTAGTTCTGAGCCCCATTTCTCTATTGGGTTATTTGATTTGGTGGTGTTTAATTTCTTGAGTTCTTTATATACTTTGGATATCAGACCTTTGTCAGATGAAGGGTTGGTGAAAATCTTTTCCCAGGCTGTAGGCTGTCGCTTTGTTCTCTTGACAGTGTCACCTGCCTTACAGAAGCTTCTCAGCCTCATGAGGTCCCATTTATTAATTGTTGACGTTAAGGCCTGGGCTGTTGGTGTTCTGTTCAGGAAGTTGTCTCCTGCGCCTATGTGTCCCTATGAAAAACTTTACCTACCAGGAAAGTGGGTCAGAGGGGAGGACATCCTATTGAGACTTTAGGTGTGAGAAGCCTGGGAGAATGAGGAAATAGAAGGATCCAGTGGGTCCTGGAAAACTACAGGCAGGTCTGGGCCCTGGGGTCCTCCTCAGACTATGACACCAGCCAAGGAAAATATAGGCAGTAAACTTTGAACCCCTACCCAGACTAGCCGGTGGACAGGACATTCTCCACCGTTAAGTGGAGAAGGAGATCTGACTTTCACACAAACTCTGGTGCCCCATATTTGACCATGTCCCTTGGATGAGGATGCCTGGTAGCACTCAGAGGAAGGATAATAGGTCACCAAGAAGAGACTCGATACCCTATGAGCATATACAGGGAGAGGAGGTCCCCCTCAGTCACAGACATAGGGGAGGGGAGTGGGGGGGAGCGGGAGGGAGGGAGGAATTGGAGGATACAAGGGATGGGCTAACAATTGAGATGTAATATGAATAAATTAATAAAAAAAAGAAAATAAATACAATTCAAATTTTAAAAAAAGAAAAAAAAAAAGAGACTTGATACCCTATGAGCATATACAGGGGGAGGAGGTCCCCCTCAGTCACAGTCATAGGGGAGGGAGTAAGGAGAAAATGGGAGGGAGGGAGGAATGGGAGGATACAAGGGATGGGATAACAATTGAGATGTAATATGAGTAAATTAATAAAATATATTTTTTAAAATCTACCTTGGGCTACATAATAAGACCTTATCAGAGGACTCTCAGCCAACAATTGTGCCATTTGTCACATTTATGCATTCTAATAAGAATGGAGAAATCAAAGAAGTATACAACTCTTAGATATAAAATAACAGCATAAAATAACTGGATAATCTATTAACAATAAAATTAACCAAATAATTTTCATTATGAAAAACTGCATTTTTGAATGGAAGTGTTTGTTATATATTACACCCCCTTCCTTATAGTAAATAATTATAATTCTTTTGTAAATAAACAAATCTGACACACACACTTATCCTTTCTAACCTTCCCATTTTATGGATTACTTGCTCAGTACAGAAACAAACTAGACATATTGAAAAAATTAACCTTTATGTCAAGAACTAATGTTTTCTAATAATTACACTGGTAAAAAGTCCTCATTTACAATCATATTAGCTTTTGAAAGTAATTAAATGACTAATTATCAATCTAGATTTGACTATAGCACATAAAAATTTTAAAAGGTACTGTTTGTCTAGATCAGTGGCTCTTAACCTTCCTAATAATGCAAACCTTTTAATACAGTTTCTCACATTGTGGAACTGTATTAACACACATACATATAAAAAATCAAAACAGAAGACCAATATAATAAAATGCTAAAACAAAACAAAACAATACACATACACACACCATAAAATTATTTATTGCTACTTCGTAATTCTAACTTTTATACTGTTATGAATCTTACAGGTTGAGAACTGCTGACCTAGCTTATCATTTATACTAGGAAATTTTTCAAGTATATGTGTATTTTAAAGCTGGGCATGGTGGCACACGCCTTTACTCCCAGCACTCACAGAGACAGAGGTAGGTGGATCGCTGTGAGTTTGAGCCTCGACTAGTCTACAAAGTGAGTCTCCAGGACAGCCAAAACTACATAGAGAAGTCCTGTCTCGAAGGGGGGGAAAGTGTATTTTAAAATGTGATAGAAGAACCTAAATCCTAACATGATATCTGGTGTTTGTTTGTTTTCACACAGAATATTTTGATCACATTTTCCTTTCCCCCTCCCTACTTCTCCCAAAACCTGATCTTCCCCACCTCTCTAATCACCCAACGTTATGTTCTCTCTTTTAACAAAACAACAACACACACATACAATATACCAAAACAGATGACAAATATAACAAAAATGCTAACACAAAACAAAATAACAACACAAATACACACACACACACACCAAAATTAAACAAAAACAACAAAAAAAATTAGGTTCATTTTGTTTGGCAACTGCTCCTGGGCATGGAGTCTGCCCTTGAGTATGGTCGTCATACTCAGTTGACACTCCATTGGAGAACACTGATTTTCCCTTCGCCAGTGGGTGGTTGGGGTGGGACCCTATGTCTACATCCCCTTCTCAGTGCAAGGATACCATGGGGCTTGAACTTCGCATGTCTTATTCATTCTGTTACAGTCCTCATGAGTGTATATTTATATCAGTCCTGTTGTATGTGAAAACATTGTTTTCTTGGAATTATTCAGCCATCACCTCTGGCCCTTAAATATTTTGCCTCCTCTTCTGTCTGTATAGTTCCCTGAGCAGTGAAGGAAAAGTTTTATAAAGACATCCCATTTAGAACCCCAGAGTCCCTGGTTCTCTGTATATTGTCCATTTGTGGTCTCCGCATTACTTTCTATCTCTGATGTGAGTGAATTAAGCAAAGGATTCATCTATTGGTATAGAAGCACGTCAATGGGAGTCAGGCTTTCCCCTAGGCCAATGACTTATCCAGTTTCAGGTTCTTTGCTACCTTAGCAAAAAAAGGTATGAGTTCCATCTCATGAAATGGGCCCTAAATCCAATCAAAAAGTGATTTGTTACTCCCATACCAGTCGCACCAGTATGCCTTACAGGCAGGTCACAGTAGCATGCAGAGTGCTTTTCAGCAAGCTGTCTTTCTGTTACCTTTCATGAATGCCCGTTGGTATAGGGTGAAACTTCTAGTTAGGCACCAGCTTGACTTCTCTGTGTTCAAGGAAATAGTAAGTGTTGTCTTTAGCAATTTGGATCTTATTATCAAGTTATGAAGAGCAACCAATAGCATGCTAGCTATTTTATAAGCCCTTGGTTACCAGCCGGCTCTAGAAGAGGCTTTATTGTGTTATTCCCTTTCGTTGCTTAAAGACAGGCAGTCTAAAAGAATAACAAATATTTTGATCTATTCTTTAACAGTTTACAATCGAAACTCTTACCAAGAGAAGAATGAGGGTAGTAATTACACTAACAGGTGTAACAAACAAATGACAAAAGTGTGTCCCCCAGACCAATTGATTAGTTCAATGAAGATCATATATGAATTTGTGAGATGTTTCCTGAAAAGGTCAGTCTGACAGAACAGAGCTAAATGTAATGAGTCGGAATGTTGCAGTGCAGATCAAGAGTCAAAATTATCTTTGGCTATCTTTCATCAACATGATAGCTATTTATCACCCATGCCTTTACCTGACCTAAAATGTGTCTGACTGTCAGGTACAACCTTTGGAATGTATTCTTAGCAGATCACTAGCTTCTTACAACCAAAAGCTAAGAATGTTATCAGATAGCAGAGTTCCCTTGCTTTGCTATAACTGCCTACCTGATGTCCCCATCAATGTTTTTGGTAAATAAACTCACTCATGACCTTTTATTCTGTGCCTATAGAAAGTTTGTAGAACTATGTGCATGTCTTAACTTAGGGTAACCAAAATTTACATTCCTAGGCCATGAACACTTATACTGGTTCAGAATAAACTAGTTCTTATTCCCTTTGGCACAAGAGATGTATTTTGCATTTATAAACTTCAGTCTGTCCTCTTTACCAATCATTTTTCCTAAAAATTTCCTATTCCTTTTCAAAATTGACTTCATTTCTCACTTCTCACTTTCCTGTTTAGAATATGTAACTATGTGGACCTCACTAGATTATTGATTACCCCTCTTAAGCATATATGAATTTGTACATTCTTCTAATTAATCTATCATTGTCAATTCATTCTAGCACTTTCAGCGATTAAAATTTTATCTTAATATATATTTTATAGACGCCACACTAGTTTTACAGCCCTTAATATTCTTTAAAATCATCTATCTAGCATTCAAAATACTGTCTAATCTAGGACTGGTGGTGTACACCTTTAAACCTAGCACTCAGGAGGCAGAGGCAGGTGAATAGATCTCTGTGAGTATGAGGACAACCTATTCTACAAAGTGAGTTTCAGGACAGCGAAAGCTGTTACACGGAGAAACCCTGTCTCAAAAAACCAAAACTAACCAAACAACCAAAACCCTATCTAATGTCTTATAATTAAAACAGTATTTCTTAATGAGGTCTATAGGTTTATAATTTGTATAATAGTTTCTTCACAGATTATATATTTATATCAATAATACCACTTTAAGAAACAAATGAACTCTATAAGCAAACATTCTAAACAAAGCTGTAAATGTCCTAATCTCCATATAACTGTGAATATGTTGTTTTACATGCGGAGTTCCAAACATGTCATCTTAATATATACCACTTTGATATCAGGATTATTTTGAGCTTAAGACAAACTGATAGAAGAAAATGGAGACCACAAACATATACAATCTCTCTACCTTCCCTTCTCTATCAGAAACATCAAGAGAATTCTTAAATATTTTTAAATACTAGAAAAAAGTCTAAGCTTTTAGTGATCCAAAACAGACAGTAACAGAACAATTTATGCAATATGATAGTTAATTTTCATTGTTAGCTTGATTGGATTTAAAACCATCATAAAAACAGGTGTGTGTGTGTGTGTGTGTGTGTGTGTGTGTGTGGTGTGTGTGTGCACATCCATGTGTATGTGACTGAAAGTGTGTTTCCAATTTAGCCAAGCAGGGAAGATTAATCCAGAACATGAGCAGCAGCATTCCATGGGATAGGGTGAGTTGAGTACCATTATTCATTTATCTTTCTCTCCTTCCAGCTACAGAGACAATATAACCAGCCACCATGGTGTACTACTGTATCCTTCAACTTTACTCCAAAAATAAACCTTCTGTCTTCAAGTTGCTTTTATCAGGTATTTTGTCATAGCAATGAATCATGTAATTAATATACAAAACTTACTAACTAGCCTTTCCTTGTTTTCTATGGACTTCCATTACACAGTTTCCTTCCCAAAATTCATTTCCTATCCCTGGAGGGGAAAAAAAACCTCAGTTCTATGAAATACTGGCACATACATTTTAAGAGAATGAAAATTAAGTCATCAGACTCGTTTCCAAAGTTTAATCAAACATTAAAAATCTGTAATTCCTGGGTGTATAATTAATAACACAAAAATAAAACAGTCAAAATACAATTATTTACTGAACTTGTATTCCATGAAAGACTATATTGACCCACAGTTCTATTACTTGTATTGCCTGTCCTATAGCACCTAGCCTTAGTCTTATTACTCTATTGAATCTCTGGCCTTCAGTTCACATTAGCTGTGCCTCTTTAGTTTTCATATTTAAAATTCCAAGGACATTTTGAGAAATTTAAATGGTCCAAAGTTCAAAGTTTTAGATGAATGGTGAAATATTTAATGTATATTGAATTATATCACCTTATAATCAAGTTGCAATTAAATAAAAGGATTTTTGTAAAATCAGGAGACAAAAATCAAAGAACTATTACATGTAAAAATATCACTACTTTTGCTGAGAAATTAACAAAATATGAATTACAAAACAGAGCCAAATGGAATTTAAGTACAATATTTGAACTTAAAACTAGTGGAAGGGCTTCAACAATATACTGGAAATGGTAGAAGATAGTGAAGCTGAAGACCACCCAACATCCAAATTCTCTAAACAAAGAAAAAATAAAGAAAAACTAACAAAATTCAAGAGAACTGTGAGACAATTTCTGAACATCTGAAACATAAATTATGAGCCTAGAGGAGAAAAGAGTGAAACTGGGATAAGGAACTATTTGAAAAGTAGTAGTCAAAAGGTTCTCAGATATGAAGAAAAACACTATATTTCAAGGTGAGCCAACCCCAAGAGGGTGAACATAAAGATAACCACATATAAGTACATCACAGTGATGAAACTAGGATGCAAAAAGATCCCAAAAATAGTAGCTAGTTTCTTTCTTGGCTAAAGTCAGAGATACCAGAAGTGTCCCCACTCGCAGCCCAATCCCTACAAACCATTATGGGGTTTTGCTGTGTCTGACCAATCAGAAAGTCAGAAGGGCACAACCTTCCTACTTCCTCTCTCTTTTTTGAGCTATGTCTCACTAAGTAACTCTGGATGGTCTGGAAGTCACTGCACAGACCAGGCTGGACTACAGCTCACAGAGATCTGCCTGCCTCTGCTTCTCAGGCACTTTTTCTGATACTTTGGGGTTTCTTTCTCTTTCACTAGAACCTTCTTTCCCACCATATGGCTGATTCTCTGCCACATGTCTAGCTCGCATGACAGATTAAACAGCATTGGTATTTCTCGCCCATCTCTCCTGCACGCAGCTGCTGAGATTATTACCTTCTCTGCCCTGTTTTTGTTTGAAACTCTTACTAAAATTGTTCACAAGCTTCTATTTGAGTCCATTCTTGAATATTTTTACCAATTTCTCTAGTATCCATAGTCAAACTAATAAATACCCAAAAGAAAGATATTAGTAATAGCCAAACAATGGTAGAAAATACTGGTGAGGTAGAAGAGACACATCAAGTACAAAAGAAATAAGCATAAACAGAGCAGTATCTTTAAAATGCTATAGCCAAAGTCTCAACTTAGAATTTGGAAGCTGCTAAACTGCACTGCTGGTTCACTCAGGAATTTAAGTTTTATTCCTTCTCAAGTCTCTGAGGGGCATTGAAGACAAGACAGTACAGTTTTACAACCAAGTTTAGGTGGTTAGGGGAAAAGATCATTTTAGATCAAGATCAAGAAGTTAAGCTATTAGAGTTGAGATAGGGTAGATATTGAATTTCATTAGGAAATTTAGACTCAACAAGACAGGAAAGACACTTACTTCAAACTGGACAAATGCAGATGGCCAATTCACTATGAATGTAACATGTATAGAACTCATTATTCTCATGATTGTCACATGGTTCTCCATGCTGTATGTAGCTTATTTTATATAGGTGTAATAAAATAAATGTACAAAAAAAATTTTAAAAATCTATGCTGGATCCTTGAGAGAAAAAAAGAATCCTACATTCAATACTGACAGCCTTTAAAAATAAATACGTAAACATTTTCAGCAAAACCAATGCTAATAGAATAGCATTAGCATAAAGACAGAAATGCAGACCAGTGGACAGGAAAAACAGCAGGAATAATCCACATACTTACAGACAATTTGTTATTCATCAAGGGCACCAACAATAAACATGAGAGAAAGGAACCAATAACTAATACAGAGGAAACTGTAAAATCATGTGCACAAGAATAAAAATTAACCTCTATCTTACACCACACACAAAAGTCAAATTGAGGACTGTCAAAATGGCTCAGAAGAGAAAGGTACTTGCACTCAAGCCTGACCACTTGAGTTCAATGCCCAGGACCCACATGACAGGGAAAAAATGACTCCTACAAATTATCCTCTTACCCCAACATGTACAACTGTAGGACACATGTGCCCCCCACACAACAAACACAAAATAAATGTAAACATTGTTCGTTTTCACATATGACAGCTTAAAAAGTTGATCTCACAAAAGCAGAAAAGAGAATACCATTTGCCAGAGACTAGGCATGGTAAGAAGAGGGATGCTAAGTAAAGTATTAACACGAGAGCAACCTGGATAGGAAGAATAACCCTGATATTCTACAGCACATTAAGGTAACTCTGACCAGTAATATTGAATTGCACATTTCAAATGGCTTTTGAAATAGATTTTGCTACATTTTACTACAGAAAAAAAGTGATAAAATGTTTGAGTGACAGATTAGCAAATTATCCTGACCCAATGATGGCACACTGTATAAATGTACCAATGTGCCCCATAAATATGTATAATTCATGAGTTATTTAATCTTTTAAACAATTTTTAAAAACCTTTTAAAAAGTTGGTAGCCATAAAAATAGAAATACAAAGTTTATAATTTGCTAAGTTGATAAATACTAGCCTGGCACAGTGGCACACACCTGAAATCCCAGCACTGGGGGAGGCAGTGGCAGATGGATCTCTGTGAGTTGGAGGTCAGCCTGGTCTACAAAACAAGTCCAAGATAGCTACACAGAGAAACTCTGTCTTAGGGAGAGGAAAAAAAGACAAGTTTGTTGCGTAGAACCTAACTTTAAGCAAGAAATCGGTAATTTGTTTTGGTACATGTTAAATGTATTAGTAGTTAAGACATAAATGGCCACATACAGTTAGTATAGATACATGTGTTTATACCTGAACAACTTTGAGGAGGACCTTACATGGATATATAATTTAAGAGTTGTCAGTATGCAGTTATTAAGAGTCATGGTGAAGGGAGTGGATGCACATAGAGAAGGACCAAAGGTAAATGCTCAACGTGTAAGAGACTGGGGAGGAAAAAGACAATTGACAGAGGAAGGCAAAATGTTAAACTATTATGTTCTAGAAACCAAATGAAAAAGCTGTTGGAGAAAGAGATGTTGAACAGCATCAAATGTTATTGCTAAATTAAGGAAGATTATGAATATTGAGAAATCCATGTGAGGTTTAGCAATATGAGATTCACAGGTAAACTTTATCAAGGGTATTTTCAATGAGGAGATATCAAAAGTCTAATTGTATTGAATTTAAGAGAAAATAGGAAATAAGCATTGGAGGCTAAGAATATAGGCAGTTTTTTCAAGTTTTCTACACCTGAGGAGCAAATAAACATTCCCTGGTAAGGAAAGGGGAATTAAATAAGTAATGTTGAAGATAGAAATAACAATATGTTTGTCTTCTTATGGCAGAGATGTGCAGTACTGAAAAAATATCATAGGAAATGAGACTAGAAACATTTAGGGCCACATTCTTAAGTAGGCATAAGGAAAGACAATCAAGTAGATAAATATATGGAAAGTAAGACCAGCTATATAAAGATGCTGGTAGGTAGGCAGATTTGATAAAGAAGCCCAGCAAGTTTGGTTTTGTGGCAATTTTTTCAGTAAGATGGGAAGCAAAATCATCAGCAGAGCAAAAGATTGGGGATGAGATATTAGAGAATAATAAGAAAATAAAGCATAAAATATCACCAGAGAAAATAGAAGATCTAAGCCAGGCATGGTGGCACATGCCTAGGATCCCAGCACTCAGGGTGGCAGAGGCGGGTGTATCTCTTTGAGTTCAAAGCTAGCTTCATCTACAAAGCGAGTCCAGGACAGCCGAGTCTATACAAGAGAAACACAGTCTCAAAAAATAAAAATAAAAATATCCAGGAAAGTATGAGTTTCATCACAGATAGTAGTAAAGATCCTCCTCATACTGTGACCATGAAGATATGCAAAACTAATTAGCATAATTTGGCATTTTTCTCTAGACACATAGGCCTACATAGATACTCTAAGTAGAAAGAAGATACATAGGTACACTGAATTGAAAGAAGACTCATTAAAACAGTAGTTTTTCCAAATTATTATGAACAAGTAAGAGTAATACAAGAAGCCAGGCAGTGGTGGTGCACATTTTTAATCCCAGTACTTGGGAGGCAGAGACAGGTGGATCTCTGTGACTTTGACACAAGCCTGGTCTTCAGAGTGAGTTTCGGGATAGCTAAGGCTATACAGAGAAACCCTGTGTCGGAGGAGGGCAAAAAAAAAGTAAAACAAGAAAACACAGGATATATGCATGAACTTTATGAGTGTATTTCACAGACAAAGAAGTACTATAAAAATTTAAGTTGAGTGTAAGAGGAAGTGATGATTAAGAGACTGAGGCACAATTAAAAGATGGTATCAATAAAGTAACTATTATTTCTACTTCAAAACAAGACTTGCATAGTCAAGATGGCTCATTAGATAACACTTGCCACGTAAGCATAAGTGGCCAGAATTCTGATCTACTGCACCCACATAAAAGCTGGGCAAGTGTGGTGGTCAACTTGTAATCGTAACACTCAAAAAGTGGGCAAACTGGCTAAGTAGACTAGCCAAATCTAGATAACTTGGTTCAGCAAGAGATTCTGTGGAAAGTGATGGAGGTAGAAACCCAACATGAACTTCTGACCTCTCTACTCAACACACACACACACACACACACACACACACACACACACACACACACA
>OU015742.1:171387715-171404344 GCA_907169655.1 Acomys percivali | reverse complement strand
GGACAGAGGGTGGGACAGAGCAAGGGGAGGGCGGTAAGGGTGGACAGAGGGTGGGACAGAGCAAGGGCAGGGAGGTAAGGGTGGACAGAGGGTGGGACAGAGCAAGGGCAGGGAGGTAAGGGAGGACAGAGGGTGGGACAGAGCAAGGGGAGGGCGGTAAGGGTGGACAGAGGGTGGGACAGAGCAACAGGAGGGCGGTAAGGGTGGACAGAGGGTGGAACAGAGCAACGGCAGGGAGGTAAGGGTGGACAGAGGGTGGGACAGAGAAGGGGCAGGGCAGTAAGGCAGAGAAGCAAGAGCTGATCCATTCTTGTGATACTAATCTACTTGCAGGACCAACATTATCCCTTTCACCAAAACAGTCAAGATTCAATCCTCTCACAGGACCCAACTTTTTTAAATTCCACTACTTTTCAATATGTTTTCATGTGACCAAATTTACAGCACATTAACCTTTGGGAGATGAGCAATACCCAAAGATAAACAAGATGTGTAACATTAATTACTCACTTTAACTTTATCTTAGTGTTTTTACCTATTAGATTGAGTTAGCTTATATAAGATCCTTTTCTTAGTCCAAGATTCTCTCTTTAAAATGAACTGTTTAACTAAAAACTTGGAATTCTCAAATTTCAAACTACTATATAGTCACCTAAGGCTTAAATATAGCAATACTGCATTACCTGTTATAATTCTGATTCAAAAAAGTTAAAATCACATAACTGCCTGCTGCTATTTATCCCTAGTTCCTTAAATCTATATTTAAGTTCATCTACTTTAGCCTAGACACTCCGGTGCCACCCCTTCAGCAGTCAAGACATCTGACAACTAGATTATCTTTTCCTTTCTTTTCTAAGGATGAGTTATTCATTCTTCCAAGCCCTGCTCAAACATTACCTTCTTTAAAATGTCATCCCTCCTACAGCCATTCAGTCAAACTTAATTGTTCCTTCCTCTGCACCCACAGCTTGTTGCTTGTACTCCTGTTATAGCTCTTATTTCATTCTGTATTTACAGTACTTGCTTTCATGTAAGTCCTTTCCAAAGGAAAAATGTATTCAGCCAGCGAGATCAGCCAAAACAACCCTAGAAATCATGGGCAACAGCATACTAAGATCACCTTCATTATCTGAGTGTATATTAATAGTAGTAAAGTGAGATACTAGAGACTGATAGCATCCATAACTCAAAACAGGAAGTAAATGAATGTCCAAGATAATAAACCAAATGTAACCAGATAATTTAAAAATGAAGCAAATTAAATCTGAAATGGAGAAATTACTTATTAAGATTATTTTATGTTAATAAATGCATGACTAGAGTGTTGGTGTGATGGTTTTGTGAACTGTGTAAAGGTTATCTTTGTCTTAATCAAATGCTGATTTCTGTACCAGCAGAGAGCTGATCACAGGCTGGCCTTTAGTACTGGTATTCTCTGGCTGTATCGTATTTTGTTAACATACATTTCCCTCACCGTCTGATTGATTAAATAAGAAGCTGAACGGTCAATAGCTGAGGCAAGAGAAGGAGGCAGGACTTCCAGCAGAGGCAAGGGTTCTGGGAAGGAAGCTCAGGTGCAGCAGTCACCAGCAGGACACAGAGGAAGTTGTAAGAGCCGGGACTAAAGACAAAGATGGCCAGGTAATGGGCCAGTGGTGGGACATGCCAGGTCAGTATAGTTGGGTTAAAATAGCAGAGAACCTGCCTAGCTGTAGTGCCGTAAGCTGATAATAAGTACAAAAGATCTCTGTGTCCTGTTTGTTGGTGGTCTCAAAGAAACTCCCAATTCACTAGAGAGGATGCAAGTAGACTATTTAAGGACCACACATTCAGTGACCTTCTTGTTACTAACTTATTCAGCAATTTGTCTCTGTGGTTGGTACAATCATAGTTGACTTAGGAGAATCAGAATTTTTCCTCAAAAACTTTATAAGCACACTAAAGTCAGTGGTCTGAATAGCTGAAACAGTAAGGAATAAGTAATTAGAAAAGTGTTAATACCACCATTCTTTCCAATGCGAAAAAGACAGGTCTATAGTAATAGAAAATAGCATAAAGCAAAGATGGTCCTTCAACTTTAAGTACAATATTTTTAAGATCTCATCCTCTATTTGCATTTTGTGAGAAGAAAAACCTTATAAATTTTAAATAAGTGTTCTCTTTTACTAAAACTAGTCAATTCGAATTGTTAACTTGAAATAAAAAACGATGTAAAGATTTAATTTGATGCCCTCATTTGCCATGTGCCCTAGTTATTCACACATCTGTACAATTTCTTTCCACAATACTATGGACTGAGCTTATATCTATTTTGACCAAGTAAATAATGGAAGTAAAGCTGTGCCAATTTCAGGCCTTCTTGGAAACCAGCCATCATACCACAAGACTGCAAAATCAACAGCCATGTAGAAATGCATATGTAGGAGAACCAAATGCCGGACTAGAATCCCAGGTGACTGCAGCTGCTCAGAACAGTAACCAACAGCACCTGATGTGAAAGCCCACTAATTTACAGAAATATAAGAGCTATTAAACTGAAATTTTAAATATAAAATTTTTGTGGAATTTTGAATGTAAACTATAACTAATATAGAAGTTCAATTCTTCTAATATATACTGTCTTAGGGAGGGGAATGGAAGGCTACAGTCATTAGGCTAATGCTGGCCTGCCATTTGTTTTTAATAAATGAAGTTTTACTGAAGTACAATCACATTCACTTACTTCTGGTCCATGTCTGCTTTCACTCTACAAGGGCAAGCTAAGGAGCTGTGATAGAAACGTTATAGTCCACAAAGCCGGAAAACTCTACTTTGCATTATACATGAGAGAAAAAAAAATTCTGCAAACTCTATCCCTCACTATTAGCATGTGTTTTAATGCAAAAGTTACTTGAGTGTCAGTCATAAAGGTGCATGCCTGCAATCCTTAAACTTGGGAGGCTGAAACAAGAAGGTTTTAGTTAGAAGTCAAGCCTGGGTCATGAAGCAAGAGCCTGTCTCAAACAAAACAAAGAAAACAAAAATTTTACAATATATACCATTTGGGGTGCTGGGGAGACAGCTCAGACTGTAAAGTTCTTCCTTTGTAAGCATGAAAGCTTGAATTTGAAATTAAACATGAGGAGCTGAGTTTGAAATACATACACATTTGGACACCAGGAAAAAACAGCCAGATGTGATGACACATACTTATAATCCCAGAGCTGGGGAAGCAGAGACAGCAGGATCCCAAAGGCTCCCTGGCAGCCAGTCAAGCCTACTTGTGGCAAAGAAAAAGTGAATGGCACCTGAAGAACATTTGAGGTTGTCCTCTGACCTCCACACATATGTATGCACACACAGGAGCGCGCGCGCGCACGCGCGCACACATACACACACACACACACACATACAACCTTACAACCAAGTTCTAATACTTAAGCTTTTAAAGAATTTAGAACTTTATAACTGAGTTGGATTATATGCTAACAAATGCACCTAAAGTTAGGAAAATAATAGAATGATAAAATTGGATATATCGCTATTTAGCTGTTTATAGAAGTGGACAATCTTCATTATTCATCTATGAGTCTATCATGTATTATACATGACCCACTGTTAAGTGGCAGTAAGAACCAGAACGTAATAAATGTATTATGATGATGCATAATTGGCAGTTTTTAAGTTAATATATCACAAACCCATTTGCAAAGGAAAACTGGAAAATCGAAGTCCCATATTAATCTCTCTTAGTGATTATCAAACTTTTCTACAAAAACATGCTCTAAATTTTATTCTCTTTTGCACCTGATATATTACTAAACATCTATTATCTTTTGCACATAATTTTTCTAAGTCATTTTTTATTTAACTTCAAACAAGTACAGTTCAATATATAGCCTCCTTTTTTACAACAAAAATAATAAAGAACAAATATAAAGGACTTGTGTAGGCTTCCAAACGATCAATTATAGGGGAAAGACAATCATTTCCTAAAGAAGAGTTGAACAGCATTGTAATATACCTTGAAAAATCATTGTTTTCAAAAGTTTGGATATACCAGACAAATAAAAATTTATGAGCATCCACGAGTGTACCTCACTCACATATTCAATATATTATGTTTTACACCATGTTATGAAGATTCAAAAGAATGGATACTAAGCAGCATATTCCAAATTTACTTAATTATGCAAAAACATTTAAACTTTTTATTGATTCTTTGTGAGTTTCACATCCCACTCATCTCCCCATCTCCTCATATCTGCCCTTCACCATTGCCATCTCCCACCAAAATAAAGAACACATAAACAAACAATAAAAATAACAAAGCATTGAAAACACCGTATCATCGAAGTTGTAGTATGTCACAGTGTGTCACACAGAATATCCTTCTGTCCACACATCTTCACTTGCAAATGTCCATTGCAATGAGTCATTGGTCTGGTTTGACATCTCTGGCTTCTGTGACACCATCAATATTGGATGCACACCAGGACTCCTTCCAGCTATCCTGCTGTTGCCCTGTATCATGAAGTTCCTGCAGCTTTGGAACAGCAGGACTGGCCCTTTCATGATTCCCACGCATTTGCAGTTGATACAGACTTGGGGTTGGGCCAACTCAGAACCCTTGATCTGGGTCTGGGTGGTAGCCGAGCTGCTCAGCCTGCCTGCTCTCCCCATCCACACTACCCAGGTGAGCTCTTCAGCACTACTCCAGCTAGGCCACCCAATCCGCCATTAACAGGAGGCAGGGTCAGCTCTCCTGCTCTTCTGCCCTATGGCTGGCTCACCAATGCCCATGCCTCCACAGCCAGCTCCACTGTGCTGCCCAGTCAAGATACAGAGCCTACTCTCCCAAGTGCTGCTGACTGTGCGAGGCTAGGCCAGCTCTCCCACTCTCACTCCCTCATGGCTGACTCACCTATGACTTCACCATCAGGGCCAATTTCACTATGTTGCCCAGGCACGGTGCAGTGCCCACTCTCCCAAGTGCTACCTACAGCCAGTGAGGAGGCAGAGCTGGGTCTCCTTTCTTCCTTGCCACCAGCATCACACCACCATCACCACCACCACCACCACCCCTTGTACCGCCAACAGCAGAGCCAGCTCTCCCATGATCTTGCCCTCAGGGCCAGCTCACCTGCACCCCCTCCACCAGGACCAGGTCTACTGTGCTGCCCAGATGAAATACAAGGCCCCTGCTCTCCCAAATGCTGTAACCAGTGAGAGGCAGAACCAGCTCACCTGCTCTCATGTCCTCGGGGCCAGTTCTCCTAACTGCCACAAAATTTTCTATACCATACTTATACTAGTATTTCTCAAGTTTTTGAAAAACCACTTTTAAGAAATAGACTGTAAAGTATTATAGAAGAAGAGAAGACCAAAGATTCATACTTTATTGTAAACTCAAAATAAAGCAATATAAAGGAGTTTCTTTAAAAATCTTACTATAGCATGTAGATTACTTTTCTAAGATGTTCTTAACCACTTATCTAGAGTATGAAAAGATGGAAGTCAGTCACTGTGAGTCCTACAGATAGAGCTTTAGATTCATTACTAATTATCATACCCTAAGTTAACTGAGCATGTTCATAGAAAAACAGAAAATGGGGCAAATATAATAAAGATTTCAGGGAACCTTTAGAAAACTTTTATCATAGTGTATGATATGCTACAGTCTGAATACATAAGTCCCCCAAAGTAGTCTGTTAAAATGTAACCCTCAAAGTGAACTTTTCTAAGTATAAGATCTCTGCATACTTGAGAATGGGAATAATGACCCTCCAAGAGTTATGGAAAGCCATGTAACGCCATTAGGTATAAGACATTACTCATAAAGAACAAGGCTTCATCAGACACCAAATCTATCAACTTCCATATTTGTGCTCAACACACTCTAGACAAAATTAGTTCCCATTGTTTAAAAATTATTCAGTCTAATGTATGTTGTTATTACAGCCTCAGAAGAGTGACACATCCTCTCCATCCTCAAGATGTAGAGCTCTCTCACCACCATGCTACCTGCAATGATGATAATGAACTAACCCTCTGAAACTGTGAGACAGCCCCAGTTAAATGCTCTCCTTTATAAGAGTTGCTGTGGTCATGCTGTCTCTTCACAGCAATAAAACCCTGACTAAGACAATGTGATTCTGGTAAAGCTACCTACTTAATGTCTCTCTGCCAAGGATATGCTATGATATATGACATGAGACCAATCAAGGGGCTCAATTCTAACAATGACATACCCAAAAACGAACATATACCAAGTAAGGACTTAGTATTACATGCAAAAATATCATGAGAAAGAAAACTTTGCCATGGCCTCTCTAGTTAGGAAGAGGAGACTTGGAATTGCCCATTACTATTGCCTCCTAAACTGCACCACTCTTTCCAATTCTGAATGTAAGAAAGATAACCTATTACAAACTCAAAAATAGAACATGAAATAAAGAATAAGCTCCCATAACTACAGTCAGCACCTCCTCTCTGCTCTGCGGTTAAGTCATGCTCTCCTTTACACTAAAGCTCACGTTTAAGTTCAGTAACTTTTATTAGCAATAAAACAATGCTCTAATCTATCTATAAAACTCAAGAAAGACACGTTAAAATAACTTATAAATATCAAAAAGCTAATAATCAACAAAAGTGATATTGTTAGTTACTATGACATGTAGTCATAGTAGAAGGCTTAACCTGAAAATCTACTTAATTAATTTTATATTACAAAAAACTAAAATTGTGCTACAAAAGTATATAAAAGTATCATCTATAATACTTATCACAGCCAAAAAAGTATAAAAGGAACCTCAAGGATCACCAGTTGGGTACTGATTAAATAAAGCATAGCCTATGATGCAATAGCACGTAGCCATTAAAAAGAAAGCTGTATATGAAGATTTTTAAAGGCCTACATCAAATCATTTGCACAGACTAATAAATAAATAAATAATAAATAAAATATGTTAGTAAGTACTCACACTCTAGTGACAGACTATATGATTCAACTTAAAGTTGGCATTTTTTTTTAAATCAGAGTAACTTGCACACGTCAGTTTAATCACTTTCAGCTACACTTGTCTCAGTTGTAAAACAAGGACTGTACTAATTAATAAGCTCTGTAACAGGCTCTAGAAAGTATCTTATATTTGGTAAGTTCCCACTGAGGTTAGCTGCTATAATTTTCACTAACAGGAAAAGATGCCCAAAACATGCTATTAAAAAAAGGAAGAAGGAAAGGGAGATACAAAGTAAAAATCACAAATCCAAATGTCTATCGGGCTCAATAGATATAAATAGGCTAACTGAGAAATAAAGGAAAGTAGAGAATGAGTATACGGCCTATCTCAAGGAGACAGTCAATCTACAAACTATATCATGTGAGGAAGAGATTTATGACTTTTATGTAAAAGGCATAATTTTTTGAGTTTTGGAAACTAGTACTTTCTTAAAAATACTATTGTATAAGTCTAATAAAACATGTAGGTGTTAATTATGGCCACTTGTTGATTGATATGTAAGCTTTCATGTATTATACTGAGTGCATGCAGTCAAATTGAAATGCATAAAGAATAGACAAAAACCAAAATTTAAAGTGGCAGCACTAGAAAGACTGTAGGAGTAAGGCAGTGATACTAAATTTTATACTTTATATGCTATTATTAAATATTTATAACAAAGATACTGTAATAGGTCATTTTAAACTAAGAGCATGACAAAAATTGAGGAGTTTTGCTACTTGCAAGTTGATTAATTCAAATGTAACTTGCTCAATGTGGGCATTAACTTGATGAATGCACAATTTTTAAAGTTTACATTAGAACAAAAATGAATGTTCAACACTACCTTTTAAGTACCACTGAAATGTTTCATATTTTTGTACTTAAAAATGGTGGGTTTTTTTATTCAAGTTATTTTTAAGATATTCAATTATTCTTACCTGAATAGATTCTAAAAAACATTTAAATCTACTTTTTTCTTAACGTTTAAAAGAAACCCAGAGAATAGGTAAGTTTTAAAGTTTAATTTCTACTAAAAACTCAAATTGAATTTATTTTCTATTAGCAAGCTTTTATGTTTTTCCTAACATTTCATTATCAGGCAAGACAAACTAGTCATGGTCCTGAAATAGTCAAGTACAAAGAAAATCCCTCATTATAGTGATATTTCTCTTCTGATTCTCTAAACTCAAAAGATAAAGTGTTTATATTTTTAGACCTTCACTACAAGTATTCATATATAATTCTTAACGAGGATTTTTAATACTTCCCAAGGGTAAATATATTAGGATCCAAGAGGGGAAGATCATGTATGTAAAAGTCATAACTGAAAAGTTAATACATTATAGATCCATTCTATTGAAATCTATAATAAAACATCTTCAAAATAGATTAAAAACACAATTGCTAAGAACAGTCACACCTGTGCTTGAACTGATAGTGCCACTAATATAGTCCTAACGAGTTACTTAACCTTTGTACTCTGTAGGCAGTTTGAAAGGAATAAGATAGTACCTTTCAAAAGCTGCATAGATTAAATAACATAGCCAAAGCACTTAATATAAACAGAACATGTAAGTATCTAATAAATGCCTTTTAAATTTTATTCATAAAAAATCATGTTCAGTTTATCTTAGCAGAAAAGGTACAGAAACTTAAACTTTTATATCAAAATTTGCTAAACGTGAAAAAAGATCAAGTTCTAGAGTTATACTTAGGTCATCCACAAAAAAGTGAAATACAGCAACACTGTGTTCCCTTGAATGGAACATAAATAAACCATGAATGTTCTCAAGTCAGTGTTGGAATATTAACTCCAAGGGCAAAAGGCATTTTTTTATTCACTACTGTATTAGTGACTTAGAGGAACTGGTGTTTTAGTAATTCATGAATACATCATTTCATTTGTTTCTCATACCAGTCCTACAAAGTAAGCATAATTACATACATTTAAACCCAAGGACACTAAAGTAAACAACAACAACAACAACAAAAACTGGCTCAAATGTCTTTTATAAGTGACAAAGGAGGCATAACTTTTGACGAATGTCCATGTTGTATTACTCATTAGAGAATGAACTTTCAAACTAAATTTTTTTTTAAAAATTCCATTTTTTACCTATAGTTTCAGATTTTCAAGGTTATCTTTAAAGAATTATTTTTTATTTATATGTACATATATTGTGTATGTTATGTGTGTGCGGGTGCCCACAGAGACTAGGAGGAGACAACACATCCCCAGAGCTGGGTAAAGGTGGTGGTGTACCACCTGATGTGGGTAATAGCAACCAAACTCGGGTCCTCTGCAAGAGCAGCAAGGACCCTTAACTTCTGAATCATCTCTTCAGCCCCCTCAAATTTTCAGCTTTTATGAAGACAGCAACTTCCATTGATCTTAAATAATCATGCAAAGTATGGTCATCAACTGAAGCACTGTCTGAAAATGTGATACAAAACACAGTATTATGTCATATCTTTATTCAAGGAATATGGAGCTTAACAACACCAACAACAACAACCCAAACTCAAGTGCATCTGTCTGAACTGTCGATCTAATAATAACAGGCAAGTGCTAGTTGATATAAATGTTGCAAGTGGCTGCTTTCTAAAGTAGTGTAGACATTTCACAACACCTTTTTTTTTATTTAATTACTCTATATGCAATTATTTCATTAGTAGGCAATAAAGCTCAAAAGAAGCAAGAATGCAAACACCTCCTTGAAGAGTTTTAAAACTTCATTTTAATAATAGTAACATGTATACACATGAAATTGCTAGAAAGCTACTCAAAAAACATCAAGAGAAAGAGAGAGAGAGAGAGAGACAGAGACAGAGAGACAGAGAGAAAAGTAATTAGATATACAGGCAAAGTATATTCTCTCTACTCTTAAAAGTTTGTACTGAAGAGGAACTGTGTTACCAGAATAATTCTGGAGAAGAAAACAAATTCACAGAGGTTAAATAACTTACCTGAATTCAAGGTTTATATATTAGTGAAAGTTTCTAATGCTGTCAAAACACATAATGACCAAGAAAATTTATAAAAGGAAGCATTTAACTGGGCTTATGCTTTTGAGCTGTTAGAGTCCATGATGGTGGAACAAAGGCATGACAGCTGGAACAGCGGAAAACTCACATCTTGTTCCATAAGCAGAGACCAAGAGCTACACTGGAAATGACCCAACCCTTGAAACCTCAGAGCCTGACCCAGGTAACATACCTCCTTTAGTGAGGTCATAAACCCTAATCCTTCTCAAACAGTTCTACCACTGGGGACCAAGTATTCAAACATAATGAGCCCTTTGGGCCATTCTCATTCAAAGTACCTCAGTATGATCCAGGTTTTCTGGCTCTTAAGTCTTTTCTATACCAGGAAGCCTCTCAAATGCATATAATTACAAGATACAGATATTTAAAAGACTGTTTCTCTATAGAAAAACAAGAAAAACATAATTTAAGAGTTTAATTTCTAGGAAAGACTTTATTAAAGAAATGATGTTTAAGCTGAGTCTAAAGCCAAGTGTAAGATTAAAACTACTATTAATCCCACAAAGTTTTCTCTTAGTCCTTTAGTTTGACATTTTGGATTAATCTTTCTTTCAGTTCATAATTACAGAAAATCTCAGACATTTTTAATTTTTCTTATTTTCTTGAAATTTTACAGATAATTTATTCCCCTCCCCATAATCTAATTATAAGAACAGGAAAAATTAAATTTAATATCCTATATTTCTCTTAAAGGCAAGTTTTGTCTTTGTCTCAACATTGTCTTGAGAGCCTCCATGAATTTACAGAATAAATCTTCCATTACAGTGGTGAGAAAAACTAAGAGGCAGAACTTATTGTATTCAAGGGTATAAAACTTAGCCAGACTAAGATTAAAATATGGGTCTTCCAACATTTTACAACGTCTTGCTCTTTAAATTTTTATCAAAGGGGGCTGGAGAGGTGGCTCAGAGGTTAAGAACACTGTCTGTTTTCCCAAAGGTCCTAAGTTCAATTTCCAGCAACCACATGGTGGCTCACAACCATCTATAAGGAGATTTGGTGCCCTCTTCTGGCATGCAGGCATACATGCAGGCAGCATACTGTATACTTAATAATAAATAAATCAAGCTCCTATCTTTAAAAAACTTTTTTTAAAATCAAAGTATCCTAAGAGCAGAAAATAATTTAAAAATCTCAGAATAGGAGGTAGAAAAGATAATTCAGCAGTTAAGAACACTTGCTGTTCTTTCAGAAGACCCTGCGTTCAGTACCCATATCAAATAGCTGACAACTGCCTATAACTTTAGCTCCCTGGGATTCAAAGCCCCCTTCTGCCCTCCCTGGGCAACTGAATATACATAATACCCATACAGACAAGCAAGTGCATGCACACACATACACACAAATAAAAATAAAAATACTATTTTTAAAAATAGACTGGGAATCAAGCCGGGTGGTGGTAGCACATGCCTTTAATCCCAGCACTCAGGAGGCAGAGGCAGGTGGATCGCTATGAGTTCGAGGCCAGCCTGGTCTACAAAGTGAGTCCAGGACAGCCAAAGCTACACAGAAAAAAAAAAAAAAAAAAAAAAAAAAAAAACACTGTCTCGAAAAACCAAAAAAAAAAAAAGTGTGTGTGTGTGTGTGTATGTGTGTCTATCTCCAAAATTCCAATAATAAATAGACTGGGAATCATATAATATGTTCTCTTTAAATTTCTTTAAAGTTTCTGATTTTATTTTAAAAGTATACATATATTCCACACTATATGCCTGATTTACTTATGCTTATTTTAATAGTATTTTAGTTTACAAATGCTCAAGTAAAATTGATAATGAAAAAATACTGTTTGTTCTCACAGCTTAGAGTCAGATTATCCCTGATACAATGCCATGTACCCCAAAAGTACAAATTATGGTAATACTTTTTTACATATCATTTTCTAACTCCTTTTTCAAACTAGCAGTTTTCTTAAGTACAATAGATTTAATCCTTTTCTTTGAGTACATATAAATACTGGTAAGCTACTGTGAAAGTTACTGGAGTTAAGTTAGGAAATTTTCAAAGAGTTCTCTTTAATCAATTAATCACAAATTAGCTTATTAATTCATTAAACAACCTGATGAGAATCTCTATTTCATAATATTAAAATTTACTTTTGGAGATCACTCAATTAAAATGTCTTTAATGAATATACATTTAACCAAATAAAAGTAGTCTTTTCTTCTTCCTTGGTAATTTCTTTTCAGCACAGATCCAAAGGAAGAAAACTTTGTGGACTGCAGTGCTTTCTTTTTCCAAGACTTTCTTTTTTTTTAACACCCCAAATTCCAAATATATTTCATTGTTCTTCAATCCTATTTACAGAAGCAAAGTATATATTTTACCTACTTAACTGACTTCCAAAAAAGTACCCTGTTCAACTTATTCAGCAATCTATCATCAGTTTAGGTAAAAATAGACTCTTATTCATCACTTCTTCCCCAGGAGCGTGCTGTTGGCTCTCTACTACGTACGCTCAAGTCAAGCAGCTCGTTTTTTGTTTTTTTTTTTTAAGTTATTTTCATTTTCTATACGTGAGTGTTTTCTCTGAATGGATGAACATGTACCACATGCATGTTTTGTGCTCAAGGAAGACAGAATTTCAGACAGTGTGAGCTTCCATTTGATTGCTGGGACTCCTACAAGAGCAGTCAAGGCTCTTAACCAATGAGCTCTCTCTCTAGCCCCATATGTGTTTTTAATATAGTTGAAACTTGCTATACACCAACTAACAAGTTATTAAGTCTTTGGCAAGTAATGGTAATGGTACTAGTATTAAGTTGCTTGGAAGTTAAATTGAAAGCTGAGACGAGGCTTAACTGGTAAGTGCTCGCCTAGTATACATGAAACAATGTGTTAAATCCTAGTACTGCATGAAGTCTGGCCTAGCAGCACATGCCTATAATGCCATCACAGGGACGGGAAGCAGGAGGGCCAGGAGGTCACACTTATCCTTGGGTAGGTAGTGCAAGGCCAATAGTTTTCCTACCTTGAGTAAATCACTAGTTTTCTCTAATATATTGCTTACATCTGTGAATTCATAAAACAACAGAGTTGAGAAGTAGTAGGCTTCTTTTTAACTCTATTTCACAGAAGGTAAAATTGTCAGAATATACAATTCCTTGGATAGAATTCAGGTTTTATTTTCAATAGTGACTTGTCTACTTAATGACATTATTCTTCTTTTTAATCTAATATCTAACTTAAATTAATAGAGGCAAATACATCTTCAAAAATACTCTACCAGCCAATTTTGTCATATCATATTCTATAAAAGTCTGCAGTTTTACTATTTGCATTGCAACTAGTTTTATGTACAGGAAAGTATTCTTATTTTTACTAATTATCAGAAGAAATACAAATAAAACTGACTATATATTCTAATTGATTTATACTTCAAACAAAATCAAACATATCTATAGGTAATCATCTGGGCAGGCTTTTAAATAAATGTATTTATTTATTGACTTAAGCTGTCCAGATCTTTTTGTAATGCAAATCCCTGGGCAAAATATACTTTTGTATTTTAAAAGTTATACAAACACATGGGCTGAAAGTGAAAGAAAAATATATTTAATAAGGATAAAACAAAAAGCAAGCAAAAGTATCTCTTCTTATTTAAGACAAAATAGATTTTAGAATTAAAACATTAAAAGTTAAGCTATTATTATGATAATAGACATAGAATTACAAAGTGATAAAGTAATTACAAATATATTTAGCTAATGATAAACTATCAAATTGTGTAAAATTGGATAAAATTTATTTATTTATTTAATTCAGATTACATCTCAATTGTTATCCCATCCCTTGTATCCTCCCATTTTCCCCTCCTCCCTCATTCACCCTATTCCCCTTCCCTGGGCCTGTGAAAGAAGGGGACCTCCTCCCCCACCATATGGTCACAGCTTGTCAAGTCTCATCTTGGTAGCCTTCCTATCCTTTCTCTGAGTGCCACCAGGCCTAGGCACCAAGGGGAAGGAGTCAAATATGGGGCACCAGAGTTCATGTCTGGGTCAGTCCCCACTCTCCACATGACATTATTTTTAAGATAAAGATGCATTTATATCATTAACAGTCAAAGGACTTTCAGAAAATAATACAGCTGAGAGTGCAGCTCAGTGATAGTGCCTGCCGAAAACCCAAAAGCCCCTAGTTCAATCTCCACAACTATGAGTGGGGGAGGATAATGTACGGCTTTGAACAATAAAATAAATGTTTAGACCAGTCCAGAATTGAAGAGTAGCATCTCCTCAGCTGATATTCTGAACAACTATTTCTGAATGACTGAAACACTAAATGTTCATGTAACTGTAATATCTTTATGTTCTAGCTTTTTAAAATAGTTCCTACTGTTACTCATGTTCAAATATCTCTTAATATAATTATTTAGAGAAAAAAAAAAAAGAAAACAAAATGGTGGCACACACCTTTAATTCCAGCACTCAGAGAGGCAGAAGCAGGAGGATCGCTGTGAGTTCAAAGCCAACCTGGTCTACAAAATAAGTCTACGACCACCAATGCTACACAAAGAAACCCTGTCTTGAAAAACCAAAAAAAATAGAAAATAAAAACACCTTATCCTAGTTAAGTGTGGTAGCACACATCTATAATCATTGCATTACAGTACAGAGGCAAGAGATCTGAAGTTCAAGACCAACCTAGGTCATATTGCGAGGTTCCATCATAAAAAAAATTAAATTAAATTAAATTTAAAAAAAGGTTCATCTTTTCCTAACATACACTACTCTTAGTGAAAATGTAGGCAATGAATTATCTTTTTGTGAGTACCCTGGTACCAAACATTATCAGTGTTGCCTACTGAGATACTGAATCCACACAGGAGCATGATCTCCACCACTCTCCACTGTTGCATGCACTCATTATTTCCCTGGCAATACTGCTATAAAGGTTTTAAAGTAATAGAAATACTAGTGGGGCATGGTGGGGCACAGCTATAGCCACAGTGCTTGGGAGCAAGAGCCAGGCAGATTTCTGAGTTTGAGGCTAGCCTGCTCTACAAAGCGAGTCCAAGAGCCAGATGGATCTCTGAATTTAAGGCTAGCCTGCTCTACAAAGCGAGTCCAGGGCAACCAGGGCTCTGACACAAAAAGAAGGCCTGTCCTGGTGGGCAGGAGGGGTGAGTAACAGAAGTATTTTACTGCGTGGATCATAGCTTCTTTCAAAATAGGAAAAAGGAAGTGAAATATGACACATACAAAATATACCGTCTGCTGTGTAATTGATGGACTGAACCCAAGTACAAATACTACTAAAGCTGATAAAAAGGCTCTATATCCACCCCATGTCTGTTCTCTAGTTTTGTGGTAGCAGATATTTGTTTACTAGTCTTACATTAATCATTATTAAATTACCACTAGTCTCTGCTATAAATAGTAACATAATTAGAGAACATCAGAAAAAGAAACATTACTAAAATACTAGACTTAAGTCACAGAAAACTATATAATTTTCCTTTCCTACAAATCTACACCAGATAATAACAAGTAAAATACTAATTCTTAGAGGTTTATAATCCTCAACATAAAATGTTCCAGTGTAGGGCTGGAAAGGACTTAGGTGGGTAAAGTCGCTTCTGCCATGCCTGTCAACCTGAGTTTGATCCAAGACTCACATGGTAGAAGGACAGACTGACTTTTGAAAGTTACTCTCTGACCTCCACACATGCTTCATTACATTACACACACACACACACACACACACACACACACACAAACACGCACACACACACACACACACATTTAAAGATGTACAACCTAGTTTCATGTATATTCATTTTTATTTTCCTGATTAATAAACAGTATAATTTACCACAATTCAAGACAGTCAAGCAAAAAAGAAATACCACTCTAAATATTTCCCTTCCTTTTAAAATTCCAAGGAAGTTAATTCATATGATAGCTTCACTGGCTGTACTATATTTGTTAAATTCGTAACTGAACTGAAGATGAGAAAAACATCTAGGGAACAGAGTTTTTTCATCAATCAAATACCATCTTTCAACAGGCAACAACAATGTCACAAAGAAGTCAATTAAGAACTTTAGAAGTGACAATATAGAATTATTTAGTCACACTATAAAATGTTTATAAGGGTAGACCACATTATAAAAAGATTTAGATAAAAAAAAAAAACACTTAAAAATTACTATTGTGAAATACGCGAGGAGACTTTTTTGGTTCCACTCCAGCCTTGAACCTGAGATCCTTCTTTTGCCTGAGTCTGACAAGTGCTGAGGCTATGGACACAGGCCATCATGTCCTGCCTGAGTCTGACCAGTGCTGAGGCTAAGGACACAGGCCATCATGTCCTGCCTGAGTCTGACCAGTGCTGAGGCTATGGACACATGCCATCATGTCCTGCCTGAGTCTGACCAGTGCTGAGGCTAAGGACACAGGCCATCATGTCCTGCCTGAGTCTGACCAGTGCGGAGGCTAAGGACACAGGCCATCATGTCCTGCCTGAGTCTGACCAGTGCTGAGGCTATGAACACAGGCCATCATGTCCTGTCTGAGTCTGACCAGTGCTGAGGCTATGGACACACGCCATCATGTCCTGCCTGAGTCTGACCAGTGCTGAGGCTAAGGACACAGGCCAT
>OU015742.1:171369070-171387705 GCA_907169655.1 Acomys percivali | reverse complement strand
CCTGAGTCTGACCAGTGCTGAGGCTAAGGACACAGGCCATCGTGTCCAGCACCAGGGCACTCTCATAAATCATTCCTTCAGCTTTTAAAAAAGCCACAAGCTGCGAGGGCCACGGCACACGCCCAGCACTGAGGAGGCAGAGTTTGGTGGGTCTCTGAGTTCAAGGCCAGCCAGGGCTACACAGAGAAACTCTGTCTTGAAAAAACAAGAGGGAGGAGGGAGGGAGGGAGGGAAAGAGGAAAGAAAGAAACACAGAAAGAAAACAAAAAAGAAAGCCACAAACTAGCTGGATGTGATAGCACTTCGGGTAAAGTTCAAGGCAGCAGGATAAAAAGTTTAATGCTAGCTTTAAAAAAAAAAAGGCGGCAGAAATTATAACTTGAAAGAATCACAGTTTCAAATGTGGCCTTTAAATCTACTCTAAAATTCAGGAAAGACCCATTTATAGTAAAATTGTTCTAAAATCCACAAACTTGATCGACATAGCTTCACTTTCAGAGGATTGTTTTTCCCCACTGTTCACACTCACATAAAATGTCAATCCATAGAATTAAGCTGTTTGTAATAAAAGCAACTATTAACAGAATGGTAGCTTGTGTTATTTCTACTGGTTTTTCTCCATGCTTTTAGGTTCTTTCATAGTAAGCAATCCTGTACTTACATCAGTAATTCCTCAAGAAAAATCCCTCGAGTCACTTCTGATTTCAAATATCCATTTTATCATCAAACTCTATTGTCCTGTAACCATTTTATCTAAATCCACAGCTTCATTTTTCAGCTGTACCTGTATAGTGGGCATCATACTTTTCCTCCCAGACTACTGTACTTCATTCTCACGAGACAGCACCTTCTAAATTGTCTTTAACTCTGTTGCCAGCTTTATCTTCTCTCCTTGACATTATGCCACCCACCTCTTCCCCCTGGACTTTTCAAGACCTGTGTGCTTCATTCTTATGCTGCTCAGGAGCCTCATCTTCAGCCACATATTTATTTATAAGGTTGCTGCCACTGACTTTCAATTCCCCTTTAAACTGCCCATTTCTTCTTGACCCTATTAAATGTACTAAAATTTTCACTCAGGTAATCACATTTTCTGCTATTCAATTTAAACACAGATTCCCTTTAGCATCTATGCCCCAAATTCATAGGCAATATATTCAGACAACTTTTATGCAGGAATGGTGCATCTTTTCAACTGTTCACTTATCAGTATTATCCCTCAGAGCATAGGCAAGGGCTGTTATCTTTCAAAGCACCTCGGCGAAACAATTATGTGCTGTCACTTGACCAAATTAAGATAATTAATTCAAAGACAAACTCTACAGCTTAACTTTTAAACATCTAGGGCCTTCCAATCTCTACATACAGCTGACATACTTTGGTTTCTATAAAATTTTACATTCACTCACCTGTTATTTTTTTTAAACATGGCCAAAATTAAAAGTTAACGGTTGATAAAAGGTATGTACATTTACATTACACTGCCAGATTCTTTTAAAACCAACAAGAGCAACTCTAAGAATTGTAAGCTACAACTGTTTTCATAGAAGGAAACAGTTGCAGCAGGAAAAGATGCACCTCATCTGCATATTCTGATGGAAGGGGGTGTCCTTCCCTGCAACTGACTTGGATTATTTTCTTCACTCCAGGTGCTTCGAATCAGAAAAAAAATTCATTAAACTACTCTTAACATCTGCAAATACATATCGTGGAAAGGAAATCCAGTTAACTGAAAAGGGCGAACCGGAGCAAGGGGTATCATCCTCTTTTCATAAAAGTCAGCAGCTAAATTAAGCATTGTAGTCGGTATCTACTGGCAAAATCAAAGATTTGTTTCCACCTTATAATAAAAGCAAGTTTCATTCAATTTAGTTCCTTCCCGGGCATCATCTCAACCTGTCAGAATTCGACAAGAAGGGGAAAAAAATTAAAACGAAGTAGGAAAGACACTAGGATTCCCATCTACATAGCTTTTTTTTTTCCGAAATCTCATCACTAAGTCTTGGATTTCCTTTACTCCACATTTGGAGCCTCAGACTCCAAATATAATTCCTTAACCCCCGCTTCTCCATTCATTTACAGTCGAACCATGCCAACTCCAGAACCACAGCCGAACCCCCTACAAATAGGCTTTGCTATTCATCTTGGAAGTCGTGCTCTGCAGCAACTGCCCATCTCCAAACTCAGGGATATCACCCAAATACAACGCAACGGAATCAGACATGCAGAGCACACTCGACTTCCGCGAGGGAGGGAAACGCGACCCGGGAAAAGTGCGCTCCTCGCCAGCCTCAGGACCATCTACCCGGGCTTGAGGATGGGGGGTTCCCAAAAGGGAGGGGGGAGAAAGGAATCAGACAGGGGGAATCCTTCCAGCTCAAGAAAAAAAAGGGGGGCTGGATTTCCCGGCTACGGGAAGCAGCCGGTCCTCTCTAAGGAGAAGAGGCAGACAGAGAGGGAGGGCCCACTGCTAGGAAAGGCAGAAGAAAGGCACTTTCCGGGGTCCCGACTAGAGCCTATCACCTGGCTCCCGGGGGAGGTGAGGAGTGTCCCATCGGCTGCTGAAGGGGGGGGGGGACACCTGGCCCGCGAAAGGGGACAGCAGAGGAGGAGCAGAGTTTCGCCTGCCGAACCCCTAGTCGTGTCAGGCAGGTGCCGTGGGGCCGCCGGGTGGGTGGGGGGGGAGGGGAGCAAAGGGGGTGGAGATGGGATTCCCCCCTCTCGGAAGAGCTTTTAGTGGAGGAGGCGCCCGGCCAACCCCGAGCGGCATGCTTCAGACTGCGGAGCCGGGATCCCGCCGCCCGCACCGGCAGCGCGGAGCCCCGCAGCGCCCGCCGCACCGGCCCCTCGGTCCCCGGGGGCCAGAGACTTTGGCTGCGAGGGCGCTGGGGCCCGACACCCCATGGAACCTGCCCCAGCTCTCTCCGGGGGGGGACACACGGGAACACCCGGACCCCCCCCCCCAGCAGGCCCCCCGCGGTTGTAAAAACCCCCCCCCCCCGGTCCCCCTCCTCAGCCTGCCCTCTTCCCGAGGCCGCAGAGGAGGACCACCACGGGCGAGAAACCTCAGGCAAGTCGAGGACAGTGTGGCTGCTGCGGACCCCCGGACCTCCTCTCCCCCCACTCAACCCCCAACCCCCCCCACCCCTCCAGTTACCTGTGAGGACTCCGACACGGATTTGATGGTCGTGGTTTGTGAGGATCATTCCCTCGGTCGCCATGTTTCCCAGCGCAGTCACCGCACTGACAGGAGCCGGGAGAAGCCGGAGTCCGGAGCGCGCCGGCCGGGAGCGCGCTTGCCTGGGAGAGCGCGAGAGCGAGGGCGCCCGGGGAGCGCGAGGCGAGCGGGAAGGAGGGAGGGAAAGGAGGGAGGGAGGGAGCGGGGTGGGGGAGGGCCGAGCGCCCGGTGGCCTGCGTGGGGAGGAGAGGCCGCGCCACGAGTGCGCGGGTCCGCGGAGGGGGCGGAGTCGGGCCGCGCGACCCCGGGTCCGGCCGGGAAGAAGCGAGCCCCGGGGTGGGTGGGAGACGCGGCGGCCTAGCTGCGAGCGAGCGAGCGCGGAGGCGGCGGGGCAAGGCCGGCGAGACCCTGAGGCTCTGCGGAGTGAGACCCAAGACGCCTGGATGGCGAGGGGGGGGGGGGGGGGGGGAAAAAAAAAAGGGGGGGGGGAGCACACGCTCTGGAGGCTGCGGGGGCGGACTCGGGGACAGGGGCGGAGCTACACCCCGAGGCGTGCAACTCGTGGAGAGTGAGGGGAGGAGTGTGAGCTCCGCCGCCGCTGCCGCTGCCGCCGCCGCCGCTCAGCGCCGGGAGCGGGAAGGAGCCGGCCCAGCCTGAGTGGGACGGAGGAACGCTCCGGGGCGCGCGAGTAGCGCGGGATTGGTTGGGCGGACGCGGTGCGGGAGCGCGCGAGGCACGAACGCAGCCTCCTCTCCTCGGCGGGCCCCAGACAGAAGCAATCCCCCGCCGAGCCTGCAGCCACGTCCCTTCCTCGCCGGCTCTGCCCTCGGTGGCGGAGCCAACTCCGGACCAGGTGCGGCCGCGAGTGAGGTGGGCTCCTCTCCGCGGAAGGCGCTCGAGAACCTAGAGGTGGCTTAGGGAGCCGCTCCGGTGGCAGGACGGTGGCCAGTGTGGCCGGAATCCCTTCTTGGGCAGAGACAGGTCGCCCCTGTGCCGCCTCTGCTGTGACCCGCGCGGTCTGCACTTCTCCAGACTGGATTTCGGTCTCACTTCGCTTTAGCCCCTCTGAGACGCAACGCAGCCTTCCAGACCTTGCAGATGCAGCTTAGGCGTCTGCGGCAGAGCTTGTGGAGTGGAGATAGCAAGCTTCTCTCTCTCTCTCTCTGCTGTCCCCTGGTTGTGGCCCTAAGCTTCCTAAGCCAGGACCTGTGCCTTTGAGTGAAACGCATCCATCTACTTAGAATAAGGACATTTGTCACACACATTGAACCCCAGTCAGTTGCCATGGCATTTAAGTTTCATTTCAGTATTTCTGTAATACGAAATTACCGTGAAAATGTGCTCATTTGGTTCCGAGTCCTTTTCATAAAGTGTTATTAATCACCTCTAACTATTTTGTGTGATTGCTAAATACCATTTTCTGGCTCTGTAATTTTTTTTAAGTGTGTTTAAGTATGTGTTTTCTCATTTGCTCACCATAGTAAAACTTAAAAGCATAAAAAACAAAGTATCAAAAAATGTTTAATAATCCGCACTTAGACCAAAATGCCAGAGTTGGTTTGATGGTTATATGGGATTTGTATTATTCCAGATGGAACATATTATTACTCATCGAATTCACTGAAGATTCACATGTGTCTTTAAATAATAGAGAGTACAAAAGAAATGATGGATGGAATTGAGGAAGGCTAAATTAGTGAATTTTTGAAAATATATATAACTAGTATTTTTAGCAGTGTATTAAATTTTTTAAGCGAGATTGGGAACTCAACTCTCATAATTACTACCAAAAATTCTGGTGCCAAAAGAAGTTCTAACTGGTTTCAAAAGAGGGAGATAGATGAGAAAGTGTGCCCAAATGAATAATTTAATCTCAATCTATAGATGAGAAAGTATGCCCAAATGAATCATTTAATCTCAATCTAAAGATGAGATAAAATAAGTTATTACACCATAAGCGTTCAAGCCTATTCTATTCTCTGTGCAAATTCTATATGATTCAAAACCATTCTTAGTATTAGCTAAACCTTCCCACTAACGGATCCCTTTAAACTTTAAAGAAGTTAATAGATCAAATGGGCTTAGAATATTTTATAATTGTTCATGTAAAAGTAACTAGCACTTTCACAAATCAATGAGAACAAAAACTATCTACATACATAAAAGTATTACTGAGTAACATCTTCTCTTCTGTACTATGCTTTCAACTGAGGCCTCACACGCATTAAGCAAGCACTCTACCACTGGAGTACATCGCTAATATAATTCATTAAAATGTAGCCGTGTAGGATGAATACAAAGTGCGTCCTCTGATTACATGGATTATTATGTTTTACTTAATATTAGGACCAAAATTACAGAGGAAAATAATGAAATTAGACAATTGTAGTAGATGCTTGTCTTCCAGTTATTTTGTTCAACATGTATATTTCATTCCCAAATTCCATAAGCTTTAACATTTAAATTTATACTTTCCTGCCCCCAGTTCCTACAATTTTACCTTCTGTGCCTTTAGCTCTCCACATATCTATGGTCCAACAGTATTAAATAGAAAATTCTTTAGGTTAGAGAGCATATATAATATTTCATTGTATCCATGTACAATATTTTGAAGGATATAGAAATTTAAAGAACGTTCCTCAAGGTAAATCAATCAAAGGTTTTTAAATGCACACCATTCTTAGTGTAATGCAATCACATGTAATTCCATTTGGTCTTGCCTGTGCTGTGAATCACCCCCTGTCCAACCCACCTAAGCAGCCCATGCCTTAGTCACTAAACATTCATCTTGGTCCCAGGATGCTAGTAATTCAGATATGCCAAAGAGAAGCTGTCAAGTGTGTTCAATGGTGGTAACTAAGGTGTACAGCAAAAAACTAGTGAGAGGACTGTATAGGATTTTCTAGTATACATTGGGAGTCTCGGAATGATAAGTGGAGTTGCCATATTACAGTATATAGACTTTGAGTACTATTACAGTATACAAGCATCTCAAAAGTCACTCTGAAAACTAATACCAAGGAAATTGTTCTGGTTAGTAAAACGACACTAGCAGTTCCACACATTGCCAGTTTGTCTTAGGAAACTCATAGGACTAGGAGAAAGTTGAGTTTGTAAGGGATTGGAGTTGGCCAGGAGTTTATTGTGATTATACAGATCTAATAATTAAAAAGTTTACTATCTAAAAGATCATAAAAGGCAAACACAAAGAGCCTCAGTATGAAGGTGAAAAATTGTGTTCATCAGTAGAAATCATTTTGAGGTTTTCTTTTCTTGTAGTGGTGTTTATACTTCTGCTTTTCCTTTGCTTTGTCAAAATTTCAATATAAAAAAGGTAAAAATCTTACCACGCTTTGATAGGGTTAGAGAATACTCAGCCCTAGACACCGTAAAAAAAAATAAATAAATAAAAAATAAAAAATAAAAAAAAACTTTTGAGAATGGATTATACTTCTAAGGCTTAGTTTGCTGTTTTTCCTGACTGGATAATCCCTGAAACTAAAACTGACTCTGTTAAAAAAAGGTTCCCAAGCACCTTTTCAAATATATTTAATACCACTGGATTGTATACTTTCCCATGGGTAAGATGATAGAAATCATATATAATTTACTACAATAAAAATGTTAGATACAGAGTGAAACTTCGATGTTAGCCAATATTTTCCTCAAAGAAAGCTAAGATGAACTTCGGATTGACTGAATTTGGCATTACATCACTACCCTAGGACTAGCATAACTAAGTACCATAAACTGGTGTGAAACTACAAATCTATATCTCACACTTCTGAGGCTAGAAATCCGCAATCAAATTGGCAGTAGAATTACACATCCTCTGAAATCTCTAGGGAAGAACATTTCTTTGCCTTTTAGATACTCACCCAGGAGACTGAGATCAACTAAATACACCTTTACCAAATGGGCTGAGGTTGAAAGAGAATAGGCCTGTTCTCTTAGGTGACATTAATTCCTTGATAACTTTGCAGTTCGGTGGGCTTATTCCAAACCACCCACTTCTCTCATTGAAGAAACAAACTAACAAACAAAAGCAACTTATACAAGTGTTTATTTGGGCTCATTTGATGGTAGTAGACCATCCTGGTAAAGAAGTAATAGTGTCAGGAGCTTGCAACAGCAGGTTGCATTGCATCTTCAGTCAGGAAACAGGGTGATAAGTGGTGGTACTCAGTTAGCTATCTGCTTTTTCAGTCTAGGACTCCAACCCAGGATGATACTACCAAGTTACAATGGGTCTCCCCTCCTCAGTTATCCTAATACAGAGAATTCCTCAGAGACCTGCCTTGGGCCTTGGTTTTCAAGATGATTCTAAATCTCATCAACTTGACAATCAAGATTGATCATCACATCCCCCAGGTTTCTCTACTCATTCTTTCCTGAGGGTACCAATACATACCACCTACATACTCTCTCATTGATAGTTAAAAGGTAGAGAAGTTCTCAGGTCTGTACTGAAAATTTACAACTGTAGAAAGTCCTGACTTTAAGAATGCTAGGAACAAAAAGAAAAGTTTCTGATTCGTAAAGAAAGTATCATTTTTTTTTCTTAATGTAAAAAAATATACATAGAGAGAGAGAATTGTGTACTTTTAAAAAAGGAAGTACTGCTGGATAAGGGAAGTAAGAGCCTTATTAAATAAAAAACTAATATTATTTGATGTTGATTTTTTTTTTGAAACTGACACAGTTGGATATAGTCTGCTTGATAATATATAATTGTGTAATAATCAAAGTGAGAGAAATTACCATATCTGTCACTTCAAACATTTATTATTTCTTTGTGCTAAGAACATTCTAAATCTACTTTCCAAGTATTTTCAAATATACAGTATTGTTAGGTAGAGTAACTATTATGTATGATTGAATGACAAACCTTTTTTTCCTTTTATCCAATTATAACATACCATCTGTTTATTCATCTCTTCCATATCCCTTTCTCCAGTCTGTGGTAATCGTTGTTCTGACTTACATGAGAACACTTTTAGATTCCTCTTATGTCTTTCTGTGTCTAACATTTCATTTTACATAGTACCTTCCACGTTCATCATGTTAACTCATGTGCAGGCTTTTTTTATCACTAAATATTTTATTGCACATGCATTTCACGTCTTTATCCATTCATCTGTTGTTGGACACCTAGCTTGACTCTCTGTCTTGGCTACTGTGACTAGTTATGATTTCTCATAGATACGCTAATTTCATAGCCTCTTTTTTAATCTTCCTGGTTCTGTTGGTTTGGGTTTTTTTTAAATATTTATTCTCTGCCCTTGTCTGCTCCCCAGTGTGTGCATATCTATCTGCTGGGAGGGCAACTTGCAGGAATTGTCTTCTTCCACCAACTCAAGTCATCAGCCTTGGTAGCAAGCTCTCGAACCTGCTGAGCTGTCCAGCAGCTCTCCTCTTCCTGTTTTGCGGAACCCCATACTATTTCCAGTAGTGAATCCACTAGTGTACATTCCTCCTGATACTGAGTTCCTGTCATAGGTCCTCCAGCATTTACTATCATTTGTCTTTCTGATAACTGCTAGTCTATTTAGGTGAGATATATTTTAATGTGGTTTTAATTTTCATTTCTCTGCCTTATTATATATCTGTTGCTCATTTTCTTTTTCTTCTCTTGCACATTTTCATATCTTGAATATCTGATTAACTCTTGCCATGTTTCTTACTGGATTACTTAGTTGTTGAGTTTCTTATGTGGTCTGGATATTTACTCTCTTGTCAGATACAGTCTTTACATATCTTTGCTGCGCTATAGTTTTTTCTTCTCTCTGCTGATTCCTTTGTTTCCCTTTTTAGTTTGATGCTATCCTATCTGTCTTTTTAAATTTTTGTCTTATTGCCTGTGCTTTTAGGCATTATCCAAAAGTCCTTGCCTAATAATCGCTTGCAAAATGTTTCCTCTATACTTTCTACTATGTAGTATTAAATAGGTCAGGCCTTACATTTTTCTAATGATTTTTTTTTTAATGCATAGAGTTTCATTTGTCTGCATCATTTTTTAATTGTGTTGTGTGTGTGTGTGTGTGTTTGCATGTGCATGCATGTCACAATATGTGTGTGTGGAGATCAGAGGGCAATGTCAGGAATTTAATTTTATTCTCCTTTCACTGTATGGGTCCCTAAGGAACAAATTCAGGTCCTTAGGTTTGGCAGCAGACACTTCTACCCAGTGAGCCATCACTAGCCCCCCAGTATCAATTACTGAAGATACTGCTCTCTCCTCCAGCATATGCCCTCAACAATGTTGTCAAAACTGAGGTGGCTGTAGTCTTACTACAGTTTGATAGTCTGTGTTTGGTTGATGTGCATGGGAGGCCTGCCCTTTTCTGAAGAGAAATGGAGGCGTGGTGGATGGGGAAGTGGGACAGACTGAGAGGGGAGGAGGGAAGGGAAACTGCAGGAGGAGAAATGTGAGGTGAGTGTAGACTATAAATTTACTTCTAGGCTCTGTTCTGTTCTGCTAGTCTATGTGGCTATTTTTATGTCAGTATCATGCTGTTTTGGTTACTATAGGTTTGAGTATTTTGAAGTCATATAATGTGATACCTTCAGCCTTATTCTTTTTGGGTTTTGGTGATTTGGGATTTTAGCTTTTTGTTTTTTCAATTAATGTGAAAAATAAATGTCATTGATACTTTTATAGCAGTTGCATTTAATCCTTAGATCTCTTTGGATAGTAGGGATATTTTTAAAATATTCTAATTTTTCCAACCAAGTCATTATTTTATATTTGTCAGTATAAAATCTTTATCTTTTTTTGTTACATTTGCTGAGTATTTTTGTAGCTATTTGTAAATGCTAGTTTTCTTTTTGACATTTAAAATTTTTAATTTTGTTTATATGTATGCAGAGCCTGTTTGTCCATATGTGTACCACATTTACAGTGCCCCCACATGCCGGAAGATCCCCCTGAAACTGGAATTACAAGTCATTGTGAATTGTCTGATACAGCTGCTAGAAACCAAACCTGGGTCCTCTACAAAAGCTTCAAGTACTCTTAACCACAGAGCCATCTCTCCAGCCCCAGGATTGTTTTCTTAATTTGCTTTTCAGATAGTTCATTTTTAGTATCTAGAAACACTACATTGTGTGATTTCAAATGGATAAAAATAATGAAAATTGTATATATTTTACTATAATGAAAATTTTGGGGATAGCTGCCATACATGTGCATTTTATATATGTGTTATATGAAACAGCTCTCATGCATATACATATGTATGTATGTATATGTCAGAGATAAAGTTTTTGCCTAGCATAAGCAAATATCTTGCTTGGGGAACCAACACTGGGAAAGTAAATGCAGTTTTTAAAAATAATAAAGAAACTATTGATTTTTGTATATTGATTTGTATGCTGCAACTTTACTAAATTAGTGATAACAGATTTGGGAGGCTGTGTCTTGCGAGTTTCCTGTAAGATCATACCATTTGCTAACGGGGAAAGTTGGACTGACTTCTTTCCAGTTTGAGTATTCTTGTGCTCTTTCTCTTCACTAATTGTTCCAGCTAGACCTTTCAGTATTAAGGTGAATAGATATAATGGAAAGAGCATCCATAGCTTAGCCAGAGCTTTTAAAACTTCATACTTTGTTCTTCATTTAGTGTGATTTTACCTGTGGATTTATCATACTTTGACTTCTGGAGATTTTTTTAAAGAATTTTTATATGAAGGGATGAAGAGCTTTCTGCCTCTAGTTTTTGTCTTGTGTTGCTATAATATATCCTATTGTCTTAAAAAGATTAAACCATCTTTGCATCCCTAAGGTGAGTATCTCTTGGTTATAATGATTATTTTTAATTTGCTACTGATGAAAAATTTTGCAAATATTTTCATTCAGGATATTGACCTGTACTGTTTTTGTCTTGATATTGCTATGCCTTTTTTGGGATTTGGTATCAAGGGAATGCTGGTCACATAGATTCATTTCACTGATTTTCAGTTTTCTTGAGTAGTTTGAGAAGTTCTCATTATTTTTAAATCACTGTAGAATTCATCCATGAAGCTATCAGGTCCTAAAGACTACTTTTTTCCCCAGATATTTTATTGATCAAACTTTACTTTTCTGGTTCAGATTTTCCTTTTTCTCAGTAGCTACTTTTGGGATATTGTACATATATAGAAATCTATTCACTTATTCAAATTAACCGATCTCTTGGCACATAACTGCTCTTTTGTGGCACTGGTTCTCATGTCTACCTTTATATCTGATTTTGACTCTTATTTTTTCACCTAGTCTAAAAATTTTCTTACTTTTCATCTTTTCAAACAAAAGCTCTTTGCTTGATTATTATATTCTATACTTTAAGTCTTATTTCTGCTGTATTTTGTGGGTTTTTTACTGATTTTGAGCTATTTTCTAGTTCCCTCAGTTCAATACTTACTTGCATAGTTGTGATCTTTTTTCTCTTCAGATACATTTATTGGTATAAACTTCCTCTAATGTTTTTGTTACGTACCATAGGTTCAGAGATACATGTGTGTGTGTGTGTGTGCGTGTGTGCGTGTGTGTATGTGTGTGTGTGTGTGTGTGTGTGTGTGTATTTCCATTCATTCCCAAGTGTTTTTAACTTCTCTTAATTTTTTTTCTTGACTCACTGGTTGTTTAGTAATGCATTGTATAATTTCCGTGTATTTGTAGTTTCTGAAGTTTCTCCTGTTGTTTCCTATATGCCACTGTAATCAGAAAAGATACTTGAAACAATTCTGGTATCTAAAATATGTTAAGGGCTTTTTGTAGACTAACAGATCTAATCATAAGATTTACACTGAGAAAAAAAAATGTGTGCACCAAAGCTGTAGGGTGGAATGTTTTATACATCGCTTAGGTCAATTTGGTTTAAAGTGTAGTGTAAAGCCAAAGTTTGTTTATTTTCTGTTTGAATGATCCTCTCTTTACTGTGAGTTGAAATCTGATTACTGGATTTCTGTGTTTCTAGATATAATAATAATTGCTTTGTATATTGGTGTGTTTCAGGTTTTGTTGCGCATATGCCTTTCATTGAATTGATTATTATACAATCATTTTTATAATATTTTACTAAAAGCCTCTTGTATCTGATTTAAATACACTATTCATGCTGGATTTTCATTTGCATGCAGTTTTTTCTTTACTTTGTGTGTCTTTATAGGTAAAGTGAGTTTCTTGTAGGCAACATATTATTGGATCCTTTGTTTTTATCCATTCACTCAGCCATTTTATAGATTTAAATTTTTAATTTAATATTTGTGTGTGTGTGTGCATGAGTGCACGCACACAGGAATTAGGGGGAGTATATGTGCCACAGCATGTGTGTGGAAGTCAGAGGACAACTTTTGAGAGTCCTTTTCCCATGGGATCAAACTCAGTCCCCAGTCAGGCATAGCAGGAGCTTTTACCCTTTGAGCCATCTCACTGGACCTCCTTAATTGGAGAGTTTATTTGATTTATATTCAAAATTGTCATTGACACATAAATACTTTCCAATGTTATAATGTATTATAATTGTTCTTTGTTCCTTTTATTATTTGCTGCCATTGTTTGTTAGTTTTCCATAATACTAAGCTTTGATTTTTCTCTCTTAATCTCATATATTTTGTAATTTTTTTCCTTTATGGCTACTCTACCAGTTCAGCCTTTTGATAAGATGTCATCTAAGAAGTATATTGGGCTGCATTCATATTTATCTGAAGATGCATATCCCTAGGGGTTGGACACCCACACCTAAAACTCATATTGAAAGTTGAATGATTGCTAATTGTATTTGGTTCCATCCTAGGACTCTGGGCTGTCAAGCCTCAGGTCCATGGCCCGCCAGGCAGTGTCAGGCATGCGCGCCTTCTCATGGCATGGGTCTCAAGTTGGACCAGTCATTGGTGGACCACTCCCACAAGTTCTGGGACATCTTTACCCCAGCGTATCTTACAGGCAGGACAGACTGTAGGCAGAAGGTTTTGTGGCTCAAATGGTGTCCCAAACCTACTGGATTCCTCTCCTAGTTACAGAGGAAAGAGCACTTATTCTTGCAGATGACCTGGGTTCAATTCCCATCACCCACATAGCTCCTCAAAACTCTGCGTAACTCCAGTTTCAGGAGACCCAGTGCTTTTTTCTGACTTCCACAGGCATTCAGTTGACCTCCAAACACATACATGGAACACAGACATTATATGTGCACAAAATACCCACACACATTAAATAAATAAATAAATAAACTTTTAAAAAATAATAGTTGGGCAGCTGGGCATGGTGGCCCACCCCTCTGATCTCAGCACTCAGGAGGCATAGGCAAGGCATATCTATGTGAGTTTGAGGATAATCTGGTCTATATAGTGAGTTTCAGGACATGTGGGGCTATGTAAAAAGAGACCCTGTCTCAAAACCAAATAAATAAATAAAATAAGAAAATAAATTACTTGGGAGCCAGAAGAGATGGCTCTGGTCAAGAACACTGATTGCTCATGCAAAGAAACTGGTTTCAGTTTGCAGAATCTACATGGTGACTCTGTAACTCCAGTCTCAAGGAATCCTACTCTCTCTCTCCTGGCCTCTGTGGACACCAGGCACACACATGGTACCCAGCAAGTGCTCTTAACCACCAACTCATCTCTCCAGCCATCCCATTTTTTAATGACACTCAGCAATATCCATTTTTTTAAAAGCCCACATATCAAAGATGCACTTTTTCTTGCACAGGACCCAGGTTCAGTTCCCAGTGTTCACATGGTGGCTCCTAACTATCTGTAACTCCAGTTCCAGAGGGCCTTCTCAGGTACCAGGCACATATATGATGATATACATACATACAGGCTGGCAAACACACATACACATACGTTGTTTTTAAAAGACAAACACCTAAGTCTCACACATACACACACACACACACACACACACACACACACACACACACACACACACTATAATTTTATGGCCTTAAATTAGATTTATATACTTTGTGTTCCTTAATGACTTTATAGATATAATTACCATTGGTCACTTTCACTTTTAAACTTCATACTAGGAATTTCAAAGGTTATATTCCACTCTTAAGAGTAATGTGTTACAATGAAATTGATTGTGAGTTTATGTCCATTAGTGAAATTTATACATTCAGATGTTTTTGTTAATAAAAGTACTTCTGTTTCTTGCTGAAGCACCTCTTCTTCTTCTTCTTCTTCTTCTTCTTCTTCTTCTTCTTCTTCTTCTTCTTCTTCTTCTTCTTCTTCTTCTTTTACTGCTAGGCTAGTAGCTTAGCTTTTGCTAGCTTGAGAAAATACTCATTAAAAAATAAAAAACTGAAAGATGACTTCTCAGGGCATAATATTCTTGGCTGGCTTTTTTTTCTTTTCCTTCATCACTCTGAATATATAATTCTGTCCTTGTCTAGCCTGAAGGTTTCATCTAAGAAATCTTCTGAAATTTTCATGAGGATTTTCTTATATGTAACTTTATGTTTCATTTTTCTTTCAGAATTCTTTCTCTGACTTGAAATTTCTGTTATAATGTGCATCAGAGAAGAATTGACTCTTTTGAGCTTCAAGGATATGGGAATCTCTCAGCTATTACTTATTAAATAGATCTTCTATGCCTTTCTTTTTTCTCCCTCTAGAATTTTCATAACATAAAGATTTGTTTGCTTAATTGTATCCCTTTAGTCCTATGGGCTTTATTTACTCTTTCATCCATTGTTTTGGATTATTTCAAAAGACCTGTCTGATCTTATAATTTAGAAATTCTTGTTTGATTTTGTTTGCTAGTGTTCATCCCAATTACATGTGTATTAAATTCATTGAGTTCTTCAGTTCTAGTATTTCTGCTCGGTTCTATTTCATGATGCCTTTTTGCTGAATTTTTACGCAGATAAGAATTATTTTTCTTATTTTATGTTTATATTCTCTTATACCCCTTAGAGTTTTCTTATGGTCATTATTTTGAATTCGCTCTCAGGCAATTCATACATTTTTCATTTCTTTGGAATCATTTGTTAGATAACTGTCATGCTTTTTTTGGGTGGTATCATGTTTTTTGCTTTTCAACTCTCTTGTACCCCAGTATTATTATTATATATCTACTAGTCTGCTCACCTCCTCCAGATTTGTAGAGTGGTTTTCATAGGTGAAGACACACATCCATAGGTATTAAAATATATATTTATTTATTTATTATGGCACACATGTAGGTATATTTTAAGATGACAGTTGGGTAGACTGTACTGGCTTTGAAATATGTGCAGTAGTGTAGTCTTTGTGCAGCTTTTATTTTTTCAGCTTTATTCAACATTAGGTGTTTGTGAAATGCTTTAATGGCCTAGACTGGGATTTGTCACATTCATCTGCCAGCTCACAGTGAGGCTTCCCGGGAGGTAGTGAACCCAGCTGTTAGGTATGCCCATCTTGTGTGTGGCCAGTCTGGATGCCGTTCCTCTGCTGCTCAGGACTGCCAGGGACTAGTTTGTTTTGGACACGGTGCAACAGTGTGGACCAGTGCTAGAAGAGCAGGTGCTTCAGCAGGTGATGGTTGGTGGAGGATCTCTTAAATAGTTTGTTTCCAAGGGTAGAGATATATATTAGTAGCTCCTCTATGGGAATAGTATCTTACCATGTGTCAAGTTTACTTTGAAATAATGGAAGCAACAATAGTTTTTACTAGTTGTCAGAAAAATATATACTAGACTGATGTATCCAGTGAAGATGGGGACATAAGGAGCAAAAGTTGTTGGGATATAGGTTTTTTTTTCTGTGCTTGCTCTAGCTCCTACATAATGAGACAGTGATCTGTAACATTTATTAATAAGCTCTAAGCACCATAACTGGGCAGATACTGATCTGTTCTAACCCATCTAAGCTAGTCTAGCTATTTCTCAGCCACATTTCCTGTTACCTGTCCTCTAGTCTTACCTTGGTCACTCCTGTTCCATGTTTGTCCTTATGGTAACTCCTCCGTGGTGACCTCCTTCTCATGCCATGGCAACCTTCTTCCCATGCCATGGCCTCATGGCTACGTCCTCATGGCCACCTCCTTATTGTCCAACCTCCTCATCTTCTCTCCACTCTCTCCCTCACACTGGGAGCAGAAGTCCCACCTACTGTTTCTTCTGCCTAGTCATAGGCTGTTCAGCTTCTTTATTTTATTAGCCAATCAGAGATAATTGGGGAATAATTTTTTACACAACATTGAGACAGGGCGGTCCTCAATAGCAATGACAATACCAGAATGTTTGCATTTAGATCTCTATTGGTTCAGCAATTAACAAGCAACTATACAGAGACACACCTTAAAACAATGTGAATGAAGGTCACTTCTACAAAAAGTGATGGTGGAAAACGTAGATTCCTCTTTGGGTAATATATAAGCTCCAGGCACCTCTCTAAATGGGGCCCAGGACCTGTTAGAACTGCAAGATTCTCCATTAGCAAAGACTATGTCTGTGATGCTAATGGAGTGCCACTATGGGCTTCTGGCTACCTCTTGTTGGTTTCAGAAGTATCTCTTCATTCTGAGTTGATCTCAACAGGTAAGACAGTATAGCAGAGAAAGGATATTTCATTCTGTTTTGTGGGGTGGGGTCATCCTTAGTGTTCCTGTTCCACTGTGTACCTACCACTCCCCTGCTAGTCTACAGTACTCTCACTTATTCTATCCCCAAAACAGTTGCTTATGTTTTGGTCCTTTTGGTGGGGGAGGACGGGCATTTGTAACCTGCAGTGAGCCATCTTGTTAATGTCCCAATTGTTATTTCTACTTGATTTTTTAAACGGCTTCTGTCTATTTTGCTTTCACTTATTGAGGATTAAATCTGTATATAAGTCAAAAACACAATTCCAAGTGTGAAAGCTTCCATGGATTTAAGCTAACTTCTTCAAATCAAAAGCATAATATTTTCCTTAAAACATTCATTGGTTTTCTAACAAAGAACTTAAAGTCTAACTTTAGAGAAAAAAAAAATTTGTCTATAATATGATAGCTGTGCTCCCAGAGAAATAGGCCAGTGCTTAAGAGCACTGGGTCTCTTCAGAGGACCCAGGTTTAATTTCAGCACCCACACAGCAGCTCACAAACATCTATAACGCTAGTTCCAAGGGATCTGATGCCTTCTTTGGATGCTCCCTGTACACAGATATACATGTGGAGCACAGACATCCATATAAGCAAAACATATATACACATTAAATAAAAATTAGGGTTAAAAAGTGATGTGCAAAAAAATATTTTAACCTAAGTAATCTTATTTCTACCAAATGATTGATAACTGGAGAAAATATGGTTTATAAAATGTTCATATTGTATTTTCTTCTTTAAAATGAACCTTAAGAAAAAGTTTTAAAAGTTAGAGAGCACAGGTGAATTTGTAAAAGAAGCAGAGAAGATGGATATTTTGGTTGTTTTAAAACTTTTCATTTTACCAAGTATAATGTCTGATCCACTGTCAAATTTGATTGGATAAAGAAGTACCTGAGAGATTAGTAAACCACACTCCTGGATGAGTGTCATCATTTCCAGAGATTACTAAGAGAGGAAAGACCCACCCTGAATGCGGGCTATGGCATCTCAGACTCATAGGCAGAGCTAGAACAAAATGGTAAAAGGACAAAAGCAGTGAGCACAGTCATTCTCTTTCCTGGCCATCATGAGGTGAGCAGCTCTACTCCCCATTACCACCTTCCCACAAAATAACAGTGAAGTAATTATTATACATTTATCTGTCTGCATATCATCTGATGTAGAATTAATAGGTTGTAGGGTAAGTGTGACCTTGCTTTCTTTCCATTCCCTAATATTTGGTAACAAATTGAGCACATATGAAGCAATAGTGACTTTGATTTGGAAGCAGTTCAGGCTCCAACTACAGTGCCAGAGAGGCTGTTAGATGTGCCTGTGATGCAACAGATTGCAGCAGCCTCTGCCTTTGAAATGAGCCGTGATCTAAAGTTGCTACATTTTACTTGATGCTGAAGGTGGACTTCATGCTTGGATATGAAGGTAAATTGTAAAATGTTATACACTGTCACTTTCTGTCTGATGATTATAGTTCTGAACTAAAGATATCAGGCTGTTGTTGTCCTTGCTTTGTTAAGGAAAGTAGAGTGAACATTGCTAGTCACTCTATGGTCATTGAAAAAGGCAATTTCAAAGATAAAATGTTAGCAGATGTCCTCTGAAAAGTTAGGAAGTCAAGACATTGCAAATGAGATGTTACATGACTAGTATCTCCCAAAGAGATGGTTCATAAGTGTATTGCTGATAGGACAAGGTTTTCCTCAACTGGCCATGGCATTTTAAAAATCTTGGGGCTAGAGAGATGACTCAGCAGTTAGGAACACTCCTTCACCTACATCCAGGCCCACAGCCACCTGTAACCCCATATTCAGGTATCCAACACCCTCTTCTAGCCTCTGTGGGCTATGTGTGGTACACACACACACACACACACACACACACACACACACACACACACACACA
>OU015742.1:171348162-171361674 GCA_907169655.1 Acomys percivali | reverse complement strand
ACACACACACACACACACACACACACTAGGAGATAACCCAAACAAAAATAGTCACGTAGAAAAGAACAACCAAAATATGAAGGTGGGGCACAGAAAGAGAATTCTCCAAATAGGGATTGATTGAACTGTAACAAAGTCTCAAGTATTAGCCAACAAAATAGAAGGCGCTATTAACTCAGCAGACAGCACACTGAACAGGGGACAAAGGACTCTTGGCCAAGAGCAGTAGAGCAAAACTTCCTTCTACTTGGAAATATCTGAAATGGAAGGGTCTGTATTTGCCTGATTTGCAAAGGAGGCGTGTCCAAAATGCCGTGCCACTTTCCTCTAAGACAAGTTTAAGCAATTCAGTTCTTTTGAAACTAGAGGAACCAGAACACCATCCAAGACGGCTATTAAGTACTTAACCTTCAAATAGTCCTTGTGTAATAGTCCAACCTGTTTTTACTTCCTTGCCCTAATTGCCTGATTTATTTGTAGTAGAGAAAAAAAGTGTTGGGCAAGAATTATGGACGAAGTAGGCAATTGCTTTTGTTTTTTGTTTCTTTGTTTGGAATGGGGTGAACTATAGTTCAGGGAGAGGAGTAATAATAGTTAAGTGTTGCACAACAGAACACGGTGTTTAATGTTTAATCAAGGCTGGCAGTAATACATCTTGGTGCCACATAGCATGACACAAAACGTCAATAGGCTATTTTCTTCGTTTTTCATTTGGTATATAAATGTGGCACATTTTGTCCTGAGGGTAATAGAAAGCCAGTCTCCTACAGCATTTCACATTTCCTGAAGTACCATTCTTTATGGACTTGGCTTAGATGTGGTTGGTGCCACCTACTGGACTAAATACATAATTACAGGTCTCCTAACCCATTTGTCAACAGTCTCTGAAAACAGCCTGAGAGAATATGATTCGTCTTTAGGAGGGCTATACTATAAATAGTTAAGTTTGGATTCCCACCACAAGTTTAGGGCTGGAAGAGACAAAAGGAATCAAATTTTAACACTGCCATTGTGTTGTTCAGTCCAGAACCCAAGCTTTCACTACGGTCACAGAAGCCTAGCTTTTCTGAGTTTGCTTCTTGTTCCACATTGCTGATCTTACAGAGTCATTATAAGGGTTTTACAAAGTAAGAAGTTTTAAATGTGCCCTGTTGCATGTGATGGATATAAACCTTAGATACAGAAACACTGAAATCAAATCACTGTGTTGTATAAGGGCTACGGCATATGTACCTGACTCCAGAGCCGTGGCTTTCCCCATTGAATTAAGACTTCTCAGAGTTTGGTAGTGAAATAATTTTAGGTGATTCCTGTAATAAATTTAAGAGAAATTATAACATGGCTTTAAATCCTGTAAATTACAGTGGAGAGATTTAAAACAAACAAACAAACAAACAAACAAACTCTCAACCCAGGGTGACCTTGCACTCCTGTGCCTCATGCCTCTCTGTCCTACATGCTGGGATTATAAACTAGTGCTTCTGGCCCTGTCTCAGTTATTCCCTTTCCAGTGCTTTGGGCCTCATACCACCAAGGAGAGAGTTCCAAGTTGATTCTGGTTTCTTTAAAATTATGTCTTGTTAATCTTACTGTAGAGGAATTTTGACTCAGAACATGAGTTCTCTGTCAAAAGATCACATCCAAAGACCTTCTAGGTGTGACCCAGAAAATACAAACACACCTTTAATCCAGGAGACAGAGGCAAGCAAATCTCTGAGTTCAAGGACAGCCTGGTATAGAGCAAGTTTCAGGTAAAGAAAAGCTTAGATCCAGGCGTGGTGGTACACACCTTTATCCCAAACAATGAAGGTAAAGTTAGTGGGTAGAAGGAAGCACCCATGTTTGGAAGTGATGTTTAATTGAGGGGCAGAAAAAGTGACAAACAGCACAAAATTAAAGGCTTGGGAAGAAGTGTTTATTCCAACTTACTCAAGGTAAATCTAGATATAGGTGGCTTCAGCTATCTTCCACAACTTTTAACAGGCAAGGAAAATAGAAGGATTGGCCTTTAGAATGTGAAGTTAAAAGCCTTTATGTTGAATGAGTAAATGTATTTCATACTAGCTTTGGAAAACCTTGGTACCTGAAGGTTGTTGGGTTGTTCCTCATATTTGGCCCGTTCTATTTTCTTCTGTTGCTTTTCCTGGTGGAAGAAAGATGTTCTGGGTGACATATTAAGTTGAGATAAAAAAATAAGTTTTTTTTTTCGATAGCCTGCAACAACCTTATGTAGCAAAATTATGGTTATGATATAGATTTAGTGTTAGGTTGGTTTATATTTCACAATCCTCTTTAGTTGACCCCATAGAATGCATTCTCTAAAAGCTAAGAGATAAAAGACCAGTTCGTTTTCTGCGAATGATTCATTTTGGGGAGATGAAATGCAAATGTAACATCTCTAAATAAAATTCCAGGATAAATTAACAAATGCTCTGTGTGTATGGAATTGCCACTATTGGTATGGGTTTTCTCATTTTAGGATAGCTAACATGACTTCGCAAAAACCTGTGATGCCAGTCTAAAATAAATACAGTGTCCTAAGGATGCTACATTGTTTATAAAATCTGCATCAGTTTAGGAGCATACCACATCTTAAGCAGATACATAATGATCGGTTCCAAAAGCCACTACTGCTCAAATTAATGTACTGCCCTCCTTCCACATGCTTTCCACTTTCTCTACACCTGATATCTCTGGCTCACTCTTGGCCTTCCTAAGTGATAAGGGGGGTTTCAGAGCCTAAGAGGAAAGATGAGAACCAAAGGAATAGACAATTCCAGATGGGAAAACTGCAATGTTTTGGTAGACCAGAAGTCAAATATCCCCTAAAGTCCAGATCCCCAAACTTCCCCTGATTATTAAAGGGTAATTTCTGACTGTATAGCATCAGCCTCTATGACACTCTACGCCCACTCACCTTTCCATCTTGCAGCTCTGCCTTGGGTTTTGTAGGGAGTGCTTTCTGTTGATCTCGGAGCCCTTCTGATGCAAATGTCTGTGGAGAGACATTTTGGCAAAGCTTTAAATTAGTGGTAATTATGAAGTCAAGGCTTTTGGTTCCTGCCAGGCAGCAACTCTCTGGGCTCAAAATGGAAATTGTATACCTACCACAGGGGATTCAAAATGGTTCCTTAATGTTTATTATAATAATAACTATTAAGTGACTCCATATAGTATAAGACTGACTGCTCAGCGTCTCACTTCATTACTTACTCTCACTCTACAGTCCTCCTTGTTTAATCTTCACGGCTCTGGGGATTAGTCTTATCATTGATGAAATTGAGGCTTGGAGAGGCTAAACCATTTGTTTACAGTCACACAGCTAGGGAAGTCCAGATCTGTCTGATTTTGAGGCCTATGTTCTTAGCCATTGTGAATATCGCTCTCCTCCATTTCTCCTTATATAAAGGTTAGTTAGAAACCTCACATCCAAGGTCAAAAGTGAGTAAAAAATCTAATTAAAAGTATAAGATGATATGAACAGTATTATGGAAATAATGAAATTATGTAAAAGAAAGCCAGGGAAGGCTATGGTTTCACAGAGAGTAAACAGGGACTTTTCTGAAGAGGGAACAGATACACTGAGGCCTGAAGGGAGAGAATAAGTAAATCATGAGAAAATCATTTTGTAGACGGAAGTAAAGCAAGAACAAAGACCTTCAGCTGAGGAAAGACGTGGTACGTTTGAGAAAATACAAGTAGGCCTTTGTGGTAGTTGCAGAGAGCGCAAAGGGAGCTCTCATATCTCTGTGAGTTCATACCGCATTCGTCCTGTTGTCTGGAAGACACTGTTTTTACTGAAGTCATCCACCACTTCTGGCTCTCACAGTTTTCTGCATAGATCCCTGAACCTTGAGGAGTCAGGAGGAATTGGAGGGGGGGATGATCAAATATATTGTATGAAAAAATTAATAAAAATCTGCCATAAGTTAAGACAGAAAAAGAACAGAAGGAGGAAAGAGAGGAGAGCTTTTAAGAGACGGGAGCGAGATGGGTACAGACCAATGAAGCACAGTAAGGTGGGCTGCAAAGGGGTTTCAGCAGATGGCGGAAACACTTTGAATGTTTTTAAAAAGATCACTTTGCTGTTCAAATGGAGCATGGCTGGAAGCATGACATGAGGAACGGAGGGTGAGGGGCCAGTGGAGTGAGAAGGTCTCTGCATTATCTTTGGGACAATACTTTTGAGAGTTCCTTAGAGGCACACCTTGTTCCATAGCATCTCCATTTCCTTCCGAAGCATCTTGTTTTTCTTTTCCTATTAGAAGAGGAAGAACCAAACAAACAGATGTGTTTGTCCGACTGTTAAGTAAGGTTAGGAAAAAAACAACTGTTTAATTAGTGGGAGGTAAGGGACTCATGGACACAGTAAACCAGAGAAGAAGGCAACAAATGAATCTTGCACAGAAACATAAGATGATTTGGTGACAGTGACAATGGTGGTTAAAAAGTTATTTCAAACAATAACTTTATGGTGGTTGTGAGATGTATCAATAGAAATTAATTCTTAAGATGTTTTAATATAACAAGTCTCTTAAGGGTTTAGATACTTAACTTCTAATTTTTAAAGATCTTTAATATTGACTTGAAAAAGATATACAACTCTTTCAAAGCAAACTTTTTTCTTTTAATTTGATAGGTGTTTCTAATCCTTTAGAAATGATAAGTTAATATACTTATATTCATTAACTAGGTGAATTTTTTAAGTCAAAAAAGTAGACTCTTATCTGGGTACTGGTGGGACATGCCTTCAATCCCAATATTCAAGAGGCAGAGGCAGGTGGATCTCTGTGAGTTTGAGTCCAGCCTTGTCTACAAAGTGAGTTGCATTACAGCCAGGACTAAACAAAGAAATTCTGTTTTGAAAAACTACAAAACAAAAACAAAAACAAAAAAATGTAGAATCTTGTTAGCTATCCCCCATTCTTTCTAACATCCAACCTGATTTTCTTCAAATCACCTTGGATTTCCTAGATCAAAGAGATACAGGTTTGCAGCATCAGAGGCCAGAAACCAGTATTTGTTATTTCCATTGGTGACAACAGTGGTTCAAGAAGCTATGCCCTAGCCAGGCAGGGTGGTGCACACCTTTAATCCCAGATCTCACTTGGGAATCAGAAGCAGGCAGATCTCTGTGAGGTCAAGGCCAGCCTGGTCTACAAAGCCAATCCAGGATGGCCAGGGCTGTTACACGGAGAAACCCTGTCTCTAAAAACTAAACCAAACCAAATCAAAACTAAACCCCAAAAGAAGCTGTGCCCTGTAGTATCTACTAACAACACCTCACCAGGTTGTGTTTCATCTCCTCTGCTTCCTTAATAAGATCCATGACTGAAGACTCATCACATCTCCTCCCTGCCAAGATCTGCCTCATGATCTGCAGACTAGAAGGAAAGAGAGAACATATTAAATGTACATGCTCCTTAAAAGATAAAATTGACATCTCCAATCATCCAGAAAGTAACCTTCCATAGAGGTTCAATGGAGGCTGAACTCTCAGGGATTAGAGAGGTCCTGAATGACGAAGGTCTGTCGGTAGGATGATTCCATTCCTAGTTGACATTAGCTTTAGGTATATTCTCAGTAATAAATTCTGTGCTCTTTAATATTCAAAACTTAGGTCTAGGTCTCCAACAACCAATGAACGAACGTCCTTCCACCCTCAGAAAGGGATGTTGCAATGTATGACTTGAGGAGAGGAAAGTTTTTGCCTCTATACAGAAGAAATTGAAAACCTTGACATCTTTCAAATTAATGCCAGAATTATCTCCCATCTCACATCTATCCACTTCCTTCTACCCGTGTGGGTATCCAAATATGAATTAGTATCAAGTCTGACAATGAGAAGGACACTATTTAAAGGCAATCATTAATTTATGCTTTTGTTACTGTCCTTTTTCCTCCCAGTATCTGAGCAGAATGCCAGGTCTAACATGCTCTCTTGCTCCAAGAGAAGTCTATATTGCTGGTTTGCAAACAGCTGGTGTTCAGCCACTTCTTGCTAGTTTTTGTTCTCCGAAAGTCCAAGTTCCTTAAGTGCTTACAATAAGCGTATAGAAATAGAGATCAACTGAAGTGATAATTTTTCTATTACTAGAAAGGAAGAAGAGACATGGAAGTTCCTAAGAACAAAGAATGTTCTATAGCAAAGATTTAAGGTCTCAGATGCGTAGGAGCATCTCCCTAACCCAAAGAGCTCCCAGGCTCAGAAAAGATCGTCACTTTCCTTCTTGGTATAGGAAGAGCAAGTATTTGTACTAAAGTAACTCTACCAACATAAATAAACAAGAGTTTCAGTCATCAGCATAACAATGATGGGCTTATACTATTAAAGACTTGTTTCTTGGGTGGACATCTTAGGAAGAGTAACTGTAGCTCATGAGATAAGGACAAAGTCATATTTATTAGTAAAAAAAAAAGGTGAATTCCTGTGTGCCCTGCCCTTCATCATCATCATCATCATCATCATCATCATATTATTATTATTATTATTATTATTATCCTGTAGTGATATATTCATATATTCTTTATATTCTACTGGAGCTGAATATCCGAATTTAAAAGTAAAAACAAACAAATCAGTGGTAGTTATTACTAATCCTGTGGCCTTTCTACCTAAGGGAACTTTGTAGGGCTCCTTACCTTCTTTGTTTTTCCTCCAGGTTAGCCATAAGCTTCTGGAATAAGAGAGTGCTCTTATCTCCTAGAGGTTTTAACATATCTGTAAGTTCCTGCTTCCTTAACTTCAGGTCCTCGCTCAGTTCCTTCAAGTAGCTGTCGTCTGTTTTAGAATTTCTGCAGGAAGATGTGCAATAACCTGTTGGTAGCTTGAGTAATTAGACACTTCCCCCACGAGGTGCCTGCCATTTGCCTTCCTCCATCAAAGACTCACTTTTTTGAGGACAAGCGAGATCCTGAAGAGCTGGTGCCACTTGTCATCTTGAAGGGAAACGCCTAACAATAAAGAGGCCTCCTTGAAAATATGTGCCTTTCCCCAATGCAGTTAAGACATCATATTTGGCGCTGTTGTTCTTGAAGCTTCTGTTGCACTGGACTGATTTTAGCTACGGCTTGAGGTCACAATATCACCAAGGCCACAAAATCAGCAGATATTATAAGTAGCATCAGTAGCTGCTTGATGACTTAAAATACTTAACCACAAGATTGAGTCTTGTCTGAGGGTTAGCCAAATCCCCAAAGCTTTATTCTGAAATCATTGAATGAGTAGGAAAGAATCACGGTCATCCTATCTGCATTATACAATTACTGTTGGATTAGAAAATAGTAACTTATCAAAAAGAACTAATCACCACCAAGGTAACAGACCTCTATGAAATGCCTGCCTTAATAAATTGCTGGCTTATTGTGAGTGAGGAAAAGATAGCAGCCTCTATTTCTGGGAGCCTGGGGGGGTGGGGTGGGAGGGGAAGACACATCTAAGCAACATTTAAAAATGGGCCCAAGTTAAACTGGCAAACACTATAATGTAATGGAGTAATAGATGAACCTTTGCCATTTTCCCCCAAATCTTTACAACTCAATCTATCAGCTGGATGTGGTGAGTCACACCTATACAATTCCAGCACCAGGGAGGCAGAGGCAAAAAAGTGAAAGTTCAGGGCAGCCTTGGGCTACATAGCAAGCCTGTCTTACAAAAGTAAGCCGAAGCAAAACAAAACCGTTATATGATGTCAAGGGAAAAGAATATTGGGCATGTAGGGAGAGGACATGGTTTGGAAAGATCCACACTGTCAGGTGCCTTCCTCGGCCAGAGTCTATTCTGGAAGGCTGTACACGTCCTATGTTCACCGCCACAGACTCTTACTCTGCTATCCTACCTCCTTTAGAAGCACACATCTTCTGAATTCTTAAGATCGCCTTCCTCATCTGTCATTTAAGAAGTAGAAGATTGTCCAAAGGATTATATACTTTTGAGTGTGCCCTTAAAAACTTTTTATGGATTCACTTTTATGCAATACCACAGATGAAAATTAAGGCATGCCATTTCAAATACCGACTGACCATTTTCAGCCTTTTTCGAGGAGTTTTCTCCAAAGTAATTTCAGCCCTTTATCTTTGGGGAAATTTGAAAGGCAAACCTTTGCATTGAAAAAAACAAAAAGCAAGATTTATTTGTCAGAACTTGGTTTGGATGTCAGCTTCACTGTGAGCAGGTTCCAAATTCTCTGAGCCTGATGAGGTCTCCATTTTTATAAAAGAATGAAATTCTGGCCTGATAAGCCTGTTGTGAGCATGAGATAAATAGTGTGCCTTTCTCCATGTGGCGTATTCTCTTCTAGTGGGATTTTATTTGGTTTGGGGTCACTTAATGCCCCAATTAAGTGGCCAGATTTTTTAAAAAGCTGATATCTATGAAGCTTAATCATAAGAGCCTTTCATTTTCAACATCTCTTCCAAAGAGTCAGAACCTTTTTCTGAATTTAAAACTTAAGACCGTTTTTTGAAATTAGAGACTTTCCTCAAATTATGTATATCTAGAGTCTCACAAAATACGTCTTTTCCCTGTGTTACATAGAATACAAACCATTCCTAAGTATCTTCTACATCAAATCTTCTTTTTAGACAATCTTTACAAATACTTTTTCTAAACTTTTCATGTGTCACTTGAAGGTTGTGTGTGACAGAAATATTAAATTAGAAAAGCCACAACACATTAATAATAATTCATGTTGGTTGTCCTATTACTATCCACAAAAATTTCAATTGAAGGAAGGTGAGTAAAATTCTCACTGTTAAAAAGGGGTAGTGGGTGAACTAGTTTTTAATAGCATCTTAGACTACATATGTGGCAGTTGGTAGCAAACAGTAAAGGACAAAAATGGCATTGCTCACTGAAGTATAGCCTCTTTAAATTTCATGTTGTGACATTTGGCAGGCAGAACTGTGATAGAATATTAAAACATTTAATGGGCAGGCAGCATCCCAACTCACCTTCCTCTCTGCCCTTGCTTATGAGTGATTCCAAGAGGAAGAACACTTGCTATTCTGATGTAGTCTTTCCTACAGCCAATCAGCCATGTTTATTTCCTAACATTCTAATGCCCATTTCTTTAACCTGGAGTGTGAATTCTAAGGAGTATATTTGCCTTGTAATAATTTGTGTGGATATTATAGTGAAAAGCTTTTAACAAAAACAATTCTCTAAACACAAGGAAAGCAGTGTTGAGAGGGGTTAGTTGATGCTTTGTCTAAGCATGTAGTGCAGGAAGAAGGGAGGGTGAAGTTTTAGATGATCGTTAAAGGCAGAAATAGTTAATTTTTCCTGAAGTAGAAAGTTAAGTCATCTGCTGATTGGCAGTGTTTGGTGGGAAAACCCTGGAAGAGTGATGAGAGGCAGGCGGATCTCTGTGAGTTCGAGGCCAGCCTGGTCTACACAGAGTTCCAGGACAGTCAGCGCTGTCACACAGAGAAACCCTGTCTTGAAAAATTAAAACAAACAAACAAAAAATTCGGAATTGCATCTGAGCAGTGGGAAAAGAGTAAAAAACCAAATATTGCTATGTAGTGTCAAGGTGGATTTGAAAGTTGAAGATCAGTCATGCTATTAATCAGAAATGATACAGTGTTTCCCTTCAGTAGCTGGCAAACGGGAAGCTACAGCTGAGAAAAAATAGGTGACTGGTGGACTCTGGGCTAGAACTTGGCAAAACCGATGAGCAGAAAATCAAGGAAGAAGGGTTTGAGAATACTGGTGAGAGTCTCCAGCCCAAGGTCTGCCTAAGTCTTCAGAGTATCGAGGAGAAAAAAACGAGAAGGGGTTGGCTGAGGAGAGAAGAGTTCAGAAGAGACTTAAGATTGAGAGTGTGGGGTAGGACAGAGGTTTGAGTCAATGCATGCACGTCTTCTGAAGTAAGTCGGGGACCTTCATCACCAGTTGGATAACCATAGTAGCAATCATAATGTTTTCTGGGTAACTTTGTATCTTTTGCTTCCTTTCACTGCATAATCACTGAAATTCATGTGGTGCCTCAAAATAGGCCTTACAACAGGTCATTCACAATGACCTCATCCAACATTATAGCATTTGATTTTAGTATCTGTTAAGAAAAAGCGTGATTGCTCTATAATTAGAGAACTCCGAACCATTTTAGTGTTAGTTTTGCCAGCGGAAAGTCAAATTAGTCTAATTAAGCCAGGTCTCCAAAAGTAGAGGCAATTATTTTCATATTAATGTGAGCGATGGGGGGGGGGGAGGAAGGAAGAGGGGAAGAGGAAGAGTGAGAGGGAATTTTTGTGTTGTTTGTTCTAATCATTTGATTGGCTCCTTCCTCTTAACTTAAAAAAAAAATAATTTATTGGGGTTTTGTTTGTTTTGAAACAGGGTCTCACTGTGTAGCCTTGGCTGGCCTGGAGCTCACTAAATAGATCACACTGACCTTGAACTCAGAGATCCACCTCTCTCTGCCTCCACAGTCCTGGAATTAAATGAGCCACCACATTCTCATTTTTGTTTTTAACTCTATGTGTATGTGTGGGTATGTGCACACAAGGGTGGTACCTGTAAAGTCCTGAAAAGGGCATTGGATTCCTTGGAGCTCGAGTTACAGGTGGTGATTAGCCACCTGACCTGGATAATGGAAACTGAGCTTGGTTTCTCTGCAATAGCCTTGTGCACTCTTAAGCATCAAGCTGCCTCTTCAGTGACCCAACCTCTTGCTTTTATAATTGTCCCAACCCAGTCTGTACCTACATTTAGAGGAACCCAAGCACTTGAGACAGCTGAGATAAATGTGACAGCTGAGATAAATGTCTGTTATTCTTGAGAGTTTTTGTTTAGTACTTTGAAAGTAATACTTTGTCTTAGTGTCTCCAGATTCTTGGTATCCAAACAAGCATATGAACCTCCACAAAAACTTTTCAGGGTGAGTATAAGGAAGGTCTGGTGGATGGCTCAGCATGGAGAGCTGAGTTCAGATCCCAGGTGCCGTTAAAACACGGCCATGTGTGTACCTGCAACCCCAACCCCGACACTGTGAGATGTAGAGACAAGAGGACTGACGGGGCTTGCTGGATTCCAGACGATTCCAGGTCATTGAAAAATCCTGTCTCAAGGGACTAAGGCAATGAGTAGTATAGCAAGACAACAGACATCTTCCCTGACCTCCAGTGCGCGCACACACACACACACACACACACACACACACACACACACACACACGGGGGGGGGGGGGGGGGAGAGAGAGAGAGAGAGAAGATGAGTGGAGAGAGGGATATGACTCTCTCATGTACTCTGGTGCCTCACATTTGACCATGTCCCCTGGAGGGGGAGACCTAGTGGCACTCAGAGGAAGGACAGCAGGTCACTGAGAAGAGACTTGATACCCTATGAGCATATACAGGGGGAGGTAATCCCTCTCAGGAACAGTCATAGGGGAGGGGAATAAGGGGAAAATGGGAGGGAGGGGAGAATGGGAGGATACAAGGGATGGGATAACCATAGAGATGTAACAAGAATAAATTAATAAAAAAAATAAAAATTAAAAATAAAAATAAAAAAAAAGAATTCTCTACTAACATGCATGTATTTGAGAGTGGTTCTTTTTTTTAAAAAAAAATAATTTATTCAGATTACATCTCAATTGTTATCCTCTCACTTGTATCTTCTTGTCCCCCCCTCCTTCCCCCCTCTCTCTCTCACCCTATTCCCTTCACCTAGGCCTATGGCAGAAGGGGACCGCCTCCCCTGCCTTATCATCACAGCCTATCAGGTCTCATCTGGATAGTTGGCTTCCCCTTCCTCTGAGTGCCACCAGGCCTCTCCTCCATGGGGAAGTGGTCAAACTGGGGGCACCAGAGTTCATGTCAGAGTCAGTCCCTGCTGCTCTCCACACAACTGTGGAGAATGCACTTCCATTAGCTAGAGATCTGAGCAGGGAGTCTAGGTTTACTGCATGCATTGTCCTTGGTTGGTGCAGCAGTTTGTGCAGGCCCCCCTGAACCCAGATCCACCAGCCTCAATAGTCACCTTGTGGGGCTCCAGGAGTCTCATTCCCACCTCCTCCTTCCAAATGCATTTTGCTCACATTCAGAAAGAATGAAATACACTCCAACCATCTTGAATCTTACCTCAATGACTTGCCTTTTGGGTGTGTAATATTCTTAAAGGCAATCAAAACTTATAATTCAAAGTGTTGGGGCTAAAAAGAGTGAAGGACCATTAGTGACCAGGAAATTTGGTGGTCTTTGCTTTCAGCAAAATGAAGGAATACCTAAAGAATTCCTTAGGTTTATTAGAGCTAAAATTTGATGATAAATTACTATTTGAATTTTGGTTTATAATTCAGAGGGAGTTTCCACCATTTGAAAGACACTGCTATAACAAACATCTTCCTTTCCCATCTGTTTATTTACATAAACAACCCCTGCCCCAAATGAGGATCTCAAAAAGTACAAACAATATTAATGGAATTGATTCTCAAACCCTATCTTATTCAAGGAATAACCACAAGTACAAGAACTAACTAGGGGGAAATGCTATTAATAGGACTATTTCAAAAATTGCCTTACTTAGAAATTATTTTTGAAATGGTTAGAACTTTTGTCAGAAACACAAATAGATTTGTGTCTTTCTACAATGTCAGATTTTATTGAATAATAATAATAATAAATCCACACCTACTTCAGTTTCCTTGGCTGCAGCCTGCCAAGTAGTCTCAATTTCTCTTGGTTGGTAATAAAGGAATACACAGTTCTTTGATTCCAATCTTAACTACTAATGTCAGCTCTCAGATCAGGCATTACTTGTAGCCCAGCAAATGTGCCTCTCTCTATGTAGAGATGTAAGCTAAAAGATGGCTACAAAAGGGTTAAAGAGGCTGCCACAGAGCTCAAGGCAGTCCAGAGAGCAGGCCCACTGAGAAGAGAAGCCAGTGATACAGATGCAAAGAGATTCCCTGCAAGTGGTTAAATAAGAAAATAACAAACCCACTTAGAGGTCTGGTCCCTTGGCCAGAATTTAGCAGCTTTAGGTTCCAGTAGAGTGTGACCTAAAATTTTAAGAGTGGGACCATGGAGACTAATAGGACCACTGTACAAAACAGGATCCAGACAGATGCATGGCCAAGTATCACCTGTGGGGACTGAACTGAAGCCTCTGGAATAGCTGTGTGTCCTCTCTCTGCCTGTTGGTCCCTCGATGCACACATCACATTGGGTTGTTGGGGACTGTCTTCCTCTGTATGGGTCCAGGCGATTGTGTTACACCCTTTCCTCAGTCTAATGTGCTTCATGCTCAAAATCAAATATAGTGCTGCTCCTAACATGGGAGTTACTCGGGCAAGCCTGAAAACCACTCTGTGGAACATCTTAGAGCAGAGAACAGTCTGATTGCAGCATTTCTTGACTGCTGAGTAAGGGTCTATCACTTAGGTGTTGTCAGATATGAGCATGTAAGAGTCACTAAATATGAGTGCTTCTAAGAAAGATTTTTCTGTGAGTTTGAGACAACCTTGGTCTAAATAGTTCTAGGCCAACGAGAAGGATCTTATCTCA
>OU015742.1:171323652-171334726 GCA_907169655.1 Acomys percivali | reverse complement strand
TTTAACAAACTTGCTTACGGTTGCTCAGGTGGTAAATCAGAGTTTAATCCAGGAGTACCTAACTAGGCCACACTGCTTTTCTAAAGGTATTGGCTAAATGTCTACTCTATGCAAGGCGCTATGCTAGGTACTATAGGGGTATAAAAAAGGAGCTGATCAGTGAGATTAATAAGGAAGATCTAATTATCTTGCTCTTAGAGTATATAATGTAAAGAATGAACTGTTCTTAATTAATTAACTGGCCAACTTAGCTTTCTGTTTAATGTCCCAATATGATAAAGAAGCAAGTGAGATCAGCCACATAAATTGGAAGATGGTCTCGGTGTTCATAAAATCTTTTTTTTTTTTTTAATCAAGTGACATGCCACACATGGTTAAGGCCATATGTCCTAAGTTATTTATAGGTTCAGCAAAATAAAGAACATGAACCTAGAATGAACAATATTCTCTTCAAAAAAGCATATATTGCATCTGCAAGAAAAACATTCAAGTACATTTATTCTATTATATAAACGTCTGTCTTTATTAAGTGGTAGGCAACCCTAAGAGCCAAGCAATATACATATGTTGCTGGAAGGATAAGTGACTAGCAATCAGTTTGTTAGCTTATTCTAATCTTTGACATGCATATACTTGTCCATGACCTTTAGCCTTTGTTGTGCATATTTTTAGTACAGAACAAAATTTGATTATGGCTAAGAACAGTGATGATTTCTTTGACGACATTTTTATTGCCCACTTTAATGCAGATGTGTATTGTGTTTCATGAGCTCATGCTGGTATTTCATTGCCACATTATAATGTATTTCAGGATCAAACATGTTGGGAAATACTCATCTGGAACTTGCTGTCATGCTCTGGCTGCTAGTTTCCTAAAGGGCATGCTGATCTGGATGTGGAATTCTGTGCTTTGAACTTTTGAGGCATCCTTAGACAGTGCCAATCATCTAACAGTGCTAAGTACACGATGCTTAATCTTTTCCTTACATGCTTGATAATAAATATACGACCACAATGTTTAAAGAAGGAAACTTTATGCCTATTTTACTATGTTAATATGTGGAGTACCTGAAGGAGAGCACAGACTTATAAGTTGCAAGTGATGGTTTGGGCATTACAATTGTACACAAAATAATAAATAACAATATTTTATCAGTGCAGGGAAAAAATAACAAGGAGCAAAATGTTTCCTGAAATCTAAGAAAGAAACATACTAATGGAATATTTACGTTGAACTAAGTGAAACTCCAGGACATAATTTCAGTTTGTTCACTGGCATCTTCTCCGCACTGAGTATGGTATAGGATATATAGTCTGTGGTCCAGAAGTATTTTTGAATGAGTGGTAAGATTATTTCTACTCTAAGATTTTTTTCCTAGTTATCTGTTCAACCTGTTTGCTTCCTCTGGCAAATCACATAGCATAGTCTTAGAGCAGAAGGGGATTAAACTAGTGCAATATAAAACTCTTGGTAAGCAGAGATGAAAATTAGGCCAGCTATGGCATGTAACAGAAATATCTAGGATTTTTAAAGTTATAAATAATTAAAAAATAATTTACACACTTCAATTTCTCTATTGGAATGACTCATATGAAATTGTTAATTTTATATGTTAAAAATTGATGGCTTCATAAGATTTGATCATAGTTTATAAATTCTTAGCTAGTGCTGACCTCCAGTCTGAAGTGATGGAAACTTGGAGAAAATGTGTGTTAGTGTTCATTAAAAGGGCCTTTCTTTGCTTCTAAAAGCCAGAGAAGGAAAAGTGATCTCAGAAATCAGAACAAATATTATAGCACCATCTTTAAAACACATGAAACTGACACATTTACTACTGGCTTTTATGGCCAATCACAAATCTCCTACCAGCGGCTGTAGAATGACCATCTGAATATATTGTAAAAAGACTTAATGGCCTTAAGTATTGATTACCTTAATACACAGCAGTCTCTTCCATTTCTGACATTGAAACAAGCACTCTCAATTTCTGTGGTTAAAAAATTCAATAATAAAATGGATCTATAATTTGTTTAAAATAATTTCCAATAATGATAAGAGGCAGGGAAATTAACTGATCACTCACTACTTGAATAATTTAAAATACCCAAATGACTATAATCACTTGAACTGCCCAAGAGCCATATCAGAGACTGTGGACAAAGTCCAACACAGGAAATAAAGACTCGGCTTCAGTAACCAGTCTCATCTTCAAATGCCTGTGATACTGCCACCAGAGAGACTTCAGGGGCAGGGAAAGGGGGAAAAAAACCTTCAAAAGTTAAGTGTGTGTGTGTGTGTGTGTTGTGTAAGCCAGAACCAGAGAATTGCAGACTCTTGAAACTTGTATTTGGGTTCTAGAGAGGAACAGAGCTCATAGAATGAGTGGAATTAAAGGAGGATTTATTAGATTGCCTTACAGGATATAGTCTGGCTAGCCCAAGCATAGCTGACTCACACCCAAGAGACTAAGAGTCTGCGAGTTCCTCAGGCCATGAGGCTGGATGTCTCAATCTGGTGCTGTGGGCTGGAGTTTTCTTGGAAGCTGCTGGCCTTCAGCCCATGTTGGAGGACCAGAAAAGCTGGTCCTGGTATCAGTGAAGAAAGGCAGCAGCACTAGCAACAGACTAGGTGAGCTTGCTTGAGAGGGTGAAGTCAAATAACTTGACTTTTAGTTGGTCCCAGACCCAGTCAAGTTGAGACCCAAGATTTAGCCATCACGCTGTTCTCACTTGTTGGCAGTGTTTGCACTTCCTCTTCTCAGTTTTAACAGGGAATAACTGAAGCCGAGATTATAGGATTACAAGTAGTTATTTACACCTTCTGGTATGACCATTCCAAGTCAGGTGGATGATGTGGATATAGCCTGTGCTTATACTTACTTATACTTGTGGTGGTTTGAATAAGAATGGCCTTCATATCTTTGTTTTTTGTTTTATTTGTTTGTTGGTTGCTTGGTTGGGTTTTTTTTGAGACAGGGCATCTCTGGGTAGCCTTGGCCATCCTGGACTCGCTTTGTAGACCATGCTGGCCTTGAACTCACAGCTACCCACCAGACTCTGCCTCCCAAGAACTGGGATTAAAGGCGTGCACTACCAAACCCAGCCTCCTATCTTTGAATGCTTAGGGAGTGACACTATTTGAGAGGATTAGGCTATGTGACCTTATTGGAGGAAGTGTGTCACTTGGGGGTGGAGCTGGGGCGAAGGAGGGGGAGAGTTAAAGTTTCAGAAGCCCAAGCCAGGCCCAGTAGCTGTCTGTCTTCCTGCTGTCTGAGGATCTGGTTATAGAACTCCCAACAACTTCTCCAGCACCATGTCTGCTTCCTGCCTTGATGACAATGGACTAAACCTCTGAGACTGTAAGCAATCTCCAATTAAATTCTTTCCTTTAAGAGTTGCAGTGGTCATGGTATCTCTTCACAGCAATAGAACACTAAGACGTACATGAAAACATAACATCACATGGCACATCTTGTTTGGAAACCCAATCTTTAAAATTAGAAAAAAGAACTTCTTCTCTCCATACTTTTTATAGAACCTATTTTTAAAGTTTCCAAAAAATTGTGTTATACATGTGATATTCCACAAATTGGCCAATCGTTCTTCTGTTGCTGGACACCAAGTTTTTCTTTATTCATTTATTCATGGTTATTAGTAAAATAACCCCAGCTAAATCTGATCGCAATCTGTAGTAATTCCTTTATAATGGAAGTTGCTGCTTGATAATGGGACTGTTGAATGATTGGTTGGAGAAAACACGTGGATCTCAAGAGCAGAGATACTAATGTAGTGAGAAGCAGAGAGCAGACTGTGCAGAGCAGATAGGCCCTGAGTGAATATACATTGTTCACATGGACATCACCATGTCAAAGACCCCGATGCTTCAAACCAATATGAGTGTCAAAGCCTTCTCCAAGTGAGGATCAGAGTGATAGCAAATCCTTGCTTTGGTCTGGGTGCAGATGGTGACAGTGTGCTATCATCAGTGACAGAGGAAGCTGTCGGCTGCGGCTTCCTCTTCTGCAGTGATTGCAGCCTGTTCACCCACAGAGACCTCCTAGATTAGCTAAACCTATCTCCTTGTTCAACTGTATACCAAAGTCCTTCCTCCTCAATAGCCGGGCTATCGTTGTGCCTCATCAGAGAGTACATATCCCACCCAGTTCAAGCCTGTCTGTATGGATGTCTGTCTGTCCTTTCTTCATTATCTCTTTGCCCCAGTTGAGTCAATCTCCAAAGCTGTGCAGACCTCAGCAGCAGACATTTCATCCTGAGGTGGCTTCTGAATGCAGCCTAGCCGAAGCAGTTTAGAAACACGGACCATAGGTTTTCCACTTTGTCCCTGCGGAATTCTTTCTAAGACCAGGCGTCGCGACCTCCCCGCCAGCAGGAAAGACGCCGACACCAGGATCCTTCTCAATCACACTTTATTGGGAGCGCCCTTTGAAGCTGAAGCGAAAGGACCCCAGCCCTCGGAGCACGCTGCTTATATGCAGGCCCTAGCGTGGTGTGTCTCTGGCTGATTGGCGCACCGGCCAATGCCTCATTAGCATATCCCCGTGCGGGAGGGGAAAGAGAAACATTGTTGTCGAGCCCTTAACCGCGCATGCGCAGGAGCTGAAGTAGGATCGGCACCACCTCTGGGTGTGATCCGCGCCTAACAACCAGGAAAAGATGTGGCATAGGAAAAACCTGAAAATTAGTAGCACGTTCTGGTCTGCATATTTATTATGTATCAAGTAGCAGTCTAAGCATTTTCTATGTATCATCTTACTTTAATGCAACCGTAACTACAAGAAGTAATGGGGTTAAGAAAAACTAAACAACATTCCCAAGGCCCCACAGGTAGTATACAGAAGAGCTTAGGGTTCTTCGCCTTTTTAACACCTACACATTGCTGCCTTGAATCCAGCACATTGGACTATTGAAACAGACAAGTCAAGACTGTACCAGAACAAAAACTTACGGAACGCATGATAGCTTCCTAAATGTTCTTATTTTGAAGAGTTTTAATTCTCTACCAATGCCACATTTCATTTTAGTGGTAGAAATGGTGGCTGTAGTCTTCAGAATTTTACTATTTGCCATTGCTCATATGCAGGTAATTTTATAAATTGATTGGTGTCAATTATAAGATGCTGTGTTAGATACATTTGCATCACTGTGATAAAAACTTGACAGAATGATTTATTTCAGCTCAAAGTTTAGAGGGTTATGTCCGTGATCATTTGATTCTGTTCATATACTGGAAAGCATGACAGGGGAATATGTGAAAGGAGTACTGTTTGCTTTATGGCAGATGCAAGGGGGGGGGGAGAGAGGGATGGGGAGAGAGAGACAGACAGACAGACAGACAGACAGACAGACAGAAGGACAGACATAGACAGACAGACTGGCCAACTGACTTGTAAGGGAATGGATGTGCCCAAGACAAGATATCATAAAGAACCTACTCCAGCTATCTACTTCTGGCTGAGCCTCACCTTCTAAAACTCATGTCCAAGTAGTACAGCCATCTGGCTGCAAGTGTTCAATCCAAGAATGAGGAATAATTTTATAATTAAACTAAACCATTCTACTTCTGACTCTTGAAGGCTCATTTCCATCCCATAATATGAAATGGACCTAGACCATCTCTAAGAGTCTCAAAAATCTCAACAACCTTCCTCAAAAAACCAAGTTCAAAGTCTAAGACTCAAGTTAACTCTTGGCTATAGGATGTAATAATGAAAAAACAAGCTATAGAATTGCAGCACACAGTAACACAGAGTAAATATTCCCACTCCGAAAGATTAGAACAAGAACAAGGAAGGATCAGATAAAAACAAGACTGAAGTTCAGTAAGTCATGCCCAGCAGCTAAGGCATGTGTTGGCATGATGTGTGCCTTAATATTTTTGAACGCCCCCCTCACCATGGTCTTGCCATTTGTAGCCTGGGTGGCATCTTTTCAGGGCTGGCTTTGCTACCTTCAGCGACATTCCTGGTACTGGCATCTCCAGCATACTGGGGGCCCTTATAACTTAGACTTCACCCTTAACTTTTTAAAAAGTCTTCACAACCCTGAAACTCTTACACTCCACATGCCTGCGTGCAAAATCAACACTCTATGGAGAGGTCAGGGTCTGCCACCAGCTCGAGCAGTAGCCAGCACTCACCCACCCTAGCCCACAGCTGTAGGTCTATGAATGTCTGGGTGACTGAACTTGGGGAAAGACTTCCTTAGGGGGCACTGTGTGTCTAGAGCACCCTGGAACTGTCTTTTCAAAACAGAGTCTTTCATATGGGGTAAAATCTTAGTACTCTTGGTCCCACAATGAATTGGGTCTGAACAGTTCATAAGGTGATTTAATGTCAACGTTTCTATTGTTCCATGCAAAGTACTTTATGTTTGGTTGTTAATGGCACTAGTTTCTTTAGTGCTCTCACCCTCTTGGCCTGTAACTTTCAACTCATTCGTTCACAGCGGTCAGTTTTTAAGTTGTTCTGCTCTCTTTAGCCCTCTCTCCCATTCTCACTGTAAACCTGCCTAAGAGTAACCATAATTAATCTGCTAAAGGAACACACCAGTAAAATGGCTCCTAACGATCTATTGCTATACTCACAGATTAGCACATTGCTCAGCCTCTTTGGAGAAGCTTCTTCTTGCAATAGATAATAATTAACAGAGACCCACAGCTGGATAACCTGCGGAGAATAAGATACTTTGGAACACTCACTCCTGAATGGGATGTTTTCATCAAACCTTGCTCATTAAGGTTAAGTATCTGTGCAGAAGAGGAAGCAGAAAGATTGCAAGAACAAGGTGCCACAGAAAGACCATCTTCCAAACACCAAATGAGTGATGCATATATGAACGCACAGAGACTGTGACAGCACACACAAGACCTGCACAAACTAGACAATATCCTAGCACTGGAAAAGGGAGGTGGGCACAAACTCCTGCTTCTATTCAAGGAGCTGTTTGCTATTGATGCATTCTGGGAAAAGGAAATCAGTTTTCTCCAGTGGAGTGTTACTAGGTATATCAAACACATTCCAGGGCAGGCCCTGCACTCAGAAGTACTTAGCCAACATAAAATAGACTCCATGAGGTTGTGTGTGTGTGTGTGTGTGTGTGTGTGTGTGTGTGTTGTCTTTTTTCAAACATTTTTTTGGTTCTTTGTGGATTTCACATCATACCCCATAATCCCACTCATCTCCCTCTCTCTGGTCCTCCACCCTTGCAAACTTCCCTTCAAGAGAGAATAAAAAACAAAACAAACAAAAAAAACCTCTCATTCTGAAAGCTGTAATGTGTCGGTGTGTCTCACAGTATATCTTTTAGACCACACTTCTTTGCTTGAATATGTTCATTGCAATGATTCCTTGGTCTGGAACAAGTCGTCTGGTTTCTGCTACTCTATCAATACTGGAACATCACTGGTCCTCTCAGTATCCTGTTGTTTCCCTGTGTCATGGAGATACTGTAGTTTTGGGTCTGCAGAGCCAGGCCCTTCATGCACTCCAGCAGTTCATAGATGGGGTAGATGTTGGAGTGACCCAATTCAAAGCCCTGGGACGGGGCCTGAGAGATATTTGAGCTGGTCATCCTGCCAGCTCCCCCACTTTCACTCCCTTGAGGATGGCTCACCAGCAACCCCTGCAACCAACCAGCTCTTCCTTGAAGTACAGGGCTTACTCTCCCAAGTGTTGCGGCTGGTGAAAAACATGGCCAGTTCTTTCACTCTCATGACTCTGGGGTCAGCTCTCCTCCCTGCCAAAAACGACAAGGGAAGAGGAAGTGGAGAAGAGCATCTTCTCTTATTTACACCACCACTCAGCAGACAAGAGACAGGGCCAGGGCTCTTCTGCACTCACTCCCTTGGAGCCAGCTCACTTGCAAACCCACATCAGTGCCAGCTCTACTGTGCTGCCCGGTTGAGGTACAGGGCCCACTCTCCCGAGTGCTGTAGCAGGTGAGGGGCAGGGAAGCTCTCCTACCTGCTGTAGGTGGCAAGGGGCTAGAGAGGCAGTCATCTCTCCCTTGTCTATGTCATTACATAGCAGATAAATGGCAGGGACAGCTCTCCCACACTCACACTTTAGGGACTGGCTTGCCCAAGCTCCACTACCAGGGTTCACTCTGCTGTGCTACCTAGGGCTCATTCTGTGTTGTAGCCAGTGAGGGGCAAGGACAGCTCTTTAACTCTCATGACCCCAGGGCCAGGTTTCCTGCCTGCCACAGGTTGTGACAGGTGAGAGAGGATGAGGGTATCTGTCCTTTGTTCATGCCACTGCAGGGTATCCTTGGGATACCTTGGGAGCTGGCTCCCACGCAACTCCAGCAATGTGCGGCCTGCTTTCCTGAGTGCTGCAGCCTCTTGCTGCAGAGTGGGGTCAGCTCTCTTGCTCTCATGCCTCCAGGGCCAGCTCTCCCATGATGCTGCCCAGGTGAGGGGTGGGCCAGTTCTGCACAGCCTTCAGACATCATCATGCCTCTGGATGGCAGTCCAGACCAGTGACATCTGCTTGGCCTTTGGTGGTAACATACCCTGGCTGCTGCAGGGCCGTGGACCCAGTCATGGTGTCTGATTGCAGCACAGGCCAGCCAGGGCCCCACCATAGGTCTCAGGTGGCATCACTGGTTACTCACATCAGGCTGTTCCTCACTACTCTGAAGTCTCCAGTTCTGTCTCTCTCCATTGTGCCCACATCCTTCTCTTTCTCTTCTATTTCTCCACCACTTACTTGCTCCTCTGAGTGGCACCCAGGCTCTCTAAGTGTCTGGAGTCATCTCAGGAGTGGTCTCAGGAGTGCTGTGCCCCACTTGTGCATTATGTCACTGGGTAGGGTTATCTCAGCTGTGGTCTCCTTCAGGCCTTCTCAGTGTTCAACTGGTTGTCATCTCAGGCTAGCTCCCTGTCTAGGACTCATGGTGCCAGTCTGGTGGTCATCTCAGGCTTGGTCTTCTTTGACCCACCCAAGTGACCCTATGCAAGGATCTCCTGTCTCAGGTTCACTCCTGCTAGGGGCTCTCAGCCCCAGGTGGGGTTCTTCTAGTCTTCAGCTTGCTTCTGGTCCTGGGAGCCATTGGGTGCCTGTGTGGTGCCAGGACTGGTGGTTGTCCCAGGCTCACTTTTTCCAGGGAATGTTGTTAGTAATCACTAAGAACACTCAGGTCAGAACACTGAGCACAGACATAGCATCTCTCCTCACTGCCACGTACTGACACCCATGTGACACAGCAACCATGCCTGCAGGGGCAGGATTGTTTTGATGTTTTGATGTCTTCTTTTGTTTTTGTTTTTTTTTCAATTTGCTTTTTTAAAAGATTTAATTTTGTTTTTGAGAGAGAAAGAACATGAACTTGGGTAGATAAAGAGGCAGGGAAAGAATATAATGATATATTGTCTAAAATTTTTAGTAAAAAAATTAAATTTCTAAAGAAAAAATATCATTACCTGAGTCCTATGCCATCTTTAAGTTTACTTCACCAAATTAATTAGTCCCTTGTTTTTAAATTCAGCCTTACTGAAAGTCTCAGGACACAGGCAAAATATAAATTATTTGCTAGAGTTTAATATAATGAATTATAGTCTAATTTACAACAGAGCCTTTAGTTCCTCCTAGAACCTTCATTTCCAACCAGAACTTAACTGTATGCATTTCTTTCAACCTCTGGTAATAGGAGTGTCTGCCACAGTTGTACACTGAGTTCTGATTACAACATTATAAAGTTTCTGTAGCCTGCACTTTTAAATGTTTCCAAATGCTTAGATATTCAAAATAACCACATGGTCAGGGTTATCTGACCTCACTTATCTGTCACCAATTTTCTATATTAGCTGCATATTTTATCTCTGTGACCAAAATACCTTATATAAGAAATTGAAGAAAGATTTATTTTGGCTAATGATGTCAGAGATTTTAGTCCATAATCCTTGGCTCTGTTGATTCTGGGTCAATGGTGAGACAGATCATTATTGTATTTGGGGCACATGGCAGATACTACTCACCTAATGATAGACAGGAAGCAGAGATGGAGCAAGGGAATGGGGCAGGGTGCAGACAAGATATCATCAAGGACCCACACCCATTGACCTTTCCTTCAGCTAAGTCCTACATCCTGTTTCTATGATCTCCCAAAATAATGCAAACAGTTCAGAATGAAGCAGTCAAGACATGAGCCTGTGGTAGACATTTGATATTCAAGCCAAAACATGACTGTACTAATTGTTGTTACAGCTTAGTTACTAAAATCTTTGTAACCATTCACATGATTATTCTTGATCAGGACATCGATAAATTACCACTGTCTAAATGTGTTATATCTTACTTAACCCGAAAGTCAATCAAGGGTACACAGACACAATAGGGAAGTTTGTGGTAACTGTATTTTCTAGGGAAAATATTGGATTTTGTGTTTTGTTTTGCTTTTCAGAAATCTGTCTGCCTCTGCCTCCTGAGTGCTGGTATTAAAGGCATGCACCACCACCACCACCACCTGGCTTTAGATAGATTTTAATTTTCTCAAAGCTTATAAAAATTTTCATAAATAAATACCTGACAGTATCCAAGTAAACATATTCCTCATAATAATGCATTTTAAAAACCTGTTTCTTTCTTTAAATGCATGAAGATACACATTAACAGTGAAAGCATTCATTAAATATATAAAATAAAGGTTGTGCTTATATTCAAGAACAGAAATCAAATGGAACAAAATTTTTGCCATTATTATTTTTTCCTTCTCCTTCAAAACTCTTGGCTTTTTAAAAATTGGTTTTTATTTTTATGTGTATGGAGGTTTTGTTTGAATGTCTGTACACGCACCATGTACACGCCTTGAGCCTGTGGATGCCAGAAGAGGGCATCAGATCCCATAGAACTGAGCTTGCAGAGAGTTGTGAGACGCCATGTGTTTGCTGGGAACTGAATCTGAATCCACTGTATGGTCAGCAAGTGTTCATAACAGCTGAGCCATCTCTTCAGCTTCTTCTTTTAAATTTTAATGAGCATTACAGCATGGTGATTAAGTGCATGGGTCTATAGCCACAGTACCCAGGTTCCAATTTCCTCCTCTGCCATCTACA